>OZ024912.1:73951273-73977350 GCA_964017125.1 Flabesymbios commensalis | reverse complement strand
TCATGTATTCATGATCAAAAATCAACTGAAGCTGCATAATCTCATCCTGTAAAATTAAAAAAAAATACTGAAGCCAACATAGAGCTGGAATTGACCGATTTATTTTCTGGTGTTTTCTGAGCACTGTCTGAGATCAATTCATATCTTCAGCTGTTCTGTGTGCAGCAATAGGTTCAGCAAAATATAAATTATGTACTAAAACATCTCATTACCAGAACAGTTTTAGATGACAAATATACTTCCATATATCATGTTCATCATTTATCAGTCTTCTACTGAAAATTATAGCAAAATATACATTTTGAAATGTTTATAATTATTATTATTATTATTATTATTATTATTATTATTATTATTATTATTATTATTATTATTATTATTATTATTATTATTATTATATTATTATTATTATTATTATTATTATTATTATTATTATTATTATTATTATTATTATTATTATTATTATTATTATTATTATTATTATTATTATTATTATTATTATTATTATTATTATTATTATTATTATTATTATTATTATTATTATTATTATTATTATTATTATTATTATTATTATTATTATTATTATTATTATTATTATTATTATTAATATTATTATTAATATTATTATTATTATTATTATTATTATTATTATTATTATTATTATTATTATTATTATTATTATTATTATTATATTATTATTATTATTATTATTATTATTATTATTATTATTATTATTATTATTATTATTATTATTATTATTATTATTAATATTATTAATATTATTAATATTATTATTATTATTATTATTATTATTATTATTATTATTATTATTATTATTATTATTATTATTATTATTATTATTATTATTATTATTATTATTATTATTATTATTATTATTATTATTATTATTATTATTATTATTATTATTATTATTATTATTATTATTATTATTATTATTATATTATTATTATTATTATTATTATTATTATTATTATTATTATTATTATTATTATTATCAATAGTATTATATTGAGTGCATTTATTCTTCTTATTTCAAGTGATGCTTCAATTATTTATAGAAACATTAAAGGTAAAATACACTGTGAACAGTTTTATAAAATAATAAATCAATTTTTTGCGCCTCTGAGCTCGGAACGCCGAGTATTCAGTCAAATTAAAAGTTTCTCATTTCATATTAGATATATGAAGAAAGATCACTAAGCAATAGTCGCTTATTAAATAAAGTAATATAAACTTTGAAAAGAACAACGAAATGGCCATATATACACTAAATTTTTTGACACCTGGGAAAATTTAGGCCTTGGTGGTCTTATGGTGAAAATACATTGACAATTTAAATTCATGGATGTACAAAAATGAGAAGTCTGCCAATTAAATCAGGAACAGATAATTGTGATAAATACCTTTGACAAAAACAACAGCTACGTATTTCTATCCTAATATGACTGTCTCAGAGTCCATCAATGGGGATGAGTGACTCGACTATACGGTCAGTGGATTGGGCATGGCGAATGGTTGATTATCATTAAATACAGATCATGACCGACATATAAGCTGATTCACGAATAAATTTAAAATAAAATTAAGTCTACTGAACACGAGAATGCATTATGTCTTTCTTCTTTTTTGTCTCCCAGAAATTGTAGAAGCTGTTGTTTCAAAATAAGGTTGTTTTTTTACTTTGAACGATATATTCAGATTTTCCTAATATTGCGCAAAAGAGTTATTTATTTTCATTCGAGCATTACTTCTATTACCTTTTAGATTTATTCAGAAGTATTTCAAATAATTATGGGTAACAAACAATTCCTTTTTCAAAGCATCTTACGATTTGGGTGAGTAATAACAATAATTTAGCCATTTTAGGGTACCCTCACAAAAAAGCCCGTAAAAAAGTTTCCGAATTTTTCTGGCTTGGGACTTTTTTTTGGTCATTGTACATATGTTATTGAACTGAAAAAACAACAAAAAAGCTTCTGTTGCAATTTGTTCCTATTTTCACTACTTTTTGGCTTAAATGCCCTGGACTCATGTTCATGCTCATAGGCGAATGTTATGAATTTTGGTTAATAAACTAAACCTACGGCGTCATGATACTTATACATTCATATTTGTTGACACCCTAAAGTTCAAAGTATAGTTACGGATCTTCCCTTTGTTATGTACATGGTCATATATGCACAATTCGAAATGCTTAGATGAGAGTACAAAACAATTAAAATACAAACATCTACATTGTCACCCAGATCTATAATATTAATTACAGTACCAGTTCCAATACAATTAACATGTATAAACAGTGTATCACTCATTAACATACAGTATGCCATAAAGCATATATCTCCTTTAATTCTTATGCTGTTGAATTGCTTCACTATTTTTTATTCATTTAAAGCTGACATTGCTAACGACACAATAACCATGATAACCAGCTTCGAATGGAAACTATTTATATTTATGAAAAATAAATATATTGAATTATTTTACACTAAACCATCATCTACTACAGCATATTTTAGCAGCTTAGTTATTGGATCTAGCAGCACAAGGGTTAACAAAACGTATATCTAAATTGTCTCTCCCATAAAACTACTAAGCTGTACCCGCATCAAATGCAGTGTCATTTGAAGGCCATTTTTTAAGTTCACAATTTACGCGGTAGAAACGTGGGTGGGGTGGGGGGAGGGATACCGGGCATCACAATGCATAGGCATACATTTAAATACATTAGGCCTACCTGTCCTGTAGAACATATGTCATTTAAGTGTAATAATAATACATGTACGAATGGTTTATTAATCGTACTCTGGTCACATAGCATATATACATACACATAAATAGATTTAAATGTTATTCACAGCAAATGTCTTCAAACAATAACAGTGTGTGTGCATATCTTTTAAAATGTCTAAAGTAAATATCGTCTTCTGCTTATCGTCTAAATCCTTCATCGCCCGATGAGTACTAACTGCAGAGTACATTGTTGTGAAAAGTGAGGCAGGTCTAACTTACCAGTCTTATTTTTATAACATATACAATTTCAATAGTCGGACGCAGACGACCCCCTACAGTTTGCTGCTAACTGATCACATACAATTGAAAAACTTAATGATACGTAAATTGTCTGAAATACAAACCTAATACACTTGTTCAATTGATGTAGGGCTGCATCGTTTCACAGAATTAAAGTATAGGTTTGGTATAGAGAATAATTCTCAAGCTCTTGACATATATCTGGATATAGTACCGTATAACAACACTGCCCAGTGGTTTAAACGTTAAAATCCTCACGTAGCATTAAAGCATCATTTTGCATCTCTAAAGAAAGAATTAATTTCCATAAACTTAGGGGTATTAGAAAAAAAGTTTTTATGGAATTATTTTAATAATAACAATATGTTTTTTTCATTTGCCACACACTCCATGGCATCTTCATCCACTCCAAGTGGTGAATTTTTGACAGTCATTCGCGGCTTGTAGTGGATGAAGATGACAATTGTAAACTCAGGCTTGAGAGGGTTAACCCTTACACCACTAAGCACGCCTTACTATCTAGTCGCTATAAATACGTTTTATTAACCGATCAAAGCACTAAAAATAAGAGGAATAAAATTGGTATGCAAATGCTTAGTCGCAAATTAAACAAATTATGAGTAATTTTCACCCATGCTGTGGGTGACACAACTAAACTTCAAGGGGTCGCAATTTATTTTTCAATGTAACACAAAAACTGTTTCATCATTCTGACGTATATTGCCGATCTCCGCACTGAAAGAGTAAACTATTTATACATTTTGGGGATCCAAGACGAGCAGCAGTAAGACAGTAAAGCTAAATATCTTCTTGACTCAGTTGTCTTCTGCTGTCTTCAGTTTTCTGCGTGTTATACATGCCATATACAGTAGTCGCATCAGTTGTAATCTCAGGGTGACACGAAGTTTAATTTTAAGCATAGTTTGTCTTTCGCTGAGGCTGTATTGACGCTGGAGGGTTTTGTGAATACGCTCCTACTGATGCTAATATGACAACCACATGGATTATGTGGTATTAGCTAGGTAGGCCTAGTGATTGAAAATGGTGTGAATAATAACTGATTCATAGCAAGTTATACTATTGTTGTGTTAGTGCCACGTCCTGCGAGAATAATTTATTATCATAATTGGGCCTATATTTAATACAAATTCTTAGTATCCTCCATTATTATTGTTATTACGTTATATTTTGCTGTTGAACAACCCCATATCAGTTATTATCTAGTGGCGGCTAATGTTCATTGTACATTCATTTAATTGTTATATGATTATTATATTTAAAAAGGTCATTATGATGTTTTAATACATACTCTAGTAACATAATTATGCATCTGTCTATATATTTATGTTTCTACGCTTTCCACGACAACATATCATTTGTATATTATTATATATACATGGCCCTGTGAGATGATCATGAACTGTGAACGTTCATGAACGTTCACCAAAGTGTTCATGAACTGTTCATGGATTTTTGAACTACAAATGAGACTTTCATGAAAACTAATGAGTTCATGAGCTTATTCTGTTCACAAACTCTCATTTTGGTCATGAACTTGGGTTGTTCATGAACAGCCATGAACTCATATACTTCATGCACGGCCATGAACTCAAATAATTCATGAACCAGATAGTTAATGAACATTCACGAAGGTTCATTAAATGTGTTAATGAACTATTCACGAATGTCCCTGAGGAACAAATGAGACATTCATTAAATTCATGAACTGTCGACCTGAATTTCTCGAGCCTTGTTCATGGAATTTAAGTTTGTTCATAAACGACCAGGACCTCAGATGGTCCTGAACCAGATAAGGCAGCAACACTAACAAAGTTCCTGGTGTTAGTAAACTAAGTTATTGTTGATGTTCATGAACGTTCACGTTCAAGAATTGTTCATACTAATTCATTAACTTCATTAAAACTAAGTCCTTCCACCATTAAAAACATATATTATCTTGATTGAGGATTCTATTTCCCTGAGGTTACTTCTTACCTTAACCATGTTAACACATCAAACTAATTAGGCGTCAAAACATGACAATGTCATAAAAATTCATCAATGTTCATTAAAATCCATATGAACTTCATGAACTAAATCCTGAACAACATCACTTCATCAAGTGTTCATTAATGTTCATGATTCGTAATGAACTGTTTTTGGTGAACCGTTGATAAATGTTTATTAATGTTATGAACATTCCTCAACGTTCATCACTTCATCTCACAGAGGAGTAGCTATTTTATCTCTGGTTTTAGTGCGGGAAACATCTGTCTTCATATCTTGGCAATGTCATTTAAGTAGTCATCATTTACAATTTCAAAATAGCCACTGTTTTATCATGGCAATGCCATTTAACACGATTATAATTCTGTATGAGATAACATGTTTATTTTCATCTTCTATAAGGGTTTATCTCCCCATTTAGAAAGTGGCAGATACATCTTTTCATATTCAAGTCAATGATTGCGTCAAATATTATTGTGACAAGTTGCATCGTATGATATGTAATCAGGTAATGTGATCATTGAGGGGGGGGGGGTGGCATTAGACATACACCAGTGGAACATAACATAAAAATCGTGAGACCTAAGACATCAGCCATTGGGTAATCATAGTTAAATCATTGGTCATAAGACACACCACCTTGTGGTCATAGGTACATGTAGATCATGAGCCATGATACATGAATTATTATGTCACGATAAAGAAATAATGAGATATATGACATGAATTATTATGACATAATACAGAAATGAGACATAAGGCGTAAACTATTAGGACATAGCACATGAATCATATTAGGACATAGCACATGAATCATGAGACATAAGGCAGGTGGAACCATTGGTAAGCATATAGATAAATCATAAATACATGAGACCAAGACAACCAGGCCGTAATAGATAAATCATTAGACAGAAGACATGAATTATCAGGACATAATACAGAAACCATGACACATAAGGCGTGAACCATTAGAGCATAGCTATAAAAACACGAAACATAAGGCGTACACCAACAGGCCACCATACATCTCTGAGTCGTTACGTCACGGCATCATACTAGGTCTATTGACGTCAATCCTCACTGTTGTTGATATATCTTGATCATGGAAATATCCAATAAAGAATTCAGAACTCAATACGACCTTCTAGAGCGATATCTGGATATAGCCGACAACCAGCTAAAATGTGCAGCTACATCAACGATCGTCATAATACGTCTGGACTGTCAATTGATTGCAACAATAGCAGGTCGGGCGTCCTGATGCAGTGGTTAAAGCTGCCCGCTTGGAAAGTCACAGATTGTGGGTTCTTACCCCACTCTGGCCTTCAAGTTTCAAAGAAACAAAATGCTTCTTCCCCGCTGACTCGTAAAGATTAAATATTGTGGGGAGCCTCTGTGACCGAGAGGTAGTGTGCTTGGCCTCAGACCGTCAGGGCTCGAATTTCTAATCCTGTGTTTGGAGGGCAGTGTCATCTCATTTATCTCACCATCGACAGGGGGGGGGGGGTCTCCTGGCCCAGTTCAGCCCATATGTGCACAACTGTAGCCTAAAACCCCATTTATTTCATTTCATTTGCAACAATATCAACTTTGCATTAGATAGCAATTCTTGCAATAGATGATGAGAGTATTCCTCCGCCTTTTTCAAATCTATAAACCATAATATTAAGTTTTTGCTTTTTGTCTCTGTACGTCAGCAGGGCAGTGTTTGCTATGTTCGCTTTCACCAAGGGACTTACATGGGCCTGTTTATGGGCTCAGATGATGCCCCCATTGTCGACCCCTTACTGGTGAGTGGGCATTTATCTGCCAGATTAGGTCAGGTCAATCAATGGCACCATTAGGTATGACCTTTCACGGGTGATTGAGGCTTATCTCAGATAACCTGAACAGAACCCCTAGAAATTGAATGTTGTTCGAAGCCGCCTTTCCACAGATATATATGCAAAGCAGGATATTATGGCCCATCTGGGGTTCAGTAAGTCCGACACGCTGGCCCAATATTGCCTTAATGCTGGGCCAACGTCTGCGACGTTTTCTCAGCATTAAGGCAACATTGGGTGTATTTCTTGGGGTCAGCTGAAGATGAATCCTTGAATCTCCGGCACAGGCAACTAAAGATGAGAATAGATTGAATGGGACCACTGAGGATCATCTGGTAGTCAGCAGTCACCATCAACCCGTTAGCTGTTCACAGCCACCATCGCTCCCTGACCCAACCTGAGACCTTGCAAAAGGCCCTTAAAGCGATGAAATATTTTTATATGAGCCTAGGGAACAAATTTATTGTCGACTTGAAATTATCATAAATATCTTAGTCGACTCTTGCTGCTTCACTTGAATATCTATATTATGCTCCTACGGCCATTATAAATATTTTATTGCTTCAATGCGGGTATCGAATTATACGTCAGATTATGTCTAGAATCGCGTTAAAATTATTACTCTGAATTTTTTAATGTACATGTTGTAAAGTATCCAATTCCTATGGGTGTAGCTTTTGAACTGGCTTGGCTTTTTAAACTCCAAGATGACCGACAAGATTGCCGCCAAATAAAAAAACATGCATAGTTTGTGAACTTTTGTCATATGGGAGTCCATTATTGTTAGATGGAAAAAAAGGCGGCGTTAATGTGACTGAAAGACGAGCCTTAACACTATATCATAACACGACATTTGGTGCCATGTAATGTCATGTCATGTCATGTCACGTCATGTCATGTCATGTCATGTGATGTGATGTGATGTGATGTGATGTGATGTGATGTGATGTGATGTGATGTGATGTCATGTCATGTCATGTCATGTCATGTCGTGTCATGTCATGTCATGTCATGTCATGTCATGTCATATCATGTCATGTCGTGTCATGTCATATCATATCATATCATATCATATCATAACATATCATATCATATCATATCATATCATATCATATCATGTCATGTAATTTCATGTAATTTCATGTCATTCCATGTCATTTTATGTCATGTGATTTAATACCATGCTATGTCACGTCGTGTCATTTCATTGCATTTGATGCTATGTCATTTAATACCGTGCCATGTAAATCGTGTCATTTAAGACCATGACATGCTATGCCATGCTATGCCATGCCATGCCATGCCATGCCATGCCATGCCATGCCATGCCATGCCATGCCATGCCATGCCATGCCATGCCATGCCATGCCATGCCATGCCATGCCATGCCATGCCAGGCCATGCCAGGCCATGCCATGCCATGCCATGCAAATTATATGATATGTGACTTCATGCCATATCATGTTATCTTATTCCATCTTATCTTATGGCATTTCATATGCTATGTCAAGGCATTCTATACCATATCATGTCATGGCATGTCTGTCGTGTCATGCCACGTTGTGTCACGCAATATCACGTCAAATTATAGCATGCTAAGTCATGACATGTTATGCCGTGGCATAACGTGTCGTGTCTTGTAGTGTCATGTTATGTCATGTCACATCATGTCATGTCATGGCAAGTCACATCATGTCACATCATATCATATCATATCATATCATATCATATCACATCATATCATATCATATCATATCATATCATATCATATCATATCACATCATATCATATCATATCATATCATATCATATCATATCATATCACATCATATCATATCATATCATATCATATCATAGCATATCATATCATATCACATCACATCACATCACATCACATCACATCACATCACATCACATCACATCACATCACATCACAACACCTCACATCACATCACATCACAACATATCACAACAAATCACATCACAACACAACATATCATATCACATCACATCACGACACATCACAACAAATCACATCACATCACAACAAATCACATCACATCACATCACACCACAACACATCATATAATATCACATCACATCACATCATATCACATCACATCACAACACATCACATCACATCACATCACATCACATCACATCACATCACATCACATCACATCATATCATATCATATCATATCACATCACATCAAAACACATCACATCATATCACAACATATCACATCACATCACATCACATCACAACACAACACAACACAACACAACACAACACAACACAACACATCATATCACATCACATCACAACACATCACATCACATCACATCATATAATATCACATCACATCACATCGCAACAAATCACATCACATCACAGCATATCTTATCATATCATATCATATCACATCACATCACATCACATCACATCACATCACATCACATCACATCACATCATATCATATCATATCATATCACATCACATCACATCACATCACATCACATCACATCACATCACATCACATCATATCATATCATATCATATCATATCATATCTTATCATATCATATCATATCATATCATATCATATCATATCACATCACATCACATCACATCACATCACATCACATCACATCACATCACATCACATCACATCACATCACATCACATCACATCACACCACATCACATCACATAACATCATATCACAACACAACACATCACATCACATCACATCACAACACAGCAGAGCACAGCACAACACATCATATCACATCACATCATATCATATCATATCATATCATATCACATCACATCACATCACATCACATCGCAGCAAATCACATCACATCACAGCATATCAAATCATATCACATCACATCATATCACATCACATCACATCATATCACACCACATCACATCACATCACATCATATCACATCACATCACATTACATCACATCATATCACATCGCATCACGTCACATTACATCACATCATATCATATCATATGATATGATATCATATCATATCATATCATATCATATCATATCATATCATATCATATCACATCACATCACATCACATCACATCACATCACATCACATCAAGTCACATCACATCACATCATATCACAACACATCACATCACATCACATCACATCACATCACATCATATCACAACACAACACAACACAACACATCATATCACATCACATCATATCACATCACATCACATCACAACACATCACATCACATCACATCATATAATATCACATCACATCACATCACATCACATCATATCACATCATATAATATCACATCACATCACATCACATCACATAACATCATATAATATCACATCACATCACATAACATCATATCACATCACATCACAACACATCACATCACATCACATCACATCACATCACAACACAACACAACACAACACAACACAACACAACACAACACAACACAACACAACACATCATATCACATCACATCATATCACATCACATCACATCACAACACATCACATCACATCACATCATATAATATCACATCACATCACATCACATCACATCATATCACATCATATAATATCACATCACATCACATCACATCACATAACATCATATAATATCACATCACATCACATCACATCACATCAAATCATATAATATCACATCACATCACATCACATCACATCGCAACATATCACATCACATCACAGCATATCAAATCATATCACATCACATCATATCACATCACATCATATCACATCACATCACATCACAGCATATCACATCACATCACGTCACATTACATCACATCACATCACATCATATCATATCATATCATATCATATCATATCATATCATATCTTATCATATCATATCATATCATATCACATCACATCACATCACATCACATCACATCACATCACATCACATCACATCACATCATATCACATCACATCACATCACATCACATCACATCACATCACATCACATCACATCACATCACATCACATCATATCATATCATATCATATCATATCATATCATATCATATCATATCATAGCATATCATATCATATCATATCACATCACATCACATCACATCACATCACATCAAATCAAATCACATCACATCACATCACATCACATCACATCACATCACATCACATCACAACACCTCACATCACATCACATCACAACATATCACATCACATCACATCACATCACATCACATCACAGCATATCACAACAAATCACATCACATCACAACAAATCACATCACATCACAACAAATCACATCACATCACACCACATCACATCATATAATATCATATCACATCACATCATATCACATCACAACACATCACATCACATCACATCATATCACATCACATCACATCATATCACATCACATCACATCACAACATATCACATCACATCACATCACAACACATCACATCACAACACAACACAACACATCATATCACATCACATCACATCATATCACATCACATCACATCACAACATATCACATCACATCACATCACAACACAACACAACACAACACAACACAACACATCATATCACATCACATCACATCATATCACATCACATCACATCTCAACACATCACATCACATCACATCATATAACATCACATCACATCACATCACATCACATCACATCACATCGCAACAAATCACATCACATCACAGCATATCAAATCATATCACATCACATCACATCATATCACATCACATCACATCACATCACATCACATCATATCACATCACATCATATCACATCACATCACATCACAGCATATCACATCGCATCACGTCACATTACATCACATCATATCATATCACATCACATCACATCATACATATCATATCACATCACATCACATCACATCACATCACATCACATCACATCACATCACATCACATCACATCACATCACATCACATCACATCACATCACATCACATCACATCACATCACATCACATCACATCACATCACATCACATCACATCACATCACATCACATCACATCACATCACATCATATCATATCATATCATATCATATCATATCATATCATATCACATCACATCACATCACATCACATCACATCACAGCATATCACATCGCATCACGTCACATTACATCACATCACATCATATCATATCATATAATATCTTATCATATCATATCATATCATATCATATCACATCACATCACATCACAACACATCACATCACATCACATCATATCACATCACATCACATCATATCACATCACATCACATCACAACATATCACATCACATCACATCACAACACAATACAACACAACACAACACAACACAACACAACACAACACAACACAACACATTATATCACATCACATCATATCACATCACATCACATCACAACACATCACATCACATCATATCATATAATATCACATCACATCACATCGCAACAAATCACATCACATCACAGCATATCAAATCATATCACATCACATCATATCACATCATATCACATCACATCACATCACAGCATATCACATCGCATCACATCACATCACATCACATCACATCACATCACATCACATCACATCATATCATATCATATCATATCATATCATATCATAGCATATCATATCATATCATATCACATCTCATCACATCACATCACATCACATCACATCACAGCATATCACATCGCATCACGTCACATTACATCACATCACATCATATCATATCATATCATATCTTATCATATCATATCATATCATATCACATCACATCACATCACATCACATCACATCACATCACATCATATCACATCACATCACATCACATCACATCACATCACATCACATCACAACATATCACATCACATCAGAACACATCACATCACATCACATCACATCACATCACAGCATATCACAACAAATCACATCACAACACAACATATCAAATCACATCACATCACGACACATCACAACAAATCACATCACATCACAACAAATCACATCACATCACATCACATCACACCACATCGCATCATATAATATCACATCACATCACATCATATCACATCACATCACAACACATCACATCACATCACATCATATCACATCACATCACATCATATCATATCACATCACATCACATCACAACATATCACATCACATCACAACACAACACATCATATCACATCACATCACATCATATCACATCACATCACATCACATCACATCACATCACATCACAACACAACACATCATATCACATCACATCATATCACATCACATCACATCACATCACATCACATCACAACACATCATATCACATCACATCACATCATATCACATCACATCACATCACATCACATCACATCATATCACATCACATCACATCACATCACAACATATCACATCACATCACATCACAACACAATACAACACATCATATCACATCACATCACATCATATCACATCACATCACATCTCAACACATCACATCACATCACATCATATAACATCACATCACATCACATCGCAACAAATCACATCACATCACAGCATATCAAATCATATCACATCACATCATATCACATCACATCACATCACCTCACATCATATCACATCACATCATATCACATCACATCATATCACATCACATCATATCGCATCACATCATATCACATCACATCACATCACAGCATATCACATCGCATCACGTCACATTACATCACATCACATCATATCATATCATATCATATCATATCATATCATATCATATCATATCATATCTTATCATATCATATCATATCATATCATATCATATCATATCATATCATATCATATCACATCACATCACATCACATCACATCACATCACATCACATCACATCACATCACATCATATCATATCATATCATATCACATCACATCACATCACATCACATCACATCATATCATATCATATCATATCACATCACACCATATCACAACACAACACATCACATCACACCACATCACATCACATCATATCACAGCACAACACATCACATCACATCACATCACATCACATCACAACACAGCAGAGCACAGCACAACACATCATATCACATCACATCATATCATATCATATCATATCATATCACATCACATCACATCACATCACATCGCAACAAATCACATCACATCACAGCATATCAAATCATATCACATCACATCATATCACATCACATCACATCACATCACATCACATCATATCACATCACATCATATCACATCACATCACAGCATATCACATCGCATCACGTCACATTACATCACATCACATCATATCATATCATATCATATCATATCATATCATATCATATCATATCATATCATATCATATCATATCATATCATATCATATCATATCATATCATATCATATCATATCATATCACATCACATCACATCACATCACATCACATCACATCACATCACATCACATCACATCACATCACATCACATCACATCACATCACATCACATCACATCATATCATATCATATCATATCATATCATATCATATCATAGCATATCATATCACATCACATCACATCACATCACATCACAGCATATCACATCGCATCACGTCACATTACATCACATCACATCATATCATATCATATAATATCTTATCATATCATATCATATCATATCATATCATATCATATCACATCACATCACATCACATCACATCACAACACATCACATCACATCACATCATATCACATCACATCACATCACATCATATCACATCACATCACATCACATCACAACATATCACATCACATCACATCACAACACAATACAACACAACACAACACAACACAACACAACACAACACAACACATTATATCACATCACATCATATCACATCACATCACATCACAACACATCACATCACATCACATCATATAATATCACATCACATCACATCGCAACAAATCACATCACATCACAGCATATCACATCGCAGCATATCACATCGCATCACATCACATCACATCACATCACATCACATCACATCATATCATATCATATCATATCATATCATATCACATCTCATCACATCACATCACATCACATCACATTACATCACATCACATCATATCATATCATATCATATCTTATCATATCATATCATATCATATCATATCACATCACATCACATCACATCACATCACATCACATCACATCATATCACATCACATCACATCACATCACATCACAACACCTCACATCACATCACATCACAACACCTCACATCACATCACATCACAACACCTCACATCACATCACATCACAACATATCACATCACATCACAACACATCACATCACATCACATCACATCACATCACATCACAGCATATCACAACAAATCACATCACAACACAACATATCAAATCACATCACATCACGACACATCACAACAAATCACATCACATCACAACAAATCACATCACATCACATCACATCACACCACATCACATCATATAATATCACATCACATCACATCATATCACATCACATCACAACACATCACATCACATCATATCACATCACATCACATCATATCACATCACATCACATCACATCACATCACAACATATCACATCACATCACAACACAACACATCATATCACATCACATCACATCTCAACACATCACATCACATCAAATCATATAACATCACATCACATCACATCGCAGCAAATCACAACACAGCATATCAAATCATATCACATCACATCATATCACATCACATCACATCACCTCACATCATATCACATCACATCATATCACATCACATCACATCACAGCATATCACATCGCATCACGTCACATTACATCACATCACATCATATCATATCATATCATATCATATCTTATCATATCATATCATATCATATCATATCATATCATATCATATCACATCACATCACATCACATCACATCACATCACATCACATCACATCACATCACATCATATCATATCATATCATATCACATCACATCACATCACATCACATCACATCATATCATATCATATCATATCACATCACACCATATCACAACACAACACATCACATCACACCACATCACATCACATCACATCATATCACAGCACAACACATCACATCACATCACATCACATCACATCACAACACAGCAGAGCACAGCACAACACATCATATCACATCACATCATATCATATCATATCATATCATATCACATCACATCACATCAGATCACATCACATCACATCACATCACATCACATCAGAACACATCACATCACATCACATCACATCATATCACATCACATCATATCACATCACATCACATCACATCACATCGCATCAGAACACATCACATCACATCATATCACATCACATCACATCACATCACATCACATCACATCAGAACACATCACATCACATCACATCACATCATATCACATCACATCACATCACATCACATCACATCAGAACACATCACATCACATCACATCACATCATATCACATCACATCACATCATATCACATCACATCACATCACATCACAACACAACACAACACATCATATCACATCACATCATATCACATCACATCACATCACATCACATCGCATCACATCATATCACATCACATCACATCATATAATATCACATCACATCACATCACATCATATCACATCACATCACAACACATCACATCACATCACATCATATCACATCACATCACATCACATCATATCACATCACATCACATCACATCACATCGCATCACATCACATCACATCACATCACATCACATCACAACACAACACAACACAACACATCATATCACATCACATCACATCATATCACATCACATCACATCACATCATATCACATCACATCACATCACATCACAACACAACACAACACAACACATCATATCACATCACATCACATCATATCACATCACATCACATCACATCACATCACATCGCATCACATCATATCACATCACATCACATCACATCACAACACAACACAACACAACACATCATATCACATCACATCACATCATATCACATCACATCACATCACATCACACCACATCACATCACATCATATCACAGCACAACACATCACATCACATCACATCACAACACAGCAGAGCACAGCACAACACATCATATCACATCACATCATATCATATCATATCATATCACATCACATCACATCACATCACATCACATGACATCACATCACATCACATCGCATCACATCATATCACATCACATCATATCACAACACAGCACCACACAACACATCATATCACATCACATCATATCACAACACAACACATCACATCACATCGCATCACATCACATCACAACACAGCAGAGCACAGCACAACACATCATATCACATCACATCACATCATATCATATCATATCATATCATATCATATCATATCATATCATATCACATCACATCACATCACATCGCATCACATCACATCACATCACATCACAACACAGCACCACACAACACATCATATCACATCACATCATATCACATCACATCACATCACATCACATCACAACACATCACATCACATCATATATTATCACATCACATCATATCACATCACATCACAACACATCACATCACATCACATCATATCACATCACATCACATCACATCATATCACATCACATCACATCACATCACAACATATCACATCACATCACAACACAACACAACACATCATATCACATCACATCATATCACATCACATCACATCACATCACAACATATCACATCACATCACATCACAACACAATACAACACAACACAACACAACACAACACAACACAACACATTATATCACATCACATCATATCACATCACATCACATCACAACACATCACATCACATCACATCATATAATATCACATCACATCACATCGCAACAAATCACATCACATCACAGCATATCAAATCATATCACATCACATCATATCACATCATATCACATCACATCACATCACATCACATCACATCACAGCATATCACATCGCATCACGTCACATTACATCACATCACATCATATCATATCATATCATATCATATCATATCATATCATATCTTATCATATCATATCATATCATATCACATCACATCACATCACATCACATCACATCACATCACATCACATCACATCACATCACATCACATCATATCATATCACATCACATCACATCACATCACATCACATCATATCATATCATATCACATCACATCAGCATAGCATAGCATAGCATAGCATAGCATAGCATAGCATAGCATAGCATAGCATAGCATAGCATACGATATCACGGCATATCGAATCTATGTTCATTTTAAGGGTTAAACATGTCATTATTGTCACCAATATGTCCGTTTTAAAGTTGTGTCCGGATTTACGCCGATTATTATATCTGTGTCCCAGATGTCTCCCTTCGTGTGAGTTTTAAATCATGACCTTGATGACCTAGATATATTACCTTAGCGAGCGTTCATATGTATGGTTGTGGACTGAGATAATTATTGGGAATGGGGGCTATACATTTTGTACAGAATATGAGCGAGGCCGTAATTTTGAAAAGAAGGGTGGACATTAAATTTGTGCAAATTGTGCACAAGACACAAATAGAGACGAAATGTCAGTGAAAGCTTGAGTAATGTAGATTTAAAATGGGGGGGGGGGGGTCACGAATATTATACGAGCCCTTGGAAAGGGTCACAAATTCAGTACATTTTTGACGTAAGGGGGGAGCAACGTTTTTTACTGAGGTTTTCGACAAAATCCTCTCAGCTCCCTTAATATAATATGCCTATATACCTATATAATATAGATAATGACCTGGATGTCCTTGTTATAATATATACATGTTTGTATGTCTTAAATCATAACCAGGATGACCTACATGTCCGCTATCTATGTTATAGATCATGCCCTGGATGACCTTTTTTATAATTGACATACATTTATTCTTTATATGAACATTACAGATCATGACCTAGATGATCTTGTTATAATACACACCTTATTATGTTACAGATCATGACCTAGATGACCTTGTTATAATGCATGCCTTTTTATATGTTACATATCGTGACCTAGATGACTTTAATATAATACATGCCTTCTTTATATGTTACAGATCATGACCTTGATGACCTTGAGATGCAGGTTGTACGATATAAACCTGAAGGACTGGATGCTTTGTGCAGAAACACAAATTTCACCAGAAAAGAACTACAGATCATGTACAGGGGATTCAAACAGGTAAACATGTACTTTATGACCATGCGGCAGCTTTTCTCACACTCTTTGCAGTGTTTTTATCACTGACACCCGTAGCGCTGCTTTTGGGAAGCTATTTTTGTTGCGGTATGGTGCTGCTCAGCCTTATATTAGTATTATATAATAGTCAATATATGTCGATACTGTAGCTTTTCGCAACAAGAATAGTTTCCCATAAGCAGCGCTACGGGTGCCAGTGGTTTTTGCCATCAGACATGTATTGGTAGCTGCCCATATTGCAAACATTGTCATTTATCGTACTAAACGAAAAAAAAATCATGTTTAAGTGCTCATTTTATTCCCAATAATTGTGGTGACGTGCCATATTTGATTTGACCTGATGTATTAGGCATAAAAATGATTTATATTTGCACACACATACATGTTACATTATTAACCATTAAAAACGGTATTGATACGAATTCCTTAACCCTTGCACCGTTAGGCAGTTATCTGTGGTTTATGTAGCCGGTTAAATCACTGATATTGTAAGAAAAAGAGCGCGTAAACATCATGACTTGCAAATGTTTGGTCTTAAATGAAGGAAATAGGAATAATTTTCACCCACTTGAAGTTGTGTGAAATTGTAATTATTAAACTTAACGCTTTAGGGATTAACCTCTCAATGTCCAGATTTTCCTGGCGCGATCCACAACTTCAAGTGAGTGAACATTATGCAGATTTGACAAAATGGAGGTCAATTCTTTTCAAATCGTGCTGATTGATGTCACATGTTTAAAAGACGGCACTGAATGTGGTGATAATTAAGTGAAAAACCGAAAAAATTTGGCACCGGCGGTTAGAGGTTAAGGTGTATATAGGAGTTAAATTATATAGCATGTATATTGTATGATATTCGACACGAATCAAATGACGTGCAAGTTTATCTTAATATTCTATATTATTGGACACAAATCAAATCATTTTCAAATATCACAATTTTCATCACAAATTATATTGTTTGTCAGCATTTTCCTATCACAGGCGATCAATTGCGACAACTAACGTCAATTTCTGCAGACGATTTTTATCTCTATAAGATAAAATTGTATTCATATAGTCTTGTTGATTTATTCAAACATCATAACTACTGTCTTGTTCTTACTATATAAGGTACATCAACAAGACAGCTGTACAAAAGACTATACGGCGACATAACCATGTTAGGCTAATTCTGAAGAAGGCGGCACATGAATAATCATTTCATAATTTGTAGCGGAATAAAGAATATTTACCATTCGCATTATTAGCTATTGCATAAAAAGAAAGCCACAAGCGACAGCAGAGTCTTCCGACAAAGCATTGTGCATGCATGAGGCAATTATGAGAAGACGAAAGGAAGTCATTGGGGAAATAATATAATACAGCTCTGCCATAGAGAGGCAAACAGTGGTAACTGCTCTCTTGTAGAGTGAGGTTTTACCACTGTTTGCCTTTGTTATGTGTCCTGGCGTTGAGATGCGTGCTGTGCTGTCAGAAGAAGCAGATCCGGCTGACCTTGTGTTGCGGAGTCTGCAGCTGATGCCACCTCAACAAACACAATGACGTCACCAATGATGGCTCAATGTTAGGCCACCGTCTGCGACGGTGGCCTAACATTGAGCCATCATTGGTTCAACGTTTCTTGTTCGGTGTCATGGGATCACGAGGTTGTCATTTTGAGCATCGGGTAAATGTTGTGACAACGTCTGAGTAAACGTGATGCTTATCTCGTCAATACAACGAGAGCCGCACGCAAGGTCAACGAGATTTAGGGCTTTCGCGGTGGTCGGTTGGCTTAAACATATTTATTTACCAGGAAAAATTAAATTGTACATTCGTCTGGACCGTGGACTCTAAACCTGGTACGTCTACCGGCTATTATCGTGGCTGCACATTTATACACTACTCTAAAATGTTCTATTTCATGGAGTGTACAATGTTGTCTAATGTAAAGTGTACCTCAGAGAACCACCAAAGTCATTTGATGATAGTATATAGATTATATATGGTATATAAAGTCCCACCAGTGCGCTTCTTTCTGCAGCAATGCATCTAAACGATAAAAAGCCACATTCACTCACTCACTCACTCACTCACTCACTCACTCACTCACTCACTCACTCACTCACTCACTCACTCACTCACTCACTCACTCACTCACTCACTCACTCACTCACTCACTCACTCACTCACTCACTCACTCACTCACTCACTCACTCACTCACTCACTCACTCACTCACTCACTCACTCACTCACTCACTCACTCACTCACTCACTCACTCACTCACTCACTCACTCACTCACTCACTCACTCACTCACTCACTCACTCACTCACTCACTCACTCACTCACTCACTCACTCACTCACTCACTCACTCACTCACTCACTCACTCACTCACTCACTCACTCACTCACTCACTCACTCACTCACTCACTCACTCACTCACTCACTCACTCACTCACTCACTCACTCACTCACTCACTCACTCACTCACTCACTCACTCACTCACTCACTTACTCACTCACTCACTCACTCACTCACTCACTCACTCACTCACTCACTCACTCACTCACTCACTCAATCAATCAATCAAGCAATCGATCAATCAATCAATCAATCAATCATTCACTCACTCACATCTTAGTGACGTCAATCCACTGTGTCGTCGTGAGAACCACGCATTTAAAGCTCCTGTCACACTTGGCCAGACGAACATTGACATTTCCGGATAAAGCATCCGTAGTGTCATCGCATTCCTCTCACCATCCTCAGGAAGTTCTCCCGGCCCAATTTAGCCTATATGTGCACAAAAGTGGCCTAAAGCCCGATTTAATTTTTTTCATTTTTTCATCCGTTGGTGCTCGTCAATTTTCGTTTTAATTTATGTTGTTGTTCGGCAAATGCAGTTCATGTTCGATGATGTTCGTTAAGTACGTCAGAAATGTGTATTGTCCTTTACCTGCATTGTTTATATTCTTGCGACAGTTAACATTGCTTGTGTTTTTCATATGTATTACAGGAATGTCCGACGGGAGTAGTTGACGAGGGAACCTTTAAACAAATCTACGCTCAGTTTTTCCCTCAGGGAGGTAAGTCTATAATACATGTGTGCTACTAATGACTCTACTGTTAAATGTTTTTACTATGAATCAAATACTCTTTGTTATAATAACACTAATAATTATTCAACCGTATTTATATAGTACATGGTCTATATATGTCGGAATCTGACGTCTAAAGTCGATCACAGCAATGAAAGAGTGAAATACTTACAATGATCACAGACCCATAACACGAGTATTCGAATGAAGCGGAAAGAGATAACTAGGCCTAATACACTCATGATGATTTAAAATTGAAAAAGCCATTAGGTCTCTTGGTTTATATACAAATATTTCAGCGCTTTGAGGATTAATTAGGCAGTTACTGTGTTGTCTTTCCACTACAGTTCCGATTATTTTAGACCAATTGACATTTGGATTAATTCTACGTTTTCTTTGAGTTGCAGCATATAATCTCAAATATCGTACAGTACATGATATAGAGCTACATAGTTATAACACTCTGTTATTCTGTGGACAAGTTAGCAAGGCACTGAATCGATTTGTAAATAATTGCGAGGAAGCAGGATGAGTTAATTAGTCATGTAAACGTGATTAGCTTGTTGAAACATGTTATACAATGCATGTGAACGACTTGTAAGACGTAACCATACGTTAGTAGTCAGTCGCAGAAATGAGTTAGCACACCGCAAGTGTTTTTCTCGATAATGACAAAATCACGGCGGGTATTCTACTTTACATGGCACTCTCGCTTTAAATCCTTCACTGCGCTTTGTCATGTTTAGTGATGATTAACCCTTTCAGTGCGGGGACCGATTTTACACGTCATAATCTGACGTATATTGACGTCAGATTATGACGTCTAAAGTCGATCCCCACTGAAAGACTTCAAACATTTTGTAATAGCCGTAGATCCATAACACATATGTATTTAAATGAATCGGGAAGAGCTAACGATGACAATTATTTCAAATTGAAAAAAAAACTTATTTCTCCATGGTTTATTCAAAAATATTTCAGCGCTTTAGGGGAAAAAACACATGGAACACTAATTCTTACACAAGTAATGTGATTGATATTTCAGACCCCAGTGCCTACGCTCACTACGTGTTCAACACGTTTGATCATGACCGCAGTGGTACCATCAGCTTTGAGGTGAGCACTGACAAATAATAATAGTTTAGTCAATGTAGTGACAGACCAGGCACAAATTGCAACATATTCTTTTTTTCACAATGCATTTTGGAAAGGTCTCTAGAACATACTAAAAATGCCCCGAAATGCCTCTTGAGGAAATATGTCAAATTTGCATAAATTCAATATGACCGCCAAATTTCTAAAAAGCTAGGGATTTCTTGATATAACTGATTCTAAGCAAGCTATATTTATGATTTCCAAGTTTGATATGACTAGGTGGACGTTTAGAGGACACAGAGCTTATACTTAGGTAATATTTCGAATTTGCATAAATTAAATATAGCCGCCCAAATCCCTCAAAATGTTTTTTCCCAGGTAAACTGCCAAGATCAACATTTATTTTGATAGTTGGCTGTTTATAAGATTGGATTTATGTATTATATAACCACCTATACTAATACTATCATACAGGTGTAAAAAATCAAGGAAATCCCCTTTTTATCGTCAAGTGAGGTTTATGTTTTGGTCGTTTTGGCTTGTTTGTACGTCGGTCAAGAGACTTGCTTACAAAGTAATGAACGGGTTTGCATGCATGAAACTTTTATCAGAAGTGTATCTCGGGCCAAGAAACAATCTAATAAATTTGGGGATACTCCGGATTATAATCCGGATCCAAGATCCGGATTGCGATCCGTATTACACGGCAGATTGTCTAGTAATGTTATTGGTGTGCAACTTCCATTTTGCTTCAAGCTATCTAATGGATGATTCGACTTTAAAACGTATTTTGCACATGAACGAAGTGTATTAGGATAGAGACATTTCAAACCGTATATCAGATCAAGTTTTTTCAGAGAGAAGATAATAGTCACCAAAACACCATTAGCATAGATGGTTGTAAGTGTGTAACATATTCCATGGTATAGGCAAGATAGTCATTATCACACAAGGAACCAAAATAACTCACCTGCATCTCTTGATGCCCTTTGGAAAGCCTCGTATGGCTCCAAAGGAGGCCAGGATTGTCTAGTTTAATGCAAATGGCGCAGACAGGTAGCCGCCCTGGACAATGTTCAATATTGTATCTTACTAAGATTCGTTAGAATCCAAGCAGCTTAAGCTAAATGTGACCTCCCATGCCAAGAAATATACCTATTATAACCTTAGACCAACCGCTCTGGTGGAAAGCACCACAGATACTTGAAAGTTAGAGGCAGAATATCATACATGTATAGGGAACTTACGCCTTGGCTTCCACACTGTAATGAGCTGTAAAGATGCATATATAAGCCAGCGATGCAGTCAGTCATATGTTGTCTGGAAAAGCTTGCGAAAAGCCATCAGAGGACTCGTTTTATTTGATGCTTCACTTAATGCCATGGTAGGCCTTAATGTTCAAAATTGTACATGTAGACCTTAATGAAAAGAATCAATAAACACTGCACAGCATCCAGAGCAGCCATCTTGGGATGATAACAGTGAGAGAAATAATCAAACTCAAATAGACTTTCAAAACAACAGTATACGAGACAGAAGCTGAACCACAAAAGCAGCATTTTCTGGAGCAGCTTGTCGAGTACAATTATGAAGTCACATCAGGTACCCTTTCACTAACTGATCAGATGTCTACTCACCACCTCTTATGCGTATCACAGTATCTCTTTTATAAATAAGTATATATTTTATAATTATCCCGATGGTTCTTTCATAAGTATCGCGGTTTTTAATTTATAAGATCGAAGTATTTTTTTCTTAGTTTCCTGGTATTTCTTTTATAAGTATCCCGGTATTAATTTTATAAGTATATCGCACTATTTCTTTTTTAGTGTCCCGGTATTTCTTTTATGAGTATCCCGGTTTTTACTTTATAAGTATCGCAGCATTTCTCGTATAAGTAACGCAGTATTTCTTTTATAGTGTCCCGGTATTTCTTTTGTTAATATTAGTATTTATTTTCATATGTATTTGACATGTGTTTAATACCCAAATATAGTATAGTAAAAGCTCAGCACGATTTTTTAATGAAATGATGTCAAATGCTGCATAACTGTGACAAACTGTATAATGGTTTAAACCTATTGTTTTGTGGTAGGAGTTTGTGATGGGTCTGTCAGTGCTCGCTAGGGGGACATTACAAGAGAAGTTAAAGTGGGCCTTCCATCTTTATGATATCAATGGAGACGGCATTATAACAAAGGTAACGTATACACGTAGACGGCATTATAACAAAAGTAACGTATCAATGGAGACGACATTATAACAAAGGTGGCGCATCAATGGATATGGCATTATATCAAAAGTAACCTGTCAATGGAGGCGGCATTATAACACAGGTAGCGTATTAATGGGGATGTAATTATAACGAAGGTAACGTATCGACGAAAACGATAACATTATTTTCGTTATGCAAAAATACAGCACGATTAGGAATAAAATGTGTACTCAAACATCAAGATTTGCAAATATTTTATCTCAAATTGAACATCATTATAACAAAGTTAATACGACATTATTACAAATGTAACGTAGCAATAGTAACGACATTATATCTAAGGTAAC
>OZ024912.1:73918773-73946273 GCA_964017125.1 Flabesymbios commensalis | reverse complement strand
AACAATATTGCGTCGACGTATCGCTTTGCTGAGGTGTTGATTATAGATAATGTTATTGTGCATAAAAACATACCCAGTTTTTTATATTATAAATAAGAAGAGCGCCTTTCTAATGATTATAATTTTGACAACTTGCTCAACAACTGCTCAACAATATGTATATCATAAAAAACAATTTAATAAAAAAAATATTATGGGATTTTAAGGTGGTTTATACAGTAGTTCGTCTGCTCTGATGTGTAAAATTTGATTAAAACCATTCAAAATAGTAATTGCTCAACAATTAAATTAACCGCACTCCTTGCAGTGGATATGGAAATGTGGGTAAATCTGTTCGAACTATTATAATCCACATTCAAACGTCATTGAAATATTTAATATATACACTTTATATTTATTGTATTTTTAATGTTTATCTCAATAAATTGTATTACCAACTACTCTTACTTGTTGATCATGTTGATATACAATTTGGGGATGATCCAGATTACGATCTGGATCTAGGATCTGCATCGTAATCCGGATTTTTTTTGAAGATTTGACTCTTGGGCCAAGAAACAATCCATTACATTTTGGAGACGTAATCCGGATCCGATACAAAATCATTTATCAAAGTAGGATTCTGTGGCATCAGTAACCCTATGTTACGCGGCGGAGGTTGCAGTCTCTGACTGACTGTGTAGCTATAAATATCAGAACGCTATGCATATCTACACTTGATTTATACATAGACCTCTATCCCCACACAATTCATGCACAGACCATTGTTTAATGACTACTGAACGTCACCTCATATACCATACCGACATGACTTTAAAGCTTTTAAGCTGCGTTACATGTTATCACATATGTTTTACACATTCTCATGCAAAATTATGTCTGGGCCACCAATGGCAATTAGTTCTTTTTGGTACTCTCTGATGAGTAATGTTTATTTTACACACCAATGATGGAAGTGAAGGGTGTTGGAGAAATAATTGATAGAGTATGAATCCAGACTTAATTCGATTTCGGCTACGTAGAAACGTTTCTGTTATGGTTTGGAGATGCGTCATCTTTCTTGCGTTGGCACTTTGGTAGTGGTTGATACAAATGTCCAACAAGACAATGTTCTTGTCACAGAGCAATGGCGGTGCTGGCATGTTTTGAAAACAATGCTAGACGCAAGATGCTATTTCTTCCGCAGTCTCCAGATTTAAATCATATAAAAAACATCTGGAGTAGCATGAAAACGGACGCACACGAGGTCAAGCCAACCACATGTGAAGGAATTAAAGCAGCATTTTCAGAAGTTCTGATAGAATTTGTCCTGCAAAGATCAGAACAGTGTTTTCCTCTTTGCTCAGAAGAGCAGCGCCATTATAAGATCACGTGGCTACACAACTAAATATTAATTGTGACACTAATTATGTTTCATATAGCATCATAAATATAATTTCGGTCATAATCTGTAAAAAAATGAAAAAAAACTATCCGGGTTTCAGTTTACTTACTGTGATTCAATTAGGGTATTAAGCATATGTGTATCAGTCATTACTTTGGGTTTAAACAAACTTATGTCCAGTGTGTGTATATGCAAATAACCACTAACCTAAAAAATCGAAGAAAGGTTTCTCAACTGCCAGAAGCTACAAGCTGTATGTGGTCCTCCCTTAGGTCAATGACTTCTATGGAAAAATCTATTTTTTTTAACTGGCATGAACTGCTGATTAATAATTGAGTGAATGAATGGACAGCATATGTTGACATGTCAATTTTGAAAATAAATTTATATGAAGTTATATAGCCTACTGATCTCAACTAACAATATTGTAAAATGAGCAAAAAATTCATAAGCACTGAAAAAGACTAAACTAGTCCTATTTCCGATTCGTATACTGGCATGCAGTACACAACAATGTATACCACAAATACCATGTGCGATCGTGTAACCCCGGGTACTTAAAAAGGCACCGACGTTAATTGGTGTGCGAAAGTGAGGTATTAAGGGATTTCCCTGCAGCACCGATTGCCTGTCCAACGTTTTGCCGACGACATCGACTTGTGGCACAATGCTGTGCTAACATTCAATCATTCATTAGATGGATAAATAGTTTGTTTGTGTTATCCCTGAATTCTTGTTGATAATTTTTTTACATCTGGTTAAAAATAAAAAATAAAAATCATGATCTGTGGGATACACTACTTTATACAACACTTAATGTCAAAACTGGTGTCATCTCATAAAAACGTATATATTGCGATATACATATAAATATACATAAAAAAAACGTATTGCTCGAGGAAGTCCAGGATCGTTCAGATTTTAAAGGAATTAACTTCGGAATATTTCAACAGCCTGTAAATTCATGCGTCATGATCTATCCTTATCAAATCAATTCCATCCTTATCAAATTCCAACTTAATAATCATCATGATTATAATTATGTCGCTATGGAGATAACGGCTTGCTTACTGGGACAATTCGTATCAGATTACTGTTAATAATATAATACCACAAGACAAATGCATGGAAGATGAACATTATAAAAGTTTATACTAGTGAATGTGATATAGCCGTGTGCTTCCTCTTCATAAACTTTGATATGAGCCTATTTTCTTCCCTTTTGAATTTGTGAGATTCATATTTTATTCTGACACCATTTAACATGCTTGCATTGACAATTATATGACGCTATGCTCTTGTCAGCTAAATTCTCCTCTATCAACCCTATTGCCCGAATGTTAAGATATGATGTGCTGGGATTAGAAATCACTTTTACGTGTGTTTATTTCGCAATCATTTTTAATATTTTTTACTATTAATCATTTACTATTTTTTTTATGGTTGAATAAACACTTCTTCTTCTTCTTCTTCTTCTAATATAAAATATGAACTTACATCAGCAACAATGGTACGTCCTGCATTGTCTTTTTACGTAATTGCCATAATGAACTGTGTGAAAAACACAACTTTACTTTATATTGCTGTTTATGGGTGTGTACGAAATGCACGCCATATTCACCAGATGACTCTCAGAGATTTACATAGTGCACAATATAGTCACCAGATGACCTCACTATCAGGCCCGCACAGCCACTTGTCACCTGTGCTGCAGTCCCGCTGGAGACACTCTACAATACATGTTCATATTGTAATGGCAAGTAATACAAGCCATCATATAAATTGAATTTATCTTAAATAAATTTTCAATGCAAATAGTATGCATCATATCCATTATCTATTGGTTATATCTAATAATGTGTTGCTGTACTGATATTTATTTATACTCCAAATTACTGTAGAAGGGAATTATTTTTCTCAGAAAATTTGTTTCGGGTAAGGTGTATTTTCCCCAGCAAAGGCCGCCGACTTCTTATATTAGCGATGCATTCTTGTGCCATGAGGCGCATTGTACGGGAACAATAGATATACATATCATGCGCATGAACAATCTATGATAAGTTACAGCTAGCCAAGCTTCCAAAAATGAACATCTATTCATGTAATTAAAGGAATGATGACAAAGTGTTTTTAAAGAATTGTAAAAACATTCAATAATTTCACTGGTAAAATTAACTCAACCCACCTATACTCCATAAATTGAATAAATTCCCAACTTTAAATGTCATGTTCTCTGAGCATTCTTTTGTTGGCGTAACAAAACTGAACTTTTGCGCTGGATGTGTTTTAACCCTTTAACCGCCGGTGCCCCATACATTTGGGTTTTAATTTTTATTAGCACATAAGGTACCACCTTTTAAACATGTTAAAGATAAAATGTGACATCAATCAGCAATATTTGAAAACAGCTGACTTCCATAATGTTAAATCTAAATAATTTTCACTCACTTGAAGTTGTGGATCGCGTCGCGAGACACAACTTCAAGTGGGTGAAAATTCAGATTGAATAATTTGGCGGTTAAAGGGTTAAATAATTTTAATATGAATGGACTTCGAACAGCGTATCCACTGCTGAGAAATAGTCGTGTTTTTAATTGTTTTCTATCTATTTTCTTGAACACACCAAGCTCTCCATATAAAACACAATATGTGTATGCGATACCTAGTGTGTAATCTATCAAGGAATATAATTATGAATGAATAAATAAATAAATTCATAAATGAATGAATGAATGAATGAATGAATGAATGAATGAATGAATGAATGAATGAATGAATGAATGAATGAATGAATGAATGAATGAATGGATAAAAAACCGGGACAGGAGAATAATCTGATCATGTGAGATGAATCAGATGACACACGATGAGAAATTCGAGCGCAGGTGGTCTTAGGCCTAACATGATACCTCTCTGTTTCGGAGGCTTCTAACAATACTCTACGAGCGGATGGGTGAAAAAAATTGTTATTTAGAATCTGAATACCGGAGAAAAAAATACTGATGCTTACTGGTGTTTGTTAAGGCTTTGAAAGGTTCAAAATGATCAACACTTGAAAAGTACATCAGGCTGTCCTGGTGGTAAATACACCCGGTTGTCATGGCGATAAATGCACCCGATTGTCCTGGTGATAAATACACCCGGTTGTCCTGGTGAAAAATACACCCGGTTGTCCTGGTAATAAATACACCCGGTTGTCCTGGTGATAAATACACCCGGTTGTCCTGGTGAAAAATACACATGGTCGTCCTGGTAATAAATACACCCGGTTGTCCTGGTGAAAAATACACCCGGTTGTCCTGGTAATAAATACACCCGGTTGTCCTGGTGAAAAATACACCCGGTTGTCCTGGTAATAAATACACCCGGTTGTCCTGGTGATAAATACACCCGGTTGTCATGGCGATAAATAAACCTGGTTGTCCTGGTGATAAATACACCTGGTCGTCCTGGTAATAAATACACCCTGTTGTCCTGGTGAAAAATACACCCGGTTGTCTGGTGAAAAATACACCCGGTTGTCCTGGTTGTCCTGGTGAAAAATACACCTGGTTGTCCTGGTGAAAAATACACCCGGTTGTCCTGGTGAAAAATATACCCGGTTGTCCTGGTTGTCCTGATGAAAAATACATCCGGTTGTCATGGCGATAAATACACCTGGTCGTCCTGGTAATAAATACACCCGGTTGTCCTGGTGAAAAATACACCCGGTTGTCCTGGTGAAAAATACACCCGGTTGTCCTGGTAATAAATACACCCGGTTGTCCTGGTGATAAATACATCCCGTTGTCCTGGCGATAAATACACCTGGTCGTCCTGGTAATAAATACACCCGGTTGTCCTGGTGAAAAATACACCCGGTTGTCCTGGTGAATAATACACCCGGTTGTCCTGGTTGTCCTGGTGAAAAATACACCCGGTTGTCCTGGTGAAAAATACACCAGGTTGTCCTGGTAATAAATACACCCGGTTGTCCTGGTGATAAATACACCCGGTTGTCATGGCGATAAATACACCCGGTTGTCCTAGCGATAAATACACCTGGTCGTCCTGGTGATAAATACACCTGGTTGTCCTGGTGATAAATACACCCGGCTGTCCTGGTGATAAATACCCCTGGTTGTCCTGGTGATAAATACACCTGGTCGTCCTGGTGATTAATACACCCGGTTGTCCTGGTGGTAAATACACCTGGTTGTCCTGGTAATAAATACACCAGGTTGTCCTGGCGATAAATACACCCGGCTGTCTTGGCAATAAATACACCAGGTTGTCCTGGTAATAAATACATCTGGTTGTCTTGGCAATAAATACACCCGGTTGTCCTGGTAATAAATACACCTGGTTGTCCTGGTGATTAATACACCCGGTTGTCCTGGTGGTAAATACACCTGGTTGTCCTGGTAATAAATACACCAGGTTGTCCTGGCGATAAATACACCCGGCTGTCTTGGCAATAAATACACCAGGTTGTCCTGGTGATAAATACACCTGGTTGTCTTGGCAATAAATACACCTGGCTGTCCTGGTAATAAATACACCTGGTTGTCTGGTGATAAACATACCCGGTTGTCCTGGTGATAAATACATCCCGTTTGTCCTGGTAATAAATACACTCGGTTGTCCTGGTGATAAATACACCTGGTTGTCCTGGCGATAAATACACCTGGTTGTCCTGGTGATTAATACACCCGGTTGTCCTGGTGGTAAATACACCTGGTTGTCCTGGTAATAAATACACCAGGTTGTCCTGGCGATAAATACACCCGGCTGTCTTGGCAATAAATACACCAGGTTGTCCTGGTGATAAATACACCTGGTTGTCTTGGCAATAAATACACCTGGCTGTCCTGGTAATAAATACACCTGGTTGTCCGGTGATAAACATACCCGGTTGTCCTGGTGATAAATACATCCCGTTTGTCCTGGTGATAAATACACTCGGTTGTCCTGGTGATAAATACACCTGGTTGTCCTGGCGATAAATACACCTGGTTGTCCTGGTGATTAATACACCCGGTTGTCCTGGTGGTAAATACACCTGGTTGTCCTGGTAATAAATACACCAGGTTGTCCTAGCGATAAATACACCCGGCTGTCTTGGCAATAAATACACCAGGTAGTCCTGGTGATAAATACACCCGGTTGTCCTGGTGATAAATACACATGGTTGTCCTGGTGATAAATACACCTGGTTGTCCTGGTGATAAATATACCCGGTTGTGTCCTGGTGATAAATACACCCGGTTGTCATGGCGATAAATAAACCTGGTTGTCCTGGTGATAAATACACCTGGTCGTCCTGGTAATAAATACACCCTGTTGTCCTGGTGAAAAATACACCCGGTTGTCTGGTGAAAAATACACCCGGTTGTCCTGGTTGTCCTGGTGAAAAATACACCCGGTTGTCCTGGTGAAAAATACACCCGGTTGTCCTGGTGAAAAATATACCCGGTTGTCCTGGTTGTCCTGGTGAAAAATACATCCGGTTGTCATGGCGATAAATACACCTGGTCGTCCTGGTAATAAATACACCCGGTTGTCCTGGTGAAAAATACACCCGGTTGTCCTGGTGAAAAATACACCCGGTTGTCCTGGTAATAAATACACCCGGTTGTCCTGGTGATAAATACATCCCGTTGTCCTGGCGATAAATACACCTGGTCGTCCTGGTAATAGATACACCCGGTTGTCCTGGTGAAAAATACACCCGGTTGTCCTGGTGAATAATACACCCGGTTGTCCTGGTTGTCCTGGTGAAAAATACACCCGGTTGTCCTGGTGAAAAATACACCCGGTTGTCCTGGTAATAAATACACCCGGTTGTCCTGGTGATAAATACACCCGGTTGTCATGGCGATAAATACACGCGGTTGTCCTAGCGATAAATACACCTGGTCGTCCTGGTGATAAATACACCTGGTTGTCCTGGTGATAAATACACCCGGCTGTCCTGGTGATAAATACACCTGGTTGTCCTGGTGATAAATACACCTGGTCGTCCTGGTGATTAATACACCCGGTTGTCCTGGTGGTAAATACACCTGGTTGTCCTGGTAATAAATACACCAGGTTGTCCTGGCGATAAATACACCCGGCTGTCTTGGCAATAAATACACCAGGTTGTCCTGGTGATAAATACACCTGGTTGTCTTGGCAATAAATACACCCGGTTGTCCTGGTAATAAATACACCTGGTTGTCCTGGTGATTAATACACCCGGTTGTCCTGGTGGTAAATACACCTGGTTGTCCTGGTAATAAATACACCAGGTTGTCCTGGCGATAAATACACCCGGCTGTCTTGGCAATAAATACACCAGGTTGTCCTGGTGATAAATACACCTGGTTGTCTTGGCAATAAATACACCTGGCTGTCCTGGTAATAAATACACCTGGTTGTCTGGTGATAAACATACCCGGTTGTCCTGGTGATAAATACATCCCGTTTGTCCTGGTAATAAATACACTCGGTTGTCCTGGTGATAAATACACCTGGTTGTCCTGGCGATAAATACACCTGGTTGTCCTGGTGATTAATACACCCGGTTGTCCTGGTGGTAAATACACCTGGTTGTCCTGGTAATAAATACACCAGGTTGTCCTGGCGATAAATACACCCGGCTGTCTTGGCAATAAATACACCAGGTTGTCCTGGTGATAAATACACCTGGTTGTCTTGGCAATAAATACACCCGGTTGTCCTGGTAATAAATACACCTGGTTGTCCTGGTGATTAATACACCCGGTTGTCCTGGTGGTAAATACACCTGGTTGTCCTGGTAATAAATACACCAGGTTGTCCTGGCGATAAATACACCCGGCTGTCTTGGCAATAAATACACCAGGTTGTCCTGGTGATAAATACACCTGGTTGTCTTGGCAATAAATACGCCTGGCTGTCCTGGTAATAAATACACCTGGTTGTCTGGTGATAAACATACCCGGTTGTCCTGGTGATAAATACATCCCGTTTGTCCTGGTAATAAATACACTCGGTTGTCCTGGTGATAAATACACCTGGTTGTCCTGGCGATAAATACACCTGGTTGTCCTGGTGATTAATACACCCGGTTGTCCTGGTGGTAAATACACCTGGTTGTCCTGGTAATAAATACACCAGGTTGTCCTGGCGATAAATACACCCGGCTGTCTTGGCAATAAATACACAAGGTTGTCCTGGTGATAAATACACCTGGTTGTCTTGGCAATAAATACACCTGGCTGTCCTGGTAATAAATACACCTGGTTGTCTGGTGATAAACATACCCGGTTGTCCTGGTGATAAATACATCCCGTTTGTCCTGGTGATAAATACACTCGGTTGTCCTGGTGATAAATACACCTGGTTGTCCTGGCGATAAATACACCTGGTTGTCCTGGTGATTAATACACCCGGTTGTCCTGGTGGTAAATACACCTGGTTGTCCTGGTAATAAATACACCAGGTTGTCCTAGCGATAAATACACCCGGCTGTCTTGGCAATAAATACACCAGGTAGTCCTGGTGATAAATACACCCGGTTGTCCTGGTGATAAATACACCTGGTTGACCTGGTGATAAATACACCTTCGTTGTTCTGGTGACAAATGCACCCGATTATCCTGGTGATAAACACACCCGGTTGTCCTAGTGATAATACACCCGGTTGTCCTGGTGATAAATACACCCGGTTGTCCTGATGATAAATCCACATGGTATTCCTTGTGATAAATACACCCGGTTGTGTCCTGGTGATAAATACACCCGGTTGTCCTGGTGATAAATACACATGGTTGTCCTGGTGATAAATACACACAGTTGTCCTGGGGATAAGCACACCCGGTTGTACTGATGATAAATACACATGGTTGTCCTTGTGATAAATACACCCGGTTGTGTCCTGGTGATAAATACATCCCGTTGTCCTGGTGATAAATACACCCGATTGTCCTGGTGATAAATACACCCGATTGTCCTGGTGATAAATACTCCCGGTTGTCCTGGTGATAAATACACATGGTTGTCCTGGTGATAAATACGCCCGGTTGTCCTGGTGATAAATAAACCCGGTTGTCCTGGTGATAAATACACCCGGTTGACCTGGTGATAAATACACCTGGTTGACCTGGTGATAAATACACATGGTTGACCTGGTGATAAATACACCTGGTTGACCTGGTGATAAATACACCTGGTTGACCTGGTGATAAATACACCTTTGTTGTTCTGGTGACAAATGCACCCGATTATCCTGGTGATAAATACATCCCGTTGTCCTGGTGATAAATACACCCGGTTGTCCTGGTGATAAATAACCTGGTCGTTCTGGTGATAAATACACCCGGTTGACCTGGTGATAAATACACCTGGTTGTCCTGGTGATAAATACACCCGGTTGTCCTGGTGATAAATACACCTGGTTGACCTGGTGATAAATACACCCGGTTGTTCTGGTGAAAAATGCATCCGATTATCCTGGTGATAAATACACCCGGTTGTCCTGGTGATAAATACACCCGGTTGTCCTGGTGATAAATACACCTGGTTGACCTGGTGATAAATACACCTTTGTTGTTCTGGTGACAAATGCACCCGATTATCCTGGTGATAAATACACCTGGTTGTCCTGGTGATAAGTACACCCGGTTGTCCTGATGATAAATACACATGGTTGTCCTGATGATAAATACACATGGTTGTCCTTGTGATAAATACACCCGGTTGTGTCCTGGTGATAAATACACCCGGTTGTCCTGGTGATAAATACACATGGTTGCCCTGGTGATAAATACACCTGGTTGTCCTGGTGATAAATACACATGGTTGTCCTGGTGATAAATACACACAGTTGTCCTGGGGATAAGCACACCCGGTTGTCCTGGTGATAAATACACATGGTTGTCCTTGTGATAAATACACCCGGTTTTGTCCTGGTGATAAATACATCCCGTTGTCCTGGTGATAAATACACCCGATTGTCCTGGTGATAAATACACATGGTTGTCCTGATGATAAATACACCCGGTTGTCCTGGTGATAAATACATCCCGTTGTCCTGGTGATAAATACATCCGGTTATCCTGGTGATAAATACACCTGGTTGTCCTGGTGATAACTACACCCGGTTGTCCTGATGATAAAAACGCCCGGCTGTCTTGGTGATATATACACCCGGTTGTCCTGATGATAAATACGCATGGTTGTCCTGGTGATAAATATACACAGTTGTCCTGGTGATAAATACACCCGGTTATCCTGGTGATAAATACATCCCGTTTTCCTGGCGATCAATACACCCGGTTGTCCTGGTGATAAATACACCTGGTTGTCCTGGTGATAAATACACCCGGTTGTCCTGGTGATAAATATACTCGGTTATCCTGGTAATAAATTCAACCGGTTGTCCTGGTGATAAATACACCCGATTGTCCTGGTGAAAAATATACCCGGTTGTTCTGGTGATATATACTCCTGGTTGTCCTGGTGATAAATACACCCAGTTGTCCTGGTGATAAATACACCCGGTTGACCTGGTGATAAATACACCTGGCTGACCTGGTGATAAATACACCCGGTTGTCCTGGTGATAAATACACCCGGTTGACCTGGTGATAAATACACCCGGTTGTCCTGGTGATAAATAAACCAGGTTGTCCTGATGATAAATACACATGGTTGTTCTGGTGATGAATACACCCGGTTGTCCTGGTGATAAATACACCCGGTTGTCCTGGTGATAAATACACCTGGTTGACCTGGTGATGAATACACCTGGTTGTTCTGGTGACAAATGCACCCGATTATCCTGGTGATAAATACACCCGGTTGTCCTGGCGATAAATACACCCGGTTGTCCTGGTGATAAATACACCTGGTTGTTCTAGTGATAAATACACCCGGTTGTCCTGGTGAAAAATATACCCAGGTGGTTCTGGTGATAAATACACCCGGTTCTCCTGGTGATAAATACACCCGGTTGTCCTGGCGATAAATAAACCTGGTTGTCCTGGTAATAAATACACCTGGTTGTCCTGGTGATAAATACACCTGGTTGTCTTGGCAATAAATACACCTGGTTGTCCTGGTGATAAATACACCCGGTTGTCCTGGCGATAAATAAACCTGGTTGTCCTGGTAATAAATACACCCGGTTGACCTGGTGATAAATACACCCGGTTGTCCTGGTGATAAATACACCAGGTTGTCCTGGTGATAAATACGCCCGGTTGTCCTGGTGATAAATAAACCCGGTTGTCCTGGTGATAAATACACCCGGTTGACCTGGTGATAAATACACCTGGTTGACCTGGTGATAAATACACATGGTTGACCTGGTGATAAATACACCCGGTTGACCTGGTGATAAATACACCTGGTTGTCCTGGTGATAAATACACCCGGTTGTCCTGGTGATAAATACACCTGGTTGACCTGGTGATAAATACACCCGGTTGTTCTGGTGAAAAATGCATCCGATTATCCTGGTGATAAATACACCCGGTTGTCCTGGTGATAAATACACCCGGTTGTCCTGGTGATAAATACACCTGGTTGACCTGGTGATAAATACACCTTTGTTGTTCTGGTGACAAATGCACCCGATTATCCTGGTGATAAATACACCTGGTTGTCCTGGTGATAAGTACACCCGGTTGTCCTGATGATAAATACACATGGTTGTCCTGATGATAAATACACATGGTTGTCCTTGTGATAAATACACCCGGTTGTGTCCTGGTGATAAATACACCCGGTTGTCCTGGTGATAAATACACATGGTTGCCCTGGTGATAAATACACCTGGTTGTCCTGGTGATAAATACACATGGTTGTCCTGGTGATAAATACACACAGTTGTCCTGGGGATAAGCACACCCGGTTGTCCTGGTGATAAATACACATGGTTGTCCTTGTGATAAATACACCAGGTTTTGTCCTGGTGATAAATACATCCCGTTGTCCTGGTGATAAATACACCCGATTGTCCTGGTGATAAATACACATGGTTGTCCTGATGATAAATACACCCGGTTGTCCTGGTGATAAATACATCCCGTTGTCCTGGTGATAAATACATCCGGTTATCCTGGTGATAAATACACCTGGTTGTCCTGGTGATAACTACACCCGGTTGTCCTGATGATAAAAACGCCCGGTTGTCTTGGTGATATATACACCCGGTTGTCCTGATGATAAATACGCATGGTTGTCCTGGTGATAAATATACACAGTTGTCCTGGTGATAAATACACCCGGTTATCCTGGTGATAAATACATCCCGTTTTCCTGGCGATCAATACACCCGGTTGTCCTGGTGATAAATACACCTGGTTGTCCTGGTGATAAATACACCCGGTTGTCCTGGTGATAAATATACTCGGTTATCCTGGTAATAAATTCAACCGGTTGTCCTGGTGATAAATACACCCGATTGTCCTGGTGAAAAATATACCCGGTTGTTCTGGTGATATATACACCTGGTTGTCCTGGTGATAAATACACCCAGTTGTCCTGGTGATAAATACACCCGGTTGACCTGGTGATAAATACACCTGGCTGACCTGGTGATAAATACACCCGGTTGTCCTGGTGATAAATACACCCGGTTGACCTGGTGATAAATACACCCGGTTGTCCTGGTGATAAATAAACCAGGTTGTCCTGATGATAAATACACATGGTTGTTCTGGTGATGAATACACCCGGTTGTCCTGGTGATAAATACACCCGGTTGTCCTGGTGATAAATACACCTGGTTGACCTGGTGATGAATACACCTGGTTGTTCTGGTGACAAATGCACCCGATTATCCTGGTGATAAATACACCCGGTTGTCCTGGCGATAAATACACCCGGTTGTCCTGGTGATAAATACACCTGGTTGTTCTAGTGATAAATACACCCGGTTGTCCTGGTGAAAAATATACCCAGGTGGTTCTGGTGATAAATACACCCGGTTCTCCTGGTGATAAATACACCCGGTTGTCCTGGCGATAAATAAACCTGGTTGTCCTGGTAATAAATACACCTGGTTGTCCTGGTGATAAATACACCTGGTTGTCTTGGCAATAAATACACCTGGTTGTCCTGGTGATAAATACACCCGGTTGTCCTGGCGATAAATAAACCTGGTTGTCCTGGTAATAAATACACCCGGTTGACCTGGTGATAAATACACCCGGTTGTCCTGGTGATAAATACACCAGGTTGTCCTGGTGATAAATACACCCGGTTGTCCTGGTGATAAATACACCAGGTTGTCCTGGTGATAAACATACCCGGTTGTCCTGGTGATAAATACATCCCGTTGTCCTGGTGATAAATACACCCGGTTGTCCTAGTGATACATACTCCCGGTTGTCCTGGTGATAAATACACCCGGTTGTCCTGGTGATAAATACACCTGGTTGTCCTGGTGATGTCTTATTGATGCCTTATTGTTTAGAGCGCCTGCGAACGGCCGAAAAGGCTGATTTATGGCGCTATATCTAATTCTTTATATTATTTTTATTATTTATACAGGCCACGTTTATCACGCGAAGATAATCCCAATTATTTAGAAATTCAAAAAAATGCAAGTTTTTGTGATCACAGTGAACGTGAAAGTGAAACCTACTATCTGTAGACACTCTGAAACATTGTAACTGCTCTTTTTACACATGTCTTGACAACTGCATTGTATTTTGTTTTTGTCACAATTGCACATAATTACCAGTGGTTAAATATAAATATAATAATTCAAACTAATGGAATGAAGGATGTTTCGACCCTCCATAATAACACAGAGTCAAGCACTTGCAGCATCAGCAGCATCAGCAGCATCAGCAGATGGTTCTAGGATAGCATCCCAAGGGAAAAGTCGGATTAGGAGAATGGAGAGGTTACATTGTAGAGCTATATTGGTGGAATCTGTTCCATTAGACCTGGTAATCAAGAGTACTTGATGATAAGCCGATAAGGCATGTAGACGTATCTGATAGGCCGATCAATCACACAGATTACACCTCTGGGAGATCGGCCTCCGTCTCCGACTCGTACACCATCAAATGCTTATTAACATCTACAAATCTAGCACTGGATATCAGCAAGCGCACAATATGAACATCAAATTCTGTTCATTGGAATGCAATATGGGACAATACGTCACTCGTTGAAGCAATAAGGTGTGACCGTTAACCCTTAGAGCACAGGAATCGACTTTAGACGTCAGAATCTGATGTCTGTAGACGACACCCGCCCGAAAGAGTAAAATACTTATAATGGCCGTAGACCCATAACATATATAGTTATTGAAATGAAGCGGGACGAGCTAACTGAGACATTCATGCTGTTTCAAATTGAAAAAAAAACACTTTGGTCACTTGGTTTATATAAAATTATTTGAGCGCTTTAAAGGTTAAGGCGAACATTTGACACGTGATATATTTAACCACACCACGCTAAAGTGAACACAGTTTTCATATGGGGAAATAAACATTGGTCAAAGGAATAATGCGTCAGCCTTAAAGAACACATTTTTCTAATTTCCCATACCGGAATAATATATGATATATGGGCCAGATTTTCGCCAGTGTTCTTTTTCCAACAATATACGGAAATAAATAAAATCATCAGTGATGTACCTGTCATACATAATATCTAAAACAATGGGTTTCGCCAAAGCATATACAAATTAGCATCCCAGCAGCGTCGTGTCACTTTTTTGTTCTTGGATAAATAAATGCACTGTTTTTACATGTACTAGATTTTACAAAGTCATTGTGTTTCAAAGACAATGGCTACAAAATATATACAGAAAATAAGAAAATTAAACACCTTATTTCTTGGACGAGTGATGTATCTTGATGTATTACAACACGAAAACTGAAAAAGTTCGAATATTTTGACACAATGAACTCAGTTTGCGAAATAATCTGGAATAATAATGATGGTATTACTCAAATGCAGCTTGTGCTGTACATGTACTGGTTTCGGTTTCGGTCCCTGCCCCAATTCTAGATTTGGTTCTGTTCTGGAAAAGGTATTTTGAAAGTGGTAGAGATCAGAAAACAAATCGCTGCTCTCTAAAACAAGCAAATGTGATGCATTGAACCAACATTAGTTTAATGCTGCGACGTTGGACAAACCTTTAGCCAACATTGATATAACGCGTTGTGTTTTCTAGGAAACCATTACGAGATTTATATATTTGATACATCTATTGGCAGTGACTTTCCCGACCAAGATCGTGTAGTATTTCGTTGTTGTAATTACCAATTTAAAATGCTTGCAATCCACCCGAGCAACATAAATATCACAACTTACAAATATCACAACTTTTCATCTCATCGATTTGATTGTTTTTGGCACATGATATTCGTTATTGCCTCCAGCCATACTCATTTTTACTGAAAAGAGTTGCCAAGACTCGTTTTTTATTTTTGAGTGAAACTGTTATTTGGTCGTCTTCCTGCAAAGAACATCACTGAATATAGATTGTTGATGGTTGTTTTCAAATCATAAATGAAACCTTTCTGGGAAAAGATAACGCATGTATTATTGGAACTTTAAATCACACCCGGCCTTTCAGACGTAGTTTTATTATCTTGTCTGCTATTGGCTGATAAGGTGTCGTCACGTGACATGCACGTCATATCCGGTTGTCATCCCGCAGTGCTGACGTACGTCAATTTAGCGGTCTGTGAACCAGCACAGAAGAAAGCGAGGTGATGAGAGACCGAGATCACTCAACGTGTGGACCGAGGAGGGGTTGAAATCACCCACTGGAAACTGTCCGACTGCAGATTAATATTCAGACGGTTTGGTGATGATGATGGCAGATCCTGGTTTTCATGGAGTTGAGGACAAATCAAAAGAAGCTATTTGGCCCGGCCATCACAGTTAATTTGCGAGCCGCGCCTGGCGAATGATAGCTCGGCCTGCCAGGGAGGACCCCTACCGAGTAAGGCTGTAACTGCGACAGACGGCGTGCATGCAAATGAGCAGACCCATGCTGCGCCGGAAATGGGATCAATTACAGAAGGAAAACAGGGAGTTTGTGGGTGAGAGGGGGCTCTGACACGGGCACAGATTGGGCAGGGAGTCGGCGGGGTAGGTGAGAAGAGGGCAGCCCTGGCCGCGAAGAAGGGAAGGCGGGCCCACAGCCGAAAGGAGGAAGAGACAACTGAGAGAGATGTCCACACGGCCACAGTAAACATATTATTTTAATCTGTAGACGTCAGATTCTGACGTCCAAAGTCAATCCCCGCGCTGAAGGAGTAAAATATTAATAATTATATATAAGTATATATAATATATACATATATATATATATACAATATCAATATATTATTGTTTTTTTCTGTGTATACCAAAACGATGTACTGCATTGTATGGAATAAATTGATTGATTGATAATGGCTATAAACCCATAACATAGGTATTCAAATTAAGCGGGAAAAAGCTAACGAAACATTTATGATGATTTCAAATTGAAGAAACCTCTCATGTAAAAGGTTTATAAAAAAAATTGTAAGCCCTTTAAGATTTACACCCACATCTTATCTACACAACGTCTTATTTTTGCTGAACAAAACTTATCTCACCCTAGTAACAGCTGACAGAACTGAGACCCTAGTCCAATGCTGTATTATTGTTGGGCCGGCGTCGCAGACGTATCACTATATTTTTACACTATTGCAATATAAAATATACTTCTACGGAATTACTATTAAATAGAGTAAATATAAGCCAGGAGATTAATTGTTTATCACAATTATATTTCATTAGTTTATTATTTAAATGACAGGGAATAATAATGCTGGCCTACATGGTGTAGTTGTATTTATGGGCCAGCATCGCAGACGGTGGGTGAACAACATTGGGACAACGTCTCGTGTATGCTGGGAATTGGATGAGAAATCAATGCTGGCTAGATGATGGCCGAACGACTTCTGGCCCACAATTTAGCAAGCATAGGCTCATCTTTGAGCAGGCGTTGGTCAAATTGGCCATCGTGTAATTAACAATACAGGCCATGAGAACCCAGCAAACACTAGATGTTGAGCCAATGATGAGCTGAGTTAAATAATTTCAATTTTCACTAAAAAAAATGAAAATTTGCACAGCATATCGCCTGTATTTAAACACGAAATACTTAAAGGGTTTTAATTTGAGACGAAATTGTATAATTATTGATATTGAAGGCGTGCTGATGTTTTTCATTTGATTTTTATTTATTATAAAATTAGATCATATATTCTAAAAAACCTGTCAAAAAGATAATTACTGTATGAATTTTGAGACACAACAAGGAAATGTCGCCAACACTATGTAAATGCATAGTTATTTGAATCACCTAGACTTCATGCGTATACTTATAGGATATATATTAAGGGTAAACAGGTTCACAAAGTGATGTGATTCCCATTTTGTGATGCCCGCTTTTTTATTTGAACTAGTGTAGCGCTTTTTCAAACAAAACCTATGTAGTCGAAATTTATGTAAAAAAACATACACTTTTGTATTGCCGATTCGATGTTATTTTGACCAATAACTGAAAAATACATTAAAGCCAAACTTGGCTTCTGCTTATCAAAGTACACAATTTACAATTATTAAAAAAAAAATAAGTGGCCGTAATACGTGTATTATTATTGGCTTAAGCCTTAAAGCACTACTTTCTGTTAAAAAAACAATTGACCTACTTGAAGTAGTGTCTCGCTACCTCGATACACAACCTCAAGTGGGTGATAATTACCGATATCTGTTTAATTTGAGTCCAAATATTTGCAAATTTTCATCTTTAACCACACATTTCATTACCAATATCAGTGATGTAACCTGTTAACCCCTTAAACCCTCACGATGCATTAAAACATCATTTTACATCCCTGAAAACAGACTTATTTTTCCAACAACCAAGGGTTTTAGAATGAATCTTTCCATGAAACTGGCTTACCAATACATGACAATTTTCTTTGATTTTTAAACCGCACCAAATCATCTTCATCCACTACAAGTCGAGAATTGCGACAGCAATTCGCGGCTTGTAGTGGATGAAGATGACAATGGTAAACTCAGGCTTGAAAGGGTTAATGGCATAGATTGAAAACGACAATAGTCGCGCTTATTGTGTTAAGAGTTGATGACATAACATATAAGAGATCAGGTAAGTAACGACAATGATGATAAGACCCTAGTCTGTGGACAGATACACCAGTCTCTGATCTCAGTAAAACGAATAACTTTACCGGTATCTTCCCTGGGAAGAGCTCATGTCTTTCCAATCGGACTGTTCTTTCTCGCCGACTGTAAAAGCTCTACCTATAAGAGAGAGAGACGACGGGTTAGGATGTTGTTTGTTGGTCGTATGACATGCCGGCTTGGATCGCCTGTCACCATTGAGATTGTAATTCCGGGCCACTAATGTGTATTGATGAGAGGGGTGTCAGGAGATGTGAGGGAACCAGGCGGCAGCCAGCCAGCTCTATATAAAAGTCTGATTGGAGAAATCAAGCCAAATCAAGTGGGCCTATAGAAAAATGAATAATTTAGACGGCAATTCCTGCGGTGCCTCCAGATCCAGAATTAGGGAGGTGTAGCAAAAGAAGTGTGAGGAATAAAGCTTTGTCTACTAACCTTTTATGCATTGGGGACATACCAAGTGACACTCAGAATTTATGAAGCCCTGTTCACTAACCCTCTCTGTACTGGGGGAACATATTCCAAGTGAAACATAAAATTCATGTAGCCCTGTTCACTAACCCACTCTATACTGGGGAGATGTATGCAAAGTGAAATACATAATTAACCCATAAAACGCTGAAATATTTTGTGTATAAACCATGGAGACCAAAGGTTTTTTCAATTTAAAATCATCATCATTGTCTTAGTTAGCTTTATTTAAATACCTATGTTATGAGTCTATGGCCATTACAGATATCTTAATTCTTACTGCGCGGGATCGACTTTAGACGTCAGAATCTGACGTTTATAGATTTCAAATTATGACGTCTAAATCTATCACCGCGCTGTAAGGGTTAATATAGTCATGTAGACTAACCCTTTCTGTACTGGGGAAATGTATACCAAGTGAAACATAAAATCCATTTAGCTTTGTTCATTAATACACGCTAGTAATTTACAGTGAAAAATTCATGTAATTTGATCAAATACTCTTACAGTTAAGCAGAATAATTAGCGCATGTGGCTCTCATTCTGGTCAAAGTTTATTTATTACTTTCATGCTTGAAGCTTTGAATATGTGATAAAATAATACAATAATCAAAACGACTTGGCACTCAAAAAATAGAAGTATAGTTAGTTTGCCATTGTCCATTATCATTATCATTTCGTTATGCAATAACATTTTTGAAAACGTTGCTAATCTGCTTTTAATAATTTGTGGCTTATTTTAATTGACATGCCAGTCCTCTTTCACCATTCTGCAAATGAATTCAATGTATTTCTTCCAAAATGACTTGTGTAGCATCGCATCACATAGCAACACCACGAAAGTAAATATTTAAATTTAACAAAATACTTTATTTAACAAAAAATAAAAGTAGTAAAAAGTTAATTTAACAAAAAATATATTATAAAATTTTCCTTTGATAAAGAGGTAAAATGCTATTCGAGTTACTTTTTTCAATTGATCTGAACCTATAAAAATGGCTCGTTTGTCATATTGGTCACCAATATATAATACATGTACATAGCATAAACTTACTTCAATACGGTTTAATTATGTAGTGCGTTTATATTTAATCTTCAAATTAGCCAATTTAACAGTTTAAATTGGTTGTATCTTTTTCCACAAATAATAAAAGGTTGTAGCTTCCACGTCATAAAATAGCCTACATATATATTTACATGCTGGATCGGGCACTGTATTCGCTGGAGATATAAATGCAATTTCCAGTTTGAAATAATGAGAAATACCACCATTTCTTTAGCTACTTAATTTCTTGCACAATGACCATACATGACGCAACTGGCGACTGAAATGTTACAAAAGCAGAATGGAGGGGGGGGAGGGGATGGTGAATGGATAGGTCTCAAGAAGGGTGTTCGTACATTGAAAATACCATGCATTCACCCAGTGTTGTTTGAGTGTTGGGCCAGCGTCGACGACGCTGGCCCATTGCTGACACAACACTGCTTTAACGTCTCGTGTCTGCTGGGTGTGAGACACAGTCCTCAGGCGGGAGCTGCCACACAGCCTGAGGCCACCTAGCGAATAGTGACGCAGTGATGACGCCATCTTTGACCTGCGCACCCCCGAGACAACTTTATATCACTGAATTCCTTCCATCAATGTTTAATGCAGAGCTGGGCGTTTTTGTTTCAGATAATCAGAATGGTGTTACATTGACATTATGTTGCGGGGAGGTCGTATCCTAGCCTGATTAATACCCCCCGACAACAACACACCCGTACATTATCATCTGCTGGAAATTCTCCATTATCGCCCGAGGTATTGTCTGACATTGTCTTTGCCTTGTTCTACATCTCTCGCCGCGCGCGGCTCATCTGTCAGGGTTATTACTTACTGGTTGTCACTAGATGGAACGAGGAAATATTCTGATGGATTATTAACCCTTGAAGCGCAAAGTTATTTACTTAAAATGCTCACCTACTTGAAGCTAGAACCCTGACGAGTAAACCCGTAGTTCACTGTGGAAGGGCATGCGCTGACAGAAAATTTTCGAGGTATCATCATGTATTTTGTAAGTGTAAAAACAGTCCGATTTTTGGCGTGATTTTTGGCGTGATTTTTGGCAAGATTATGGTGTAAGAGGAGAAATTATAACTTCACACTCAGAATTAAGCAAAATGTAACCTGTGGAAACTATATGTAAAATAGCTCATTCTAGCTGTTAATAAAAATCGACGATTGTCATGAGCTACACACATAATCATAATGGTTTTGATGTATTTATTAATGACTAGGATACTTATTTCGAGTAGTTGCAATGAATAAATGATGACGGTACCGGTCATCTGACTGGTTTTGTTTTAGAATATGAAGCTACTGTTATATATAGTGCTGACTAGATTCATATTTACATTTTATTTTTAAAATATTCCACTTTGCTTGAACCCGTGTAACCCTTAAAACGCTCAATTACAAAGTAAATGTTCACCCACTGGATAAATAATATTTTGTTGTAGCTTACTCACTGAAAAAAATGTGATTACTCAAACTGCATAAACATGTCAAAGAAAGTGAGATAAGAGGATTCTGAAGGATTATTATAATGTACTCATCTCTGCACCTTCCATGCACAACTCTTTAAGACTAATCCAGAAACTTTTGGGGACTGACACAGACAGTCTCATCGAAACAACAGAATCGTAATGAAAATAAAATATAGGAATACACAGTATTACAATAATATACCAAGATAATAATGTGCAAAATATTAACCTTATATCAAGCAGTTTATATATTGAAAACTTGTTGAACAAACAGCTTGATTCACCAAAAATGGACGACGATAAGCTCGTGAATTTTAAGATAATTTAATAGAAAAAACGATAAAAAACGATACATAGATTTGAGCATAGAACACTGACAACAGACAGCAGGACTGCAAAGTCAAAAGGCAGTATCTGCTTACTTTACAAGTAAGCAGATACTGCATTTTTCCTTTCAGAGCAGAGGAATGATGTGCTTCGTGCATTAGTAGATAGCAGTAGCTGCTTCTTCTTCAAGTCGGCAGTTACTGCTGTATACATTTGAGTAGCTGTGTTATACATACATCAGTGAGGGTGCCATCTGAGCGCTAAGTGGTCCCTACAAATGGTAGGCAATGATTGAGCATTAATTATGCCGCGGCGCGGTAAGCGAGGAATAAAAACAGAAATGTGTCCCCTGTGAGGACCTGGAAGAGACGATCCATGTAGGACTGATGTAGTCACGGGGACACAGGCAGGACCAGGAGAGAGGGGACAGGAGAGCTCAATGCCGGGCAGATGTCTACAGCGTAGACGCAGTATTCAGCCAACGCTGCACTCACGACTGCATCTGATTCAAGGAATGACAGACCTGTTTTATAGTTTGTTTTGTTAATTAAGTATGTATTGAATTTTTCGTGGTAAGCGGTACATACTATTATTATGATATATACAAGTAAAATTTTATGAAATGAAATTGTGAATCTTTCAGACAAATTTACAACGACTTAAAGTGTGAAATAATAAGGTTAGGTTTTTCTGAAGCTTACCAGAGCCTGGTGCCCTTATTCTGTTTGTGGTTAGGCCCCTCTGTGGACCGGGCTACATCTCCATAATATACACCAGCCACTTGATATTAACTGACATCGCTACCCGATCACGTTCACTAAATCACCAGCAAATGGCCACATTCATAAACACTTGCTAGTTACTATGCATAAACTGGGAGTAGCATGGCAGCAGAAGGCATAAACACCTGTGATCAATCATCGTAACAAACCCGGTGTATCTGGTTAAATTAACTCACAAAGCGAGGGATTAGAACGGGTGATTAACAAACCTTAGTGATAAATATAATGTGTAAATATAATGTTACAAAAAAAAAAAAAATGCGATGTATTAGAATGGATAAAAAACCAACCTTACTGTTTGTGATAATATAATTAATACATCTGCAAGTTAACCCTTGTCCTGCGGAATTGTTTCTAATGAATTTTTAGTCATTTGAAGCTGGAATTGCTAACGCAATTTCCAGCTCCAAATGACAAAAATATTTATATTTTTTAAAACTAAATTAAATTATTTAACTAAATGAGCATCTACCACAAACTATATTAACCATTTCAGTGACATATTATTTGGATGAAAATCTGCCTGAAACCGTATATATTCCAGCGTAGCCCTGTGTAGTGCTACGTCCTTATATATACGGCTTCATTCATGTTTCTCACCAAATTAAATGTCAATGAACTTCATAAAAAAAGTTTGTGAAATGCTCTCCGCTGATCAAATCAACAATTTTTTGAAGCTGGAAATTAGGTCAGTAATTTCAGCTTCAAATGACGAAAAATAGAAACAAATACTTTAGCAGCACAAGGGTAAACATGATGCAAATGACGTTATAAATCTTTGCATACTGCCTTGTCATGTTTGCTCGTAGACGATACAATTTGGTTTATAAAACATGTTTTTATACATATTTATATTGATACACATTGAATGTCTTTTTTCCAAATTTAACCAAAAACTTGAAAACATTCAAGTGTTGTGTGCGATTTTTGTATGTTTTTATTATGAGTCTCACTTAACTTAACGAATCTTGATAAAGAGTAAGCCACCTTACTGTAGCAGTCATAGAAAATCTTGACAAAAAATGTCTATGTATGTTGCATTAAAATACTATAATATTACACATTATTAGGAATGTAGTAGTTAAGCTCCCATAATAAAACAATTGTGCATTTTATGATTAAAGCATGAAACTTCTACCATTATTAGTACATATCCTGGGGTTTATCTTAAAATGTGGAGGTAAGTGAAATTTGACCCCTGGTGACCTCTAGAGGTCATTGACCTCGGAAGGTCAAAATATTCAATTGCGAAGCCAAAAAGTGATGAAAATTGTGTTATACAATATCTATAAAATGTTTTTTGTATTCCAGAAGTGTGCCAAATTCTCTAAGAGACTGGTGTTAATCATGAACATAACACAAAGGTCATGTCAAGGTTAAATTAGGGTCATTTGAAGGTCAAAATGGCAACAAATAGTGAAAATATTTAGTTTTAATCAATTGAAACAATACTAGTGGTGCAGTCATCTATTACAAATAATTGATTTTGACACAGTCTTGGTTAGACATCTTTCTCACACGCACTTTAGGAGATTGGGGGCAGTATCTAACACTAAGTATTCCCTTTACTACACCCCTTCCTTAATGTTTAATTGGACGAGAAAAATACAGTGTGCAGCAGCTGTAAAACTACAGTTTCGGCTCCCAAGGCAAACTATTGATGCATAATTGGACTATGAAGTCCAACATGGGTTGGGATTATGTTTTACTGGGGTACCGTCGAAAAACAACGTTAAGGTCATATCAAGGTCATTTCAAGGTCAAACTGACAAAAATCGTAAAAAAATATGCATTTTTATTTTCATATCGGATACCAGAATTAATTGCTAGGCTGCATCATTATTTCAGAAAGTTCCTCAAAATACTCGGGTCATAGTGTAGTGTTCAAGCTCACATAAATGAAACAAATTGTGCATTTTATAATTTAAGCATGAAGCTTCTACCATGATTAGCACATATCCTTATCTTTATTTTAAATTGTGGAGGTAAGCTAAATTTGACACCTGGAGACCTCTAGGGGTCATCGATGTCAAGAGGTCAAAATACTCGTTCGTACAGCCAAAAGTGGTTAAAATTGTGTATTACCATATTTATAAACTATTTTGTATTCCAGAAGTATGTCAAATGCTCGAAGATACTACCATTAATGACAAGAATAACACCAAAGTCATAGCAAAGTTACATCAAGGTTATTTCAAGGTCAAAATAGCAAAAAAATTGAAAGTATCCACTTTTTATCAAAGTCAACACGGTTAGTGTTGCAATTCACTATTGCAAAGACTGATTTTGCGACATTATTAGTTGGTCATATTTTCCACATACATTTCAAGAAATTTAGAGCAGTGTCAACCCTGGGAGGGGTATCACACCCTTATACTCCTTATTACACTCATTTATCAATGTTTAATTGAACGAGCAAAATTGCAGCGTGCAGCAGCGTGAAACGTCTGCTTGGGCTACCATGGCAAAATATCGATACATAATTGGGTTATGAAGGATAAAATGGTTTGTAATAGTGTTTTACTGGGGTGACGTCCAAAAACAACATACATGTCATATCCAGGCCACTTGATGGGCAAACTGGTAAAAATTCGAAAAATATATACTTTCACTTACTTACAACCCCGCTGACCTCTTGACATTGGGCATTTATTTGCAGAATATGTATCTGATAGATAATTCGGTGATAATGATAACACACTGTCATTATATGTCCCTATATATCATATGAGAACACACACCGTAGAAATGATCTCAACTTGACCTTGGTAGCCCAATTTCAGGAAGCCGAAAGGCGCTCTCTTTGTATGTCAACTTTAGCCGTGTTGTACATCGATTGATTTATACAAGAGTGAGAGGCAACCTTAATCAATATTTAAAAAATATACAGCGATATGATGTTATTCACAGTGCTATAATCAAACACTAGTATGTTTTCGTGGTATCGTGACCAGGGCTATACCACACATTTAAACCAGTATGTATCCTTTTCGCTTATAAAGGCACCATTCAATTAATAGGGGGCTGGGGTTTTTGAATTGAACAAATTATTTATTTCACTTTCTATCTGAAAAAGTTTATTTTTTTCACACTCGAGCAATATATTTATTTCAGTTTTTGTGTGGAGATATACATTTATTTTACTTCCCTATATATTTTTATGTCTACACATTTGGATGCCAAACTAAGCCTAGCCTTGATATAGAGGCAAACGATCCGAGCAAATCGAGGCGTCACAAAAATTTAAAGGTCATTGAATGATGAGGGTCGATTGTTTTTAGGACTATTAAATGATGTTGCTCATCAGCGGAAATAATTATTTATTTCAAATTTAAATATTTATTTACAACATCAGCCAATTATTTATTTCACTAATCCGTTATAACAGTCTACTAATCCTTTATAACGATAAACTATTCCGTTAGAACGGTCTATTATTTCGTGATAACGGTATAGTTTTTCATTATGACGGTCCACTAATCCGTTATAACGGTCTACTAAACCGTTATAACGATGTACTTATCCGTCATAACGGTATACTATTCCATTATAACAGTCTAGTATTTTGTATAACGTTCTACTAATCCGTTATAGCGGTATATGATTCCGCTATAACGGTATACTATTCCTTTATAACGGTCTAGTATTTCGTTCTAACGGTCTAGTATGTTGTTATAACGGTCTACTAATCCGTGATAACGGTCTACTATCCCGCAATAACGGTCTAGTATTTCGTTATGAGGGTCTAGTATCGCGTTACAACGGTCTATTATCACGTTATAACGGTCTACTAATCCGGTATAACGGTCTACCATCCCGTTATAGCGGTCTAGTATTTCATTATAACTGTCTACTATTTCGTTATAACGGTCTAATCTTTCGTTATAACGGTATATTTTTCCGTTATAACGGTCTAGTATATTAATTTAGCGGTCTATTATTCCGATATAACGGTCTACTATTTTGTTATAATAGTCTAGTATCACGTTCTAACGGTCGACTAATCCGTTAGAAAGGTTTACTATTCCGTTATAACGGCCAAGGTTTCCGTTATAGTGGTATTATTTTACTTTATAGCGGCCTAGTATCTCGTTATAACGGTCTACTATTTTCTTATAACGGTCTACTATTCCGTTATAACTGTCTACTATAACGGTCTAGTATTTCGCTATGACGGTCTTGTATCACGCTATAACGGCCTATGAATCCTCTATAGCTGCTTACTAATCCGTTATAACGGTCTACTATTCCGTTAGAACGGACTAGTATTTCGTGATCACGGTCTAGTATTTCGTTATAACGGTATAGTTTTTCGTTTTAACGGTCCACTAATTCGTTATAACGGTCTACTAATCCGTTATAACAATATACTAATCCGCTATAACGGTATACTATTCCGTTATAACGGTATACTATTCCTTTATAACCGTCTAGTATTTCGATCTAACGGTCTAGTATTTCGTCATAACGGTCTACTAATCCGTAAAAACGGTCTACTATCCCGCTATAACGGTCTAGTATTTTGTTATGAGGGTCTAGTATCACGTTATAACGGTCTACTAATCCGTTATAACGGACTACTATGCCGTTATAGCGGTGTAGTATTTCATTATAACTGTCTACTATTCCGTTATAACGGTCTAGTCTTCCGCTATAACGGTATATTATTCCGCTATAACGGTATAGTATTTATTATAGCGGTCCATTATTTCGTTATAACGGTTTACTATTTTGTTATGATGGTCTAGTATCACGTTATAACGGTCTACTAATCTGCTAGAGCAGACTACTAATCCGTTATAACGGTCTACTAATGCGTTATAACGGTCCACTAATCCTTTATA
>OZ024912.1:73646273-73913773 GCA_964017125.1 Flabesymbios commensalis | reverse complement strand
CAGTAATGAAATATTTGAAAGTCTCCGTCTCATTCCAGCAAGTAGGATACTTTCACCCAATGTTGAGATAATGTTGGACAGGCTTCTCAGCCGTCGGCCCAACATTAAACAGACACTGGATGAACGTTTCTTAGTTGCTTAGTTATTATCCCCCCCCCCCTCCCGCCTCCACATTCAAGAGATATATGACCTCCCCCCTCCTCACCTCCCACCCCGGCCTACCATGTCAATCATATCTTTCTGGAAGCGCAATAATTACACCGTAATTAGATATTAATTAGTAAAGACGTCATTATGTCATTATTATGGACCGTAATTTCTAAGCCATTCGTCGCCAAACTATCTTGTGTTTAACATTTTCAAAATTTTTATATTCAACATTCTATCCTTTAAAAAAATCGACAAAAACCAGATGTGTCACCTCGCATGTCTGCATGACAAGCTGAAATAATAAGCAGCCAAACCAGATATGATTTTTCATGAATGTAGCTCTCATCTTTCACATGATGATTCCAGATACTCACACTTGTTGCAAGTTTTTAGCTGTTAGTTTACTCCTTAACATGCTCAATGTTTTATTGATCATTGGTCGGCATGTCTTATTATTACCTCTGGAAAAAAGGTTATATTTTTTATCGTGCCTGTTTGTTTGTTTGTCTGTCTGTTTGTTTGTCTGTAGGACTACCTAAAAAATAATGAGCGGATTTTTATGAAATTTTTACCAGAGGTATGCCTCGGACCAAGGAACAATTTATGACATTTTGGGGATGATGTGGATTACGACCAGGATCCAGGATCAGGAACTGCGTCGGAGGCTTGCAGTCTGTTGCTGACTGTCTATTTTTTATTTGTGGTTTAATGTCAGCATCTAAACAAGAGTTACGTCTACAACAGTCAGTGAAAGCTTTAACAGTACTAACTGAACTCCTAAAGGACCACAGTCGTTTTTAATCTATTTTATTAGCAAATTAAATCACTTTTATTGGGAATGAAACGAATCTTTAAATATCAAGATTTAAAAATTTTAGGTCTAAAATTTAATAAATGTGAGTAATTTTCACCCACTTGAAGTTGCGGCCTCGGTAGCGAAACACAACTTCAAGTGGTTAAAAAATTAAAGATATAATTGAGCGCTTTAAGGGATACACAATGACAGAAATTACTTAAAATCAGTTGTATAAATATAAGGCACAATTAAACGTCTTTTCGGCCCAGTTTAAAAAATTTAAAGTATCGTTTCTGCCACATATAACTAACGTTCAACGTCTTCAAACATGACCTCTGGGGTACAAACAGTCCACCCGCGCTAGGGTGTTCATGCGTTGTCATAGTAACAAGAGTGGCCTGATCAGAGGAGATTAATTGTTATCATCGATTTCATCTGATCAATAGCCATTAACTGGGCATGATCGCTCATTCTGATGGTGGGGACGCGTGGGATGGAGATACACCCCACACAACCCATCACGCCTAACCCTTATAACGCGAAAAAATTACTATAAAAGCATGGAGACCAAAGGGTTTTTTAATTTAAAATCATCATAAATGTCTTAGATAACTATCTCTGCTTCAATTGAATACCTATGTTATGGGTCTACGACCCTTTTTTCAGTGCGGGGATCGTCTTTAGACGTCAAAATCTGACGTCTTTAGACGTCCGATTTTGACATCTAAAGACGGTCCTTGCACTGGAAGGGTTACACATCCCAGCATCTGTAAGACAGGCTGGGTCCTATAACTTTCAAAAACCGATTGCCCGGATAAATCAACCCTAAAAACGCTAAGCACGACTGTAGTCGTTATTAATCTGTTTTATTAGCAGGTTAAATTTACAGTTATTGGGAACGATATGTACGCTTAAGAGACTCGACTTCAAGTGGGTGAACATTGGAATTGAATAGCGTAGAGCTTTAATTCTCACAGCGCGCGGATCGACTTTAGTCTGTAGACGTCAGATTCAGACGACTAAAATCTATCAGCCATAGACCCATGACATAGGTATTCAAATGAATCAGAAAGAGCTAACTAAGACATTTATGATGATTTCAAATAAAAAAAAAACTCCTTTAGTCTCCATGGCTTGTACAAAAATATTCAGCGCTTCAAGTGTTAAGGGTTAATTAAAATATTTAAAACATTGGCTATGATAAGCCGGGAGCAGACTTGATGTAGCATAAACCAAATTCATTAGTATATGTCAGAAGCTGTGTGATATAAACTGACTATTTAAAGCATTTCTTAGAGTGAGATGGAGGAAACTAAAAAGCGTCGCTGGATAATTCGGCAAAGCTTTTGAAACATTTGTAGAAGTAAGTATGAATCAAACTTGAGGTAGCATAAAATAGGACAATTCGGTGGCTTTCATATCAATTTTAACAAGATAATTTATTGCAGCCACGATAGTAAAAGTAGACGTTGTCTAGATATACATGTATATTATCATAGTGATTTTCTTGCACATTGACAAATTACATACTAAAATTGTTGAAATAAATGTTAATTCTGATAAAAACATGCCAGAATTTTTACAAAAAAAACACGTAAACACCCAGAAAATTTGATATTATTTAACATGTCTTAATTTAAAAAAATGCATGTCAAAGATTTTCATTTCGTCTGTTGCATTTCAACAACAATGTTGCCAGTAAAACGCATTCCAAGTAAAGCACAAGATGTTTACCAATTACTAAATCCAGAATTGGTTAACCGTGTATTGCTCTCTAGGAGAGGGACATGGTGCACAAATGATAAAATTATGGTATTGTAAACATATTGTATTGTACTTTTTACTTAACTTGCTAGATTTAGCTGAATCTATTGGACCGTTTGTTGAATTTTTGAACACATCTAAATATAAAAAAACATTTTCTATGTTAACTAAATCATCTGATCCTTTAAACAAAATAATAGTAAGTCTGTTTGCATGAAGCTAAGGCAAAAGTGAATGTTATCTGTTTGGCGTTTATGAAATAAGCACACTCTTCCTTAACCAGAAGTGCAGAGTGACGCAAATAATAGTGTGTCATGTGAAGCTGTATGTCCTACTTCCCACAGGCTGAGCCCAGCAAACCACAGACTGCCCACTGACTGCGACATTGGCCCAATACTATACCAACATTGTTTCAGCGTCTCTTATGTAGTTGATCAGTGAATGTGTGGTGACGTCATGATAATGACATGTTATATCTCAGCAGGTGATTACAGAGCCGGGAGCATTACCTTAACCTTTAACGCTCTAAGCGCGACTATAGTCGCCTTTTCGCTTGTAATATTTTTAATAGATAGATCGACTATTGTATTGGGAACGAAATAAACGTCAAGATTTATAAATGTTTGGTTGCAAATTAAACAAATAAGCATGATTTTTACCCACTTGAAATTGTGGGTCGCGGTAGCGAGACACAACTTCAAGTGGGTAGAAATTTAAATGATTTAATTTGGCATTTTAAAGGTTAACCTGAAAACAGAATTCCCGCCACCTATACTCAGATACGGCTGACGGTTTGACACCTGTCCTGCACACTTTTTCAACTGCCACTAACTTGACTAGCTCCTGGTAGATGGTCAGTTTAGAGTGATTAAATTGATGAGATGTATATTTTTCATATATGTAGCTATTTTCTTCATTCGAAGCTGGGTATTGTGTTTGCAATTCCAGCTTTAAATGAATGAAATATATAGTTCAATTCGGTGTGACAAGGGTTCAAATTGATCTGTCGTAATTGTTGTTGATCATTCAATCTAGCAGGCGTTAGTTTATTGTCCTCACAGGAAAGGCTTCAGGCTGACTGTGACGAATGACGTAAGTCTCTGATTACAAATTTCAATTTCCAAACATTATCGTTTAAAATATTTAGCTGGGACAAATGCCTCACTCCATTGTTTAAATTTATTAAACATGTTTAAAGCTTGTATTGCTTTCACACCTAATTTTGTTCCGTAAAAACAATTCAAATGAGTTTCAAAGCGTCGTCCATTTGCATCAATCTGGTACTTTTTTCACACTGTATTATAAAATAGCAAACAATTAGCCTGAATTCCCAGTTTGTGTTTAATCAATTAATTTAATAAATTCATAAATTCAGAAGATTGCATTTATACATTTTAATACGTTTTTCGACTTTTTTTGTACTATTTGTGCACTATATTTCTTCATATTCATTTCACGAAATTTCAAAAATTTCACAAAATAAAAAAAAACAAGTTGTATTTATCCTGATTTCGATTAAATATTAAGGTAGTGTTGGTTGAATATTTCAATTAACTAAGCAATTTTCGGCGGCTTTTGAAGGATTAATTTCCAGAGAAAATACTGAGATATAAAAGTCCAAAATAACGGAATGCATGGTAGCTGGTAAGGGGTGGACTGGGCTGAATCGTGTACTTCTATTGGAGAAGGTGTTTAAGGATTCGCAGTGCAAAGACAAACAGCAATAGGCCTAACAATAAAGTAAGCAGTTAATGGTGCTTGCCTTTTTAACACTATACATCTCCACGATGCATCCAAGAATCATTTGCATCTCTGAAGAATGACTTAATTTCCTACACATAGGTGTTTTAGAACGAAAATGTTCATGGGACTGTTTTAATAAGAGCAATTGTTTTTGCCACCCACTTCAAGCCATCATCATCCGCCACAAGTCGAGAACTGTGACAGCAATTCGCGGCTTGTATACAGACAGACAGATATTTTATTGACAGAATGTATATATAATGGATGAAGATGACAACGGTAAGAATAGTTACACAGATTTCCTTGAAAATTAAGCAGTTACTGCTGTTTGTTTGTTACTGAATGTGTGCTTAGTTTAAAAGGAAGCAGTATCTGCTTACTTTTAAAGTAGGCATTTACTGCGTGCTGCTTGACATTGGATGGCTGTATATAGGTGAGTTATATGTAGGTTTCGATTGTAGATGTATTATAAGTGGTCCCTGTACGACGTCCGGCAGGCGTCTTCATGTCCACGTCTGACATATCACCAGATACACAGATATCATGGCACGAGGGAACACAGCAGTTAGAAGCGTCTCCCAGACCACACTCATCATCCAGATTACTGGTCACAATATGACACTTTGCCTTCTGGACGTCAGGTAATTTAACCATTGTCCCGTTAGGCCAGTATATATATACACGGTTTCAAGTATTACACTAATATAAATATCATAACATTTGATAAAATAGTTATTGATAGATGCTTATAATCAGAATTGCATTTCTGCTATAATCGAATAATTCAATATTGGATATGTCTATTGTTCATAAATATATGTATTTTTGAAACTGGAATTGCGAACGCAAATTCCAGTTTTAAATGAATGAAAAATAGAAGCAAACAACTCAACAGCACAAGAGTTAATTGTGTTTTATGTCGCTTTCTGCACATTGGCTGTATTCGAGCTCGGTGCCTCCAGATTACGGGCCAATGGGCCACCGCGACGGGCCTTGACTGCTGAAGTAGTTCTTCCATAGTTCAGAGGAAGCTGCAAACTTCTCGGGTTCGAATCTCTGATCGGGCGGTGGGGCTGGGTTTAATGAACTATTCCGCTGATTACTCCACGTAATGTTGTCGGTGCATTGTACACAGGTGATAAGACAACATCCTTTTGTTTATTAACTGTTTGCTATGATAATGATGTCATAGATGTAGAATTTCAAGTAGAATTTCAACTGATTGCAAGCTACACTTGATTTTCATAATACATGTATAAGAAACGCCGTGATGAAATATTTGTACGACGTCAAGGTGCCCAATGTAGTTTGACTCGCTATATCAGCAGCAACTTTATGGCAGTCAAATCACTTGGACTTAAGTAACTCAATCCATTTTCACTTTTAAAATGTAGGCTTTAAAGTAACCCCATAAAGGTTAAAATCCACAAAAGAAAATATGGCGTGTAGGCTTTAAAGTCATCCCCAAACAAGAATAAATCCCACAAAAAACATAAAGGTTGAAAGTGATCCCACACATGACTAAAACCTACAATAAAAACAAAAATTGTAGTCTTTAAGGTGACCCTCTATACAAGACTAAAAGCCTCAAAAGAAACATAAAATGTAAGCTTTAAAGGAATTAGTTTTCAATGGATGTTGATAAAGTAACGTATATCCATCTTATTAACATGTTCACTTAGTGGTTGCTGGCTAAGATGATGCTGTGATAAAGCGGTCATATATCAGTGTGTGTGGCAGTTAGCATTATCTGTAATTGGCCTGCGGTGCTGGAGACTGGCTATCTGATGTGGCGGACAGCTGGCGGTTTGTCGGCGGGCTATCCCCGGCCTGGGACCCCCATGTCCATCTCCATCCCGTGGTCATTAGGTCTGAGATCCACGGTCCACGGCCCAGACATCCGGCCAGGCTGAGATAAGCGAGCGACCAGGAGACCATGGGGACTGACAAGGAAGCGAGCGATGTCATTACAACTACAACACCAACCGACAAAATCATCATAACTTGACATCTCAGACAATAAATATATCATGGGAATACACGTATTCACGTAGTAGTATTTATTTATTTTTCCACAAAATTAATAAAATGAATCCCTACATTCTGCAATATGGTCATGTAGAATGTAGGGATTTTCATCTCGGACATAAAGCGTCGGGAGCAGAAGAAAAGCACAAGGCTTGAGATGCAGATGAGGGGTTGTTAGGAGGACGCTGGTGGACCCGATCCGTCCATCACCGGCATGGATCACAAGTAGGCCACCCTCCTGAAGGTGGCACAGAGGTGCTACAAAGTGAGGGTGTCCCTCCCAGCCCGCCACCCCGGCCGACTGATGGATCGCACTGCGGGGAACTTGTTGAGTAAGACTCCCTGTTTCCGCAGAAATCTATCTGCTCCGTCCGCGCGCTTACGGGATCTTAAATAAATAAAAGAGCCGGGTGGATTGGCTGGCTTGGGGTAATTGCGCTGCTAGCCGTGTCCCAGGGTGAGACTACATCTCAAAAACTGTTACGAGATGCCTGTGATTTATTTTCACGCGGGCCAAGCGGCCCCATCAGTCAAAGGCCCCCCAACACAAAGAAAATCCGGAGAGGCCATTAGGAATTTTCAAGGCTGACTTAGCCTGAAGCTCTGGAGGGTGGTATGGTTACACAGGCTTCCTCTCAACTCTTATCAACTCGCCGTGTTTTCTCTGACAGCACCATTTCTCATGCAGAATTGCGCCTGTCACAAATAATAACGTATGAAGGATGGGCTTATGATGAGGTGCAGTGAGTGTGATAGGTAGACGGGGACACCTAGTGGCGAGAGAGGACATCTAGACTGGTAAGTGAGGTTGACAAACACGCTCACTCGCCGACAACAGCTAAACTGTGAGGTGACTTGAATATGGCTGACTGACTGACTGACTGACTGACTGACTGACTGACTGACTGACTGACTGACTGACTGACTGACTGACTGACTGACTGACTGACTGACTGACTGACTGACTGACTGACTGACTGACTGACTGACTGACTGACTGACTGACTGACTGACTGACTGACTGACTGACTGACTGACTGACTGACTGACTGACTGACTGACTGACTGACTGACTGACTGACTGACTGACTGACTGACTGACTGACTGACTGACTGACTGACTGACTGACTGACTGACTGACTGACTGACTGACTGACTGACTGACTGACTGACTGACTGACTGACTGACTGACTGACTGACTGACTGACTGACTGACTGACTGACTGACTGACTGACTGACTGACTGACTGACTGACTGACTGACTGACTGACTGACTGACTGACTGACTGACTGACTGACTGACTGACTGACTGACTGACTGACTGACTGACTGACTGACTGACTGACTGACTGACTGACTGACTGACTGACTGACTGACTGACTGACTGACTGACTGACTGACTGACTGACTGACTGACTGACTGACTGACTGACTGACTGACTGACTGACTGACTGACTGACTGACTGACTGACTGACTGACTGACTGACTGACTGACTGACTGACTGACTGACTGACTGACTGACTGACTGACTGACTGGTTGGTTGGTTGGTTGGTTGGTTGGTTGGTTGGTTGGTTGGTTGGCTGGCTGGCAGGCAGGCTGGTTGGTTGGTTGGTTGGTTGGTTGGTTGGTTGTTTTTTTGGTTGGCTGGTTGGTTGGTTGGTTAGCTGGCTGGCTGGCTGGCTGACTGTCTGTCTTTTTGGCGGTCTGGCTGACTACTAGTCTGTTTGTTTGGTCAAGTAGTTGTCATGGAATACCATGAAACAGCCTTAAGACATTCAGCAAGCTATAAATTATAAGCAAATCGGTAAATGCTTCATTTGCCTGTTGTTCTGTGATATTAGGATATTGTGTCTCCATGTGAGTGTTACTGACTGAGATGACCAGCACTCGCTCACACCTATAACTGTGAGCTGTGGAAGCAGGATTACAAGTTAGTGGGAATGTCAAATTTGATACAGCAAATGTTCAAGCATCTGAATGGCAATAAAATAGCTTCGATAGAAGAAAGATATTTCAATTTCCAGAAATTAATCGCATTAAATGCTTTGAAGGGCATATAAGAATAGATGGAAATGCAAAGTGTAAATAAATAACAGTAGGCATACATAATAATGAAGTCAGCAAGCCCATAACTTGTAGAAAAAATAGAATTAGCTTAGTAGTCTTATTTTGTCACAGTTGCCTTACATTTCACGGTGCACATTTTGTACATTTTTTTTAGTGTGGGAGAAAACTCTCTCTTGTAAAAATGAGAGAGAATCCTGCCCAACTTGGAAAGAGTCCTGAGAGTCATGAACACTGTACAAACTTGGATATGATATGGTTTAACACGTTTAGAATGTTTTAATTGACAAATTATTTTGCTTTTACTTTGGGGGATCTTGTGATTTACATTGTCCTCGTATTGCCTTTTTCAGTATTATCTGTGCGTCAATTAAGTTTGCATTTTCATGATATCTGGGACGAGGCTCATTTTAATATTATTATCTCCTTAAAAAACCCTAGTGTGGTCACACTCCACACCCGAGTGAATAATCAGTATGTCCTACACCTTTAAAACCACGACAGGCCACGCGAACTCGGCTCAAAATTGTGCAGTGTTATATATAAACATGTTTATTTCAGGTGGATTGCCCAAATAGGGCATTAAGCACTAGACGAGGGTTCTCCACATATACATAACATTTATGTACAATACGAACAATACAATACAATACAATACGAGCAATACAATACAATACAGTACAATACAATGGAATACCTTAAAATTCAATACAATACAAAACATTAATTTAATATTCAGCAAATTATTACGTAAATTTTATTTCGTTCAAAGCAGCAAACACAGATCGAAAAAAAACATCGTAGCTCCGCGTTATATCACCAATTTTACTCGGTTATGGATAAAGTAAATTATAATATATTATTATGTTGACTAAATCTATCAGAGTTTAAAATGAAATTTTGTGTGGCTCTGAAAAGAAGAATATTTTCTTCCGAAGCTAAATCTTTGGATCCAAAAAATAAAATTTTAATATATGCATCTTTGTCTAAAATTGGTAATGTAGCCGGATGTAGAGTAGGAGCGATGATATTTCTAATTGCAACCAGTAGTCTCTCTTGTTGAGCAGCATAGAGGGGGCAGTCCAGTGATTCATCATAAATTTGCGCTACAAATTCGAACAGCCGTAAATCGTGAGGTAGAATTAAAGACGTAATATAAACGTAGCGTAATCCCACTAACAATAGTAAAATATATCTTATCTCAGCTTATCCTCTTTTTATATTTTAAATTTAAATAAAAGAAAGTTATAATGAGTTCAAAGTTAGTGGGATGGAGGTGAAAGCGTTACCCTTTTAGTGCGGGGACCGTCTTTATTTGTCGAAGTCTGACGTCTGTAGACATCAGATTCTAAAGTATAAAGACGGTCCACTCGTTTAAAAAAATAAAACATTTATAATAGCTTTAGACCCATAACATACATATTCAAATGAATCGGGAAGAGCTAACTAAGATATTTATCATGATTTCAAATTAAAAAATGATAAAAACTGCAGATTAAAAACATATATATCGGGAGCGCGTATCACTCATAAAAAATACTGTTTAACCCTTACAGAAGTTTAGACGTCAGAATCTGAAGTTTGTAGACGTCAGATTCTGATGTCTAAAATCGATCTCCGTACTATAAGAATAGAAAATATTTCTAATGGCCGTATAGACCCACAACATAGGTATTCAAATGAAGCGGGAAGGGTATTTATAATGATTTAAAATTTAAGAAAAGACCTGGTTTTTATAGTTTATACAAACATATTTCAGCGCTTTAAGGGTTAAAACACTAAGTCTTGATTGCGAACATCGGGTCCAGCTACTAGAATACTTAAACGTTTATGCTTCTCAAGCGTTCCTTGTTTACTATAATCATAATTCGTATTCCTATTTTCAAAAGCCCCTTATATTATAGAATATTTTTCGGATTGAACCGTGATATCGCATATTTGTTAGCAACCGCAGCAAAGTTGACAAATAACTTTAACTATTTATAAGACTAAATTTTCCAGGTTTTATAAATAATTAAGATATTAAAGCAGACCGTTATATGTCGAAGATGATAATTAAGCTGATTTTACCATGGAGCCTAAATGCAGTAATGCGTGAATAATTGTTCACAAAATTCACCACCAAAAAGTGTTTCTATTTAATTTGAATATTAAGTAATTTTCAATAAAATGTTGAATTTTCTTTAAATGCGTACAATTCATCTGTTTGGATGAGAACATTACTACATTATTATGAACAATTGTACTCTTTAATAACATGTATATCTCTCATGATAAAATATATTACTTGCTCTCTGTTGTTTTGAGAAATCATGCTGATGATGTCAGAAAAGTTCACACGCAAGTTATTTTCATAAAATTGTTATTAGTGAAAATCAATTTATTTAGCCTTAGATTATTTAGCCAATACATATATTTAAAACAGATACAAAAAATACACATTATATCATTATAATATTATATACAACATTTTATTCATATATTTTCTATATGAGATTTTTATTTTGAGATGTTTTATCCCTTTGTGCGCGTTCTTATGCCGTCTCAATTGGATATGAAATATGACGTGGATGATTTGTTGGTCAGAACGTGCGGATGTTTAGAAATGTTTAAAAAAGCGAAGAAATAAAAATATTCAAAAATGTAAGATAAGATCAACCAAGTTAAAATATCGAAGACTGAAAATGGTATTATTAAAATAAATATAGAAATCGAAGCAAAAACTCTCTAATTATCAGCCGTTTTACTAGAACTTCCTAGAATATAGCGTTGTTTTAATGTCGGATAATCGCTTGCGAAGCTGGCCCAGCATCAAAACAACATATTATTCAAACACCTGCTGATTGTTTCGCAGCTCACCTCACGGATACCACAGCCGCACAAGGCATTGACTGGCTTCACGTTAGCCATCCGTATCGCTCAACATTAAACCAGCTTTAGGGCAATGTGTTGGCTGGGTGGTCAGCAGGCAGATTGCTACGATGTATCGCAGGCTTCGAATTGGTCGAGATGGCCATCGCGGCCAATCCGAAGCCTGTGATATATCGTAACTATTACCAGAACACGGGCCCTGTTCAGCAGGCAGATCATCCTCTATTACGTGTAATTTACGGTTGTACACCTCTACCTGAGCTGCGATGCGGGGGGTCTGGTTACCTGGGTAATTTCACACACATATCCCATGCATTATCTATCATTAGAATAACTACAATTATCGTGTCATCTGTAAACGTTCAGTCGTAGATATTATAGTGTGTTCATCCCAGAGGCGTTGATCCATAGAAATCAAAACTATTTTATTTGACAAGTAAAATATGGTGTACAATATAATGTACTCATCATGCTCATAGAATAAGTCTATAAGCCAAACATCAGGTCGGTCGGAACTTCTCCTGCTGGTTTTATTCATTTGGAAGTTCAAATTAAGACAAATACGGTCTATTTATACAAAAAAATGATTTTATTCACTTACTGACTTAGCACCTATCCCAAAATAATGTATCAATCTCAGTTTTTAAATCTTACTTAAAAGCGTATATATTGATTAGCCGAGCTTAACTTGTCGCAAATAAGAGACCGAGGCAAACATATGAAATCCTGGTTTAACACACAGGAATTAAACCTGAGTTAATTAACAGATCGGGCAGGGCGCCAAGGGTTCGCTCCACTTAGGATAGCAGAGATCCCGGTCTGCTTCCCAGGCGGATAGTGTTACCAGCCCCGGTGCCTTCTAACACCCCTATCTGCCATGTCATAGTTTAACGACCCTTGTTGACAGATTTCTTGGTCTGGCCTGTGAGTACCCCTGTGTATCTAATAAGGGGTCCTTACCAGCAGTTTGGGGTGCAGTTGATAAGTAACCAGCGTCAGTAGCGGTCGCATTGCCATGGTTACTAAGCTCTAGCAAGCTGATTTTATGTCTTTTTTGATAATTTGTATTTGTTTTTTTTTGCTTGACAACTTTTATTTACACAATGCCTGCTTCGGATAATTTGAATGAACAGCCGTCGCTTCAGCAGTGGGTAGCTGACAACCATATTTCAGAGGAGACCCTGAAGCTTCTGGAAAAAGACGGATTTACATGCATGGCGGCGCTGGCTCTATTAGAAAAGGAGGACATTAGCCACAAAATTACCAGAGGCCAGCAAAAGCTGATATTGAAAGCGGTGGCAGAATTGCCTGAGAACAGGAAGGCATCTGCTCCGGTGGAGACAGATCAGACAGGCCAAGAAAGCCAGAAGTCTGTTGATCCCTATGTACGGGATGCGCTACAACAGCTACAGAAGGCACAGGGGGCGACAAACAGCTCTGGTACGGAGACAAGTACACCTCAGCTCGGCGGGATTCTCTCTGGCCCTGCCCCAATGTCAACAGAGAGGCCATTACCTAATGATGCAACGTGGGCTGATCCGCAGATTTTCTTAAAAATGGCAGCAGGTAAGGCGGGGCATGAAACATTTTACGATATAGTGGATTTCATTAATTTGTATGGGGCAGTACAGCAAGAGGAGGTGGTGGGCAGTGGGCAGAATGGAGCCCAGTTGATATGGAAAACTGGCCCACGCAAGCCCAATCTCTCCTCGGTGACACTGCCTCAATGGTCAGTGGCCAATTTAGCAATCATGTCCAGGCTCACGGAGGACGGGAAGCTGACAGGCGAAGCAGTCACGGACTATTTATCCTATACAACACGGATATACCTGATGTTACAGCGCTACGACATTACGTCTGTTTTCTTGTATGACCGGGAATATCGTCGCCTGCAGGCCCGGAATGGTTTCCGCTGGGGTACGGAAGTTGGACACCTGCAGTCTATATGGCTGCGTGAAGGCCAGCAGCAGCCAGCACGTAATTCAGCCACAATCAAGGCAGCTCAAACAGCCACTAAAGCCAAGGGCCCAATGACAACAAGTGGGCGCACGATCTGCAAAATGTACAACACTAAGGCCGGCTGTAGCTATGTTGATTGCAAGTTTGCACACACCTGCTCACGATATGGCTGTGAACAAGAGCACTGCGCTGCCGTGGCTCATGACCTGTCAAAAAACTAGGTATTACCATTAGCCCGAACCCTGGTCTCATTCTGGAAGCATGGCAAAAAGAACTTGTCAAAGATACTGACAAAAATTTTCTATTAAATGGGATTGAGCATGGATTTGATATTGTTGACACGGACGCGGATCCAATGCCAGCCGAGGTGGACAATAACAAATCAGCTCAATGTCACTCGCCACTATATGACAAGGCCAGTCAACAGGTTTTGGCTGAAATTCAGCAAGGTAATTATGTGGTCTGTGAAGACAAGCCTACTATAATCAGCCCATTCTCAGTGCTGGAAAAGTCAGATGGCGGTGTCCGGCTGATTCATGATGCCAGTCAGCCTGTGGGTGACAGCCTAAACGACCAAGCCACTTTAGACACGCATTACAAATTTGAAACTGTCGATAGTGCGGCCAAGCTTTTATGGCCAAATTATTATATGGCCAAAGTTGATTTGAAATCTGCCTATAGATCAGTTAAAATTAGTGAACACAGCCAGAAGTTCACAGGGCTAAAGTGGATTATCAATAATACGACAGTTTTCCTGAAGGACACAAAATTGCCCTTCGGGTCCAAGCTGGCACCTGGAATCTTTCATCGCCTAGGCCAGAGTGTTAAGAGGATGATGGAGCGCAGAGGGTTTCGGGACCTAGTGGTATACCTAGATGATTTTTTAGTGATTGCTCCCACAAAACAAGAGTGTCAACTTGCACTAAACACCTTGTTGAAATTACTGCGGCAATTAGGATTCAGCATCAATTGGAATAAGGTGGTGGATCCTGCAAAACAGCTAATATTCCTTGGGATTGAGATCGACTCCCAAGCAATGTGTTTGCGGCTTCCAGAGAGCAAATTGTCTGCTCTTAAATTAGAACTTGTAGCCTTTTCAAAGCGGCATCGGGCTACAAAGCGGCAATTACAATCCTTGATTGGAAAGTTAAATTGGGCGGCGGCGGTAGTACGCGGCGGACGAGTTTTTCTCCGTCGGCTTATCGACCTAACGAACACGTTACGCGGCAAGACAGACAGAGTGCGTTTGTCATGCGACACGCATAAGGATATTGCCTGGTGGCTGACTTTTATGGAACAGTTCAACGGCAAGTCAGCAATCCTTGACAGACAGCCACTGACGTCTGTATATACAGACGCCTGTCAAGCAGGAGGAGGCGCTGTATACGGCCAGGATTGGATTCACACGAATTGGGACTTGGACTGGCCAGAAGTCAGCTCGTTCCATATTAACTATAAAGAAGTGCTCGCGATCCTGGTGGCTGCGCTTCGCTGGGCGCCAAAATGGGCAAACAGACGGATATATATTTTGAGTGATAATACAACGGCAGTATCAGTGATTAATCGTGGGACAACTAGACATCCAGTCGTCATGGAAGGGATGCGTTGTCTTTTCTGGCTATCTGCCAAGTTTAATTTTCATCTTACAGCACGCCACATTCCTGGAGTTAAAAATGTGGCAGCTGATAGTGCTTCCCGACTTCATGAGCCTGGACAGTTAAATAAATTAATTGGCATTTTATATGGTTCACCTTGTCATCAGTGTTTCAATATAGATGGACATGTGAGTAGTTCAGTTTTTCTTTCGTTTTTGCAGACAGGCCAGCTGGTCAGGAGAACTTAACCAGACAATTAGACGAAGCTGTGGCCCATTATAGGACATATACTTTTGCCACGTCTACTGCACGGACGTATAAAACACATTTAAAGGCATATACGGCCTTTTGTAACCTCTTGCATATTCCGCCGTTACCTATTTCGCAGTTAAATTTAGCTAGATACATTGCTTATCTATCATCACGTTTGTGTTATACTAGTGTAAAGCAGTATTTAAATATTGTACGACTCTTGCACATAGAGAGTGGTGTTGCTAACCCTTTAGGTACATGGTACCTGGATTCTCTTTTACGTGGTTGTCGTCGGGTCATGGGCAACACTAGTAAGCCTAAGCTGCCTATTACTGTAGAATTGCTGAAGAAAATGTTCAGCTTTTTAAACTTGACTTTGCATGTTGATTTGACTTTCTGGGCTGTTTGTTTGGTGGGCTTCTTCTCTTTTTTGAGAAAATCGAACTTGCTATCTAATTCTTCTAAAGCGCAAGGGGTATCGATGTTAACACGGGGGGATGTATCTTTCCTTCCAGCAGGTGTATTATTACGTATTTCGCACAGCAAAACAGTGCAATTTGGAGAGCGGAACCTTGAAATACCTATACCACATATCCCTAACAGCCCCCTTTGCCCGTCTAGTGCCTTATTACTTATGTGTAAGACTCAGCCGGCTCACGCACGTGCCCCACTCTTTACTTGTCCATCACAAGCAGGGCCAGTCGCCTTTACGTATTCCATGTTTATTTCCCGCTTGAAAACTTGCCTGGGAAGGGCGGGGGTTGATCCTGATAATTATGCGGGCCATAGCCTGAGACGGGGAGGTGCTAGTTTTGCCTTGGCCTGTAACGTACCTGGTGACCTGATTAAATTACAAGGCGACTGGAAAAGTGATTGTTACCAGCGTTATCTGGACCCTGATATCCAAACAAAATTTTTTGTAGCAAAAGCTATGTCAGATAAAGTACAATCCCTTCGTTTTTTTTAACAGGGATAATTTTAATGTATTACTATTATTATTTTGTTCACTACTTATACCTAGTTTGGGCGTTTGGGTGATAACATAATAAGATATGATTCATAAACGCATGCAGGCCTCACTGTTTCTTAGGCCTTTGCTACATTACGTAACTTCTCATTAGCACACTGATTACGTAATAATTTTGCATGTAATGTTGCGGCTCATTACACAATTATGTGTAAGGCTTTTGATGAATCATTAAACCTACTTCGCCCAAACTTGGTGTTTCGTTTATAATTGTGTTATATATATGTTGTGTTACTATATCATTTTATTTAATGTTGCGGTTACAAATTAGTGATGAGAAATTAAATCCTGGTTTAACACACAGGAATTAAACCTGAGTTAATTAACAGATCGGGCAGGGCGCCAAGGGTTCGCTCCACTTAGGATAGCAGAGATCCCGGTCTGCTTCCCAGGCGGATAGTGTTACCAGCCCCGGTGCCTTCTAACACCCCTATCTGCCATGTCATAGTTTAACGACCCTTGTTGACAGATTTCTTGGTCTGGCCTGTGAGTACCCCTGTGTATCTAATAAGGGGTCCTTACCAGCAGTTTGGGGTGCAGTTGATAAGTAACCAGCGTCAGTAGCGGTCGCATTGCCATGGTTACTAAGCTCTAGCAAGCTGATTTTATGTCTTTTTTGATACCCTACCCACCCAACCCTCTAATAAAATGTACTTTTTTAAAGTATTAAGCAATGATTAAGTGCTTCTTTTTCTTGGTTTAATTGCTATTATTTTTATGTATTAGTATTCTAATCTTGACTTTCTATGTTTATTAGTATTTTTATGTTTTTGTTTTATTATTGTAATGGTAGATTAGTCTCTAGGTTAATGATATCATTGATTAGCAGTTTGGTGATAACATAATAAGATATGATTCATAAACGCATGCAGGCCTCACTGTTTCTTAGGCCTTTGCTACATTACGTAACTTCTCATTAGCACACTGATTACGTAATAATTTTGCATGTAATGTTGCGGCTCATTACACAATTATGTGTAAGGCTTTTGATGAATCATTAAACCTACTTCGCCCAAACTTGGTGTTTCGTTTATAATTGTGTTATATATATGTTGTGTTACTATATCATTTTATTTAATGTTGCGGTTACAAATTAGTGATGAGAAATTAAAAATTCTTCACAAATATCTTCTAGATTTTGTCATATACATCAATAGGGTTTTCTCTTCTTATTTTATTGGGTTGGTGTTTATTCAGCAAACTCACTGAAATCGAAAGCTAACAATTTAGGATATTCTAAATATTAAATATTTATGTATATTCAAAATCTTATGATACTTGTTATACATTGTTTCCATTGATTAATCTTTGTACAATATTAAGCTTATACATGTATACACTCTGATTGACTAATACATACTTATATAATAATATATTTAATTTTGTGCATAATTATATTTATAATAGGAGGATTTTCCATTTTCACAAAAAATACAGTGCATAATTATTATCATAGCGGTCATTTTTTAAACCATTATTTATATGAAGCAAAAGTATGTTGATTAATAAGACGTTAGCATGGTTGGGGTGAGCCAATTTAGTATCGCTTTTATATCTACTAGGTTGTAGTATATATTGAAACCAATGGTAAACATATTTTGACATTTTTGTAATACTATCGGTTAGGTAATTTATCTAACAAGGTAATATAATCATTTATGCTGTTTTACCAGTTTTTTAATATAAATTTATGATATTATAGGTATTATATTCATTAGTGGCGTGGTGTACAATCTAATGTTTTATTTTAAATAATATGCCTCAATTTTAATGCGGAAAAAAACGTGTTAATGCAGCCAGACAACAATAGACTGCTTGCACGAGTTTGCGCAGTTAACAATGGTCTGATTAAAATAGTTCGGAGTTGCTCACTGTGTGGCGTGTTGTCATTGAAATGTGTGTAACAGTTGTCTGATTAAAACAGATCAGCGTTGCTCACCGTGTGGCGTGTTGTTATTAAAAAAGGTGTATTGATACAACGACTGATCAGCAAGCACAAAATACTGACTCCAGCATTGAATCAATGTTGGGCACTTGTTGTATGTGATGGGTCAACATTAATATAACAATGGGTAGCGTTCGATTAGATTGCAGTGGCTGTTGACACAATGACTGAAACATTGACAGCGTTAAGCCAACATTGATACAATGTTAACTGATCAAGCACTGGAACACCCTCGCTGGATTAGATATCCAGGTGACACCATTTATTCGCTACAACCGCTGCTGTTGTATTGAGAGCAGCACATGTAATGTAGGAACCTATTGCTTTCTATACAGCAGCTACAGTTGCTATAGTACCGGTCCATAAACGTTTATGCCTTCGTCAAATTTTAAAATTATTTATAAGATTGAACACATTTTTATTGACACTCTTCCAGTATAAATATAACGAGTATTTTTGATTATGTCTAATAAGAAGTTGTAACTTAACATTAGTGAAATACTAGTAGTATTCATTGTTATTTCTTAGTTAACGTATGGTATGTGTTTTTATATTATACACGTATTTGATGTGTATTTATTGCAGCTCATTTACAGCTAAGTCAAATAATTTAAATTTTGACTCACTTGAAGTTGTGTCTCGCTACCGCGCTCCACAACTTCAAGCGGGTTAAAATTACTCATATTTGCTTAATTTGCGACCAAACATTTGCAAATATTGATGTTTGAACACACATTTTGTACAAAATAACTGCGATTTAAACGTCTAATAAAACAGATTAAAAACGCTATAGTTGCGCTTAGCAGATTAAGGGTTAAGAGTAGCCATGTAAAGGTGTGTATTGGACTAAATGATTACCTTAGCTCTCAGAATGTGCTGGGTGTTGTTCCACCTGTCACAGCTCTCCCCTAATAGGCGGCCAATCAACAGGTGTGTAAGGTAACACTAATAACTGACCGGTGGCCAGCGCCAGATGGGGACGTCATACACCGCATAAGCCACGGTCAGCTTCACTCTGACCGGCACAATACACTCATATTACACTCTGACTAATACAGCACTCATATTACACTGTCAGTAATTCTTCTCACTCGTAAAAATTCAATATTGTGAGAAACTCTGTGACGGTGGACCAACATTGCGCCATCAACAGGTTCACTGTCTCGTGTTTGCTGGTTTTCTCACTCATGTTTCACTATTGACCAAATTACACAGCAAATTAACCCGCCTTAGTTTGGGTCGTGATTGTCACAAAATCTACACTTGCCTTCTAAATAAGACTTGGTGTTTTTTTGCTATTTTTTAAGTTTGATTAAACATAAGTATTTTTACAATTGCAAATTAATAAATTTTGATTAAACGTAGTTTTACATTGCATGACTGAGTTACCGAATTGGGACTTAAAGTTACAAAGAATTAGTGATAACATTTTATTTTCAGACCATGTATAAGTTCCCCTTGTTGATGAAGCACTATTGCTAATTATGAAGATCCATTATCCTAAAAACTACATGTATAACCTGTTGTAGCCATGATCGGCACCTTTAGAGAGACCACGAAGAGCCGTTCTCATCATAAAAACAATTAAACCTCCAATCTAGCCATGATCTAGTGTTATAGATAGAAAAATCCTCAGCAATCTCAGCTTCAAATAATAATAAATATTTTTTTTACAGAAAAATTGACTTTTTTCTTTATGATGTCCAATATGAATACTGTAGATTATTAGATCCAAATCTACTGTTTTAACATAAATTTTGGATCCAGTGTCACCGAGCCCGTTTTCACGTTAATAAAACCTTATTGTCGACCAAGGATGTTGATGGTGGCGACAAATTGTGACCAGTCAAACGAGTAGTTTATCAATACAGATTTATTCACACATATTATGGTATTTTTCTAATTTGAAATGTATTACGTATAGGATAAAGCCCGATGATCTCTACATTCATAGCTGTGAAAAAGAATCAAAGCAACAACAGATAATTTTATTAGAAGAACTAATACAGTAATGTCACAATTTAAGTTAGCACCCAATTCAAATTAGTAGAATCTATTTAAATCATTATGTTCTCCTTTATAATAATTTTTACTCTGGGATATGTTAGCAAAGTCGATTAATAAGTTTTTTTTTCTTGTAATGTTTTTTTACGACATTGTATAAATTACCTTATAGAACGAACAATAATTTGTTGCATGTCATTGCTAATGACCAGCCAATAGATGTTCAATTACAATTACGAATAATGCAGTATGTAATGTCTAATCTGAAAAGCACCAGCTCACTTATACGTTTATCCACAAAAGTATGTATGTCAGGTGGTAAGTCGTTTACATGCAAAAGTATCAATCACATTATGTCAATATATAATTTAAATAAATTTCAAGTAAGTATAATAATTATGACTTATTATGGATAATTATGAAAACTAAACTAATTAATGTTTGTGTGTCGATAACAAAGGATGAAACCAGAAAAGCTGCTATAGATCGATTGACAATGCGGGAAAACTGTGACAATTTCCGATTCTTGCATGACGAATTAAATGATGTTACAGTATGATTGTACAAAATGTGTTTTATATAGACACCTGACACCAGATTAATTTAACATTGTTTTATATTTTTTTCTTAATTCTAAAATCTAAAATGTTATTTGAACGAATTAAGATTATTATAAAAATGTACATTATTATTATTGTTATAGTGTCATAAAATACAAAGAATAGGAGAAAACAGATTTCAATGATTTTAATGATTTCACCAGATTTCAGTCTGAGGGTCGCCGAGCATTACGCTATTATAACAGTGACTGTTGTTGTCCCATCGTCTCTGAATGCGGCCCAACATGAATCATAGTGACCCTATCAGCACGGACACCGACTTTATAAACGTCAGAATCTGACGTCTATAGACTTATAGATTCTGCCGTCTAAAGTCAGTCCCCGCACTTAAAGAAGTAAAATATTTATAATGGTCGTAGACCCACAACATCGGTATTCAAATGAAGCGGAGAGATATAACTAAGACATTTATGATGATTTCAAATTGAAAAAAACGCTTTGGTATCTTGGTTTATATAAATATATTTCGACGCCTTAGTTACGTGTTGTTTTTGCCAGGATAGCGTGCGGCTGGTATTCCTACAAACACCATACCATCAACCAATGCTGGGTTATTGCTGGTCCAGCGTCTACGGCGCTGGGCCAGCAATAACCCAGCATTGTTCGAGCGTCTCGAGTGGTTGTTATTAGTGTCACTCTCCTATGATTGTTTGCCACCAAGGACTCTCAGCGGAGCGCTCTCACACGAGTGGCTGCAACTGCCACGCTGGGGCACTACAAGAAACATAGTCTAAGACACAGTTATTTTGGTAAATCAGTAGCGCATGTGTTTTGTCAATTTCTCTATCAATTATTACCGATTTCCATGAATTGTTTTACAGGCTATCTCTAACACCGGACAAATTTCGTAAAATTATGTAGTATTTCAAAAGCTAGATCATTTGACATGTAATAAATTAAAATTATGATGTCCCTCTATAAACCCATTAAAATAATTCTGGAATTTTATTACATGAAAAATGGTCTAACTTTTGAAATATAAAATATAATTATCCGGTGCTATGGCATGACTTGGAAATGGCCTGTGTTAAATTTTAGGGAAATCGGTTGAGAATTGACGGATAAATCGACCAAAGACATGCGCTACAGATGTGATTGTGTCCTAGAGTATAGTAACAATAGTTATGGTAAAATAATTTTAAATATGTATGGTGAAAACAAGATATGTATGGTGAAAAGATAGATATAAATAATATCATATTATATTATTTTCTCGTAGCTTTCGCGTTAAGATGATTGCAGTCATCATAGAAAATGATTGACTGCGTAAGCGTAGTTTATTTGTGTAATCGCTGCTGAACATTACGTACTAATTTATTGAACTAAACGTTTGTTGTTTTCAAATAGAACAAATGAGATGTATTTTAACTTCTAAAGGATAAATTCCTGAGAAGAATCAAATTGGTACTGTTGGTTATTTGACGAATAAATCACGATTAGTAAATAGAACAAAGTATGCACAAAAACACTCGTTTGTACGGAGCTTATAAAAGGACATTTTTATTTAGAAATTGATATTTTAGATTTGGTACATTCCATATTAAACATACCCTGTGCTTAGTTTTTTCAAGGGCGATTGCGATTGCGCACTTGATCGCCGCGCACCGAATTTTAGGGGTAGAACTTTTCGAATAGTATTCCGGCATACAAAGACAAACAACAGTAACTGCTTAATGCTCTCTGCCTCAACAAAGCAGCATCTTGGATAATGGATCGATGTTGGGCCACCGTCTACGACGCTGACCCAACATTTACTCGACATTGGGAGATGAATAGGCTGGACAATAGTAGTGTAGTCAACAGCAAAAGGCTGGTCAACAGCAAGGGGGTGGTCAGCAGAAGCCGTCCAGGGAAAAAAAAATTGAATTAGTTTTTTTATTGAAATATCCAAGAGACAATTGTTCTTCATCAATCATGTGAGATAGATAAGTGATAAGGCACAGATCATATCTTGTCATCGTCAGCTCGCGCCTGGTCCGCATACGTTTTGAAGATGACACTGTGAAATTCTATATAATTGTGTTAGTGAATCGTCCAGCGACCAGAGATGACTTGTTGAATAAAGCTGCATCAGTCACCAGATGTCCCCACAGACTGGTCACCAGGTGGCCCTAAGGGGCGCCGTCACCACAGCACAAATAGAGCTGTTGTCTGTGGCACCTGACGTCCCGTATCACAATTAGATTTGGCTGCTCCACAGAATACATTAACTGAGCACCAACATCTGACAAGCCCACCACACACATATATTATATCACAAAAATTTTATGCAAAAATAGAGAAAAAATCCAATACTACCCTCCGTAGAAAGCGAGACAGCAGTCACTAGAGTGAGCAGTCACAGCAGTTTGCCTTTGCGCTGAAATAGATCTCTCGATGATTGAATGAATGAATGAATGAATGAATGAATGAATAAATGAATGAATAAATGAATGAATGAATGAATGAATGAATGAATGAATGAATGAATGAATGAATGAATGAATGAATGAATGAATGAATGAATGAATGAATGAATGAATGAATGAATGAATGAACGAATGAGTGAATGAATGAATGAATGAATGAATGAATGAATGAATGAATGAATAAATGAATGAATGAATGAATGAATGAATGAATGAATGAATGAATGAATGAATGAATGAATGACATTTTAGGCCACCTTTGTGCACATAAGGGCTAAACTGGGTCAAGAAAACCTTCTTGAGGATTGTGAGATGAGCGAGATAACACTGCCCTCCAGACGCAAGATTCGAAATTCGAGCATTGGCGATCTGAGGCCGAGCACACTACCTCTCGGTGACGGAGGCTTCCTACAATGCTAAATCTTTACTTGTATATTTTCTGAATCAAAGGCTAGCGAGGCTACATTAATACACCTGCCCATTATGGCACGATAGCTGTAATGACCAAGTTTAGCCTACACATAACACTGTCGCGCTATAGCCTAACATTATATTCAATGATGTTAGTTTGACGGAAATTGCGGTGTAGCATTTTAGCCCAAGGGTGGATGGGTCATATAATACTTAAAGCCATTATATAATCAGCTTAAGAAAGCAATGGATAAATTAAATTTAATGTGAGTGAGTCGAACCCTAGCACCAGAATGGTGTTGAGAGTGTAAAGCTAGCTTTCCATGTACGCGTATTGCGTTATCCGTATTCCGTATGGCGTTTCAATCAAGTTTATAGTAAACTAGTGAAAGTCTTTCCATGTGTGCGTATTGCGTATTGCGTATACCGTACTGCGTAAACCATCCGTATACAAATCGCTTCTAGGAGCGATTTGTATACAGTATACGGAGGATAAAAAATTCCATTTCGTGACGTCATCAGAGGGTTGCTAGCTTCCGGGGACCCAGATTTGGGCGTCGTGTCGATTGTTTAAGAAGCTAATAAAATAAAATAAAATAAAAATTATTGAAAAATAAAAATATAAAAAATGAATACGCATTACGGAGTACGGACTGAAAATAAACGCACACATGGAAAAGGGCAATACGCATCACGGAATACGGAATACGGTATACGGATTACGCAATACGCGTACATGGAAAGCTAGCTTGATAGAGGCGACCGAAGCTTATTGTTATAAGCTGCTTTTAGCCTTTCCAACTCTTCATTTGTATAAAATACGCATTGCAGATGTTTGGTAGGTAAGAGAGTCAAGACACCAGAACAGGCAAGGGAGTCAAGATACCAGAACAGGCAAGGGAGTCAAGATACCAGAACAGGCAAGGGAGTCAAGATACCAGAACAGGCAAGGGAGTCAAGATACCAGAACAGGCAAGGGAGTCAAGATACCAGAACAGGCGAGGGAGTCAAGATACCAGAACAGGCAAGGGAGTCAAGATACCAGAACAGGCAAGGGAGTCAAGATACCAGAACAGGCAAGGGAGTCAAGATACCAGAACAGGCAAGGGAGTCAAGATACCAGAACAGGCAAGGGAGTCAAGATACCAGAACAGGCAAGGGAGTCAAGATACCAGAACAGGCAAGGGAGTCAAGATACCAGAACAGGCAAGGGAGTCAAGATACCAGAACAGGCAAGGGAGTCAAGATACCAGAACAGGCAAGGGAGTCAAGATACCAGAACAGGCAAGGGAGTCAAGATACCAGAACAGGCAAGGGAGTCAAGATACCAGAACAGGCAAGGGAGTCAAGATACCAGAACAGGCAAGCATTTTAGAATTATCAAATTTAATGCGATTTTTTTTCCTGACTGCGCCAGGATAACATCACTGACTGCGCCAGGATAACATCACGAGGGTGGCGTGATGAGTCCGATGACACTGCCCTCCAGACTCAAGATTCTACATCAGAGCGGTTTGAGGTCGAGTACGCTACCTCTCCACGACGGAGGCTCCGCACAATATTGTGTATTCACAATGCTTTGTTTCATAGAAAACTGAAAGTCGACAGTTGTACTAACACTGGAGAAAATTGATTAAAATCAGTTTAAGTTTTCAACTTGGCTAAAACTAGGTAAAACAAATATATTAATGAACATGATAATCATATCAGCGATATATCGTTACCCGGTATGTAAGTTAGAGAGTTGTATCTGCCACTTGTTAAAAGTGACAGATACAACTATTTGATATATACCCCCATAACTATATGTCTACAATTTGTTGTCACGTTTAGGCATTCCTAATAATCACCGCGAGCTCAGAGACGTAGCATATTTGACTTTCAATCTTTCTAGCACCCGTGGTCTGGGAGCCAAGTTTCAAAAGACTAGTTGTTTAGTTTGCTAGTTGTTTAGTTTGCTTGACCCAAGAAGTGGTGAAGGTATGAAATATTAATGTGATAGGAAAACATCTCCAGTACGTTATTAAGGTGGGTGTAGAAGTTTTCGGTGGCAGCAAAGTACTTGAAATGGTCTAAAATGGGGAATGTTCCTCGAGCCCCAAAGACTACTTTTTTAGCCAAGGGTATTCAAAATCCAAACCAGTTACTGACTCTCATTTACAGTCACCTCGAGACTACGGACAATGCCATGATCTGAATAAAGTTCCCCAAGTATAATATTCCACAATAAAAGTTCAGTATTATTATGAAAATTGTTTTTGTGATTATACAATTGTTCATTCAATGCATTTTATTGATAAAGGATGCTTCAAGGCTGAAGTAAAGTCTTGCATAAACCATGAAGACCAAAGGATCTAGTTCAATTTGAAATCATCATACATGTCTTAGTTTGCTCTTCACGCCTCATTTGAATACGTTATGTTATGTTATGGGTATACTGCCATTATATATATTTTACCCCTTCTATCAATGTCAGAATCTGACGTCTACAGACATCAGCTTCTGACGTCTAGAGTTGGTTTCCGCGATGAAAATGTTAAAGAGTTAATTCAAAAGATGGACAATAATGAGATCCTCCTTCAATTTGAGATTGGTGGGCCTACATGTGTGTCGTTGAGCTGCGGGATTCTCTTCTGCTATCGAGTACTGACAAACTGACCGCCGTGCAAAGATAAACATCAGTGACTACTTACTTTTCAACTCCTGTTTTTGTTTGAGCTGCAGTATTCTCTTCTGCCATCGAACACTGGCATACTGACCGCCGTGCAAAGATAAACAGAAGTAGTTACTTACTTTTAAAACCACACAAATACTGCTACCTATATTTGCATGTCAGTATAATTTTCCACTCTTCTGTGCCTGCAGCGATCAAAATGTGTAAGTAATTGTGAGAAGTGCGTTTGCATGGTAATAGTTTTTTTGTAGTTGTCTCTGTCTCTATTTGGCCCAAGACGTTGAACCAATGCTGTTTCAATATTAGCCCATCTTCTACGACGCTGGCCCGACATTAACCCAACATTGGTTAAGCGTCTTGTGTTTGTTAGATCATTGGATGGACTTAGGGTTGTGAGCGTGTAGGTAATTATGAGCTGTCGGGATGTACGCTGCAGTAATCAGGTATGACAACTTTGACGTGGCACATTTTGAGGAGAGGTTTCACAGACAGCTCATCCAGCGGCTCATCCACGAGCACAGGGCCACAGCTAAACGCTCACTGGCTCACCAACCTCAAGAGACGCCATTTTACCAAGGGGTAGGGAGAATTTAAATAATGACCGCGGACGCTCAGTGGACCAGCACAGCGCCTGGCCAAGATCAACCATCACAAACAATACACATTCAACAAATGTTGGTTGGATGGTGAGCCAGCGTTTACGACGCTAGATCAACATCAAACCAACATTGGGTGAACATATGGTGTATGTTTTGCTCTTATTTTGTATTTCCGGCATCCCATAATAGACTGTTCTCGCTTTCTCGTTACGTGCCGAGAGATTACCGCTGAGATCTGGTTGTGAAGGTCGCACTATTCTCAGGAGTATAACCGCTAGCACCCCACCTCTCATCAGACTGCTGCGGCTAAAAGAAATTACTGTCAAAAACATCACTCCTCCTCTAATGAGCCATCATATAAAAAAACATACAGTAAAACACACACGAAACAAATGACACAATCAAACTGAACTGTTATCCAAAACAAATGAATGGATGGATGAATGAATGAATGAATGAATAAATAAATGAATAAATGAATGAATGAATAAATGAATGAATGAATGAATGAATGAATGAATGAATGAATGAATGAATGATTAAATAAATGAATGAATGAATGAATGAATGAATGAATGAATGAATGAATGAATGAATGAATGAATGAATGAATGAATGAATGAATGAATGAATGAGGTTTAGGCGACTTTTTCGTTCGTCCGCTCATTCATTCATTCAATAAACCATTTATCAACCCATTTGTCATTGTTTGTTTGTTTGTTTGTTTGTGTGTTTGTTTGTTTGTTTGTCGTTTGATTGATTGATTGATTGATTGATTGATTGATTGATTGATTGATTGATTGATTGATTGATTGATTGATTGATTGATTGATCGATCGATCGATCGATCGATCGATCGATCGATCGATCGATCGATTGATTGATTGATTGATTGATTGATTGATTGATTGATTGATTGATTGATTGATTGATTGATTGATTGATTGATTGATTGATTGATTGATTGATTGATTGATTGATTGATTGATTGATTGATTGATTGATTGATTGATTGATTGATTGATTGATTGATTGAATAATTGATTGATTGATTGATTGATTGATTGATTGATTGATTAATTGATTGATTGATTGATTGATTGATTGATTGATTGATTGATTGATTGATTGATTGATTGATTGATTGATTGATTGATTAATTGATTGATTGATTGATTGATTGATTGATTGATTGATTGATTGATTGTAATCTAATTTTCCACTCAAAGCAAATCGTGGCTCGCGCCCGCGAAGAACGCTTGGCTGTGGACGGAATATTATATCTCAGCTTTGTATATTTAGTTCGAGTAACAAGATCACAAGTTTATACCTGGATCACGCACCAGAGAAGGAATAATGTCATGGGTATCATTGTCTGTGTCAAATAAAACCCCAGATTTAAATACGAGAACTTACCGACTTTAGTATGTCTAAAGAACATAGACACTTCAGCTATATCGTTTTAATTTGATAATGAATAAATCGAACTATATTTTAAAGTTTGTAATATATTTTAGTCCATTATGATTTTATTAATAAAAAACCCCTGAAAATTTCACTTTCTCTGGGCTATCGCACACTTTTCATCACGTCAACCATAACGACAGAGGCCCACGACGCTGGCCTAACATTGATGTTTGTCGGATTAATTATTGTTTGTCTGCTGGAACTGTACGCGTGGAATCGGCGTTTCAAAATTCGAGCCTTGGCGATTTCAGGCGCACGCTACCTCTCGGTCACGGAGGCTCCATACAATACTGAGTTTTACGAGTAGATGGAGAAGAAACATTTTGAGACCGGGAAACGAACCCGAAACGCGGGCGTGAAAGGCAGCGTTGCTAACCACTACCCTAGGGTCCCCTCCCTTGACTTCATGGTGCATGATGTCTGTTTACTTTAGCTGGTCGTGTTGTTGACCACATGATGCATTATGTCTGTTTACATTAGTTGGATCTGTTGTTGACTACATGGTGCATGATGTCTGTTTACATTAGATGGACCTGTTGTTGATTACATGATACATGATGTCTGTTGGACCTGTTGTTCATTGCATGATGAATGATATATGCTTACTTTAGTTGGCCTGTTATTGACTAAATGGTGCATGATGTCTGTCAGGGTTGGGGTCTATTATAATCATAATCGTCCGATTACGATTTTAAATCGATTACATTGTAATCGTAATCAGGTTCAACTAAAGTGAACAGACATTGTCTGTTTACTTTAGTTGGCTCTGTTGTTGATATGGTGCATGATGTCTGTTTACTTCAGTTGTACACGTTTTTCCCTACTTCGTGCATGATATATGTTTACTTTAGTTGGACCTGTTGTTGACTAAATGATGCACGATCTCTGTTTACTTAAGTTGGATCTGTTGTTGACTACATGATGCATGGTGTCTGTTTACATTAGTTGGAGCTGTTGTTGACAGCATGATGCATGATGTATGTTTACTTCAGCTGGACCTGTTGTTGACTACATGGTGCAGGCTGTTTGTTAGATTAGTTGGATCTGTTGTTGACTACATGATGCATGGTGTCTGTTTACTTCAGTTGGACCTGTTGTTGACAGCATGATGCATGATGTATGTTTACTTCAGCTGGACCTGTTGTTGACTACATGGTGCAGGCTGTTTGTTAGATTAGTTGGATCTGTTGTTGACTACATGATGCATGGTGTCTGTTTACTTAAGTTGGACCTGTTGTTGACAGCATGATGCATGGTGTCTGTTTACTTCAGTTGGACCTGTTGTTGACTACATGGTGCAGGCTGTCTGTTAGATTAGTTGGATCTGTTGTTGACTACATGATGCATGGTGTCTGTTTACTTCAGTTGGACCTGTTGTTGACTACATGGTGCAGGCTGTCTGTTAGATTAGCTGGATCTGTTGTTGACTACATGATGCATGGTGTCTGTTCACTTCAGTTGGACCTGTTGTGGACTACATGGTGCATGGTGTCTGTTTACTTTAGTTGGCCCTGCTGTTGACATGATGCATGATGTCTGTTTACTTTAGTTGAATCTGTTGTTGACTACATGATGCTATTGTCTGTTTACTTTAGTTAAACCTGTTGTTGACTACATGGTGAATGATCTCTGTTTACTTTATTTGGACCTGTTGTTGACTACATGGTGCATGATCTCTGTTCACTTTAGTTGGGCCTGTTGTTGACTACATGGTGCATGGTGTCTGTTTACTTTAGTTGGATCTATTGTTGACTACATGATGCATCCTGTCTGTTTACTTTAGTTGGCCCTGCTGTTGACTACATGGTGCATGGTGTCTGTTTACTTTAGTTTTTACCTGTTGTTGACTAAATGGTGCAGGCTGTCTGTTTACTTTAGTTGGATCTGTTGTTGACAACATGATGCATGATGTCTGTTTACATTAGTTTCTACCTGTTGTTGACGAAATGATGCATGATGTCTGTTTACTTAAGTTGGACCTGTTATTGACATGATGCATGATGTATTTTTACTTGATTTGGACCTATTGTTGACTACATGATGCATGGTGTCTGTTTACTTTAGTTAGATCTGTTGCTGACGACATGATGCATGATGTCTGTTTACGTTAGTTTCTACCTGTTGTTGACGACATGATGCATGATGTCTGTTTACTTAAGTTGGACCTGTTATTGACATGATGCATGATGTATTTTTACTTGATTTGGACCTATTGTTGACTACATGATGCATGGTGTCTGTTTACTTTAGTTAGATCTGTTGCTGACGACATGATGCATGATGTCTGTTTACTTTAGTTTAACCTGTCGTTGACTATATGATGCATGATGTCTGTTTACATTAGTTGGAGCTGCTGTTGACGACATGATGCATGATGTCTGTTTACTTTAGTTGGACCTGTTGTTGAGACCATGGTGCATGCTGTCTTTTTTACTTTAGTTGGCCCTATTGTTGACTACATGGTGCATGATGTATGTTTACCTTAGTCGGACCTGTTGTTGACAACATGGTGCATGGTGTCTGTTTACTTTAGTTGGACCTGTTGTTGACTACAAGGTGTGTGCTGTATGTTTACTTTATTTGGATCCTTTGTTGATATGGTTCATGCTGTCTATTTGTTTTAGTTGGACCTGAATGGTGCATGCTATATGTTTACTTTAGTTGGACCTGTTGTTGACTATATGATGCATGATGTCTGTTTACTTTAGTTGGATCTGTTGTTGACTACATGATGCATGGTGTCTGTTTACATTAGTTGGAGCTGTTGTTGACAGCATGATGCATGATGTATGTTTACTTCAGCTGGACCTGTTGTTGACTACATGGTGCAGGCTGTCTGTTAGATTAGTTGGATCTGTTGTTGACTACATGATGCATGGTGTCTGTTTACTTCAGTTGGACCTGTTGTTGACAGCATGATGCATGGTGTCTGTTTACTTCAGTTGGACCTGTTGTTGACTACATGGTGCAGGCTGTCTGTTAGATTAGTTGGATCTGTTGTTGACTACATGATGCATGGTGTCTGTTTACTTCAGTTGGACCTGTTGTTGACAGCATGATGCATGGTGTCTGTTTACTTCAGTTGGACCTGTTGTGGACTACATGGTGCATGGTGTCTGTTTACTTTAGTTGGCCCTGCTGTTGACATGATGCATGATGTCTGTTTACTTTAGTTGAATCTGTTGTTGACTACATGATGCTATTGTCTGTTTACTTTAGTTAAACCTGTTGTTGACTACATGGTGAATGATCTCTGTTTACTTTAGTTGGACCTGTTGTTGACTACATGGTGAATGATCTCTGTTTACTTTAGTTGGACCTGTTGTTGACTACATGGTGCATGATCTCTGTTCACTTTAGTTGGACCTGTTGTTGACTACATGGTGAATGATCTCTGTTTACTTTAGTTGGATCTATTGTTGACTACATGATGCATCCTGTCTGTTTACTTTAGTTGGCCCTGCTGTTGACTACATGGTGCATGGTGTCTGTTTACTTTAGTTTTTACCTGTTGTTGACTAAATGGTGCAGGCTGTCTGTTTACTTTAGTTGGATCTGTTGTTGACAACATGATGCATGATGTCTGTTTACATTAGTTTCTACCTGTTGTTGACGACATGATGCATGATGTCTGTTTACTTAAGTTGGACCTGTTATTGACATGATGCATGATGTATTTTTACTTGATTTGGACCTATTGTTGACTACATGATGCATGGTGTCTGTTTACTTTAGTTAGATCTGTTGCTGACGACATGATGCATGATGTCTGTTTACGTTAGTTTCTACCTGTTGTTGACGACATGATGCATGATGTCTGTTTACTTAAGTTGGACCTGTTATTGACATGATGCATGATGTATTTTTACTTGATTTGGACCTACTGTTGACTACATGATGCATGGTGTCTGTTTACTTTAGTTAGATCTGTTGCTGACGACATGATGCATGATGTCTGTTTACTTTAGTTTAACCTGTCGTTGACTATATGATGCATGATGTCTGTTTACATTAGTTGGAGCTGCTGTTGACGACATGATGCATGATGTCTGTTTACTTTAGTTGGACCTGTTGTTGAGACCATGGTGCATGCTGTCTTTTTTACTTTAGTTGGCCCTGTTGTTGACTACATGGTGCATGATGTATGTTTACCTTAGTCGGACCTGTTGTTGACAACATGGTGCATGGTGTCTGTTTACTTTAGTTGGACCTGTTGTTGACTACAAGGTGTGTGCTGTATGTTTACTTTATTTGGATCCTTTGTTGATATGGTTCATGCTGTCTATTTGTTTTAGTTGGACCTGAATGGTGCATGCTATATGTTTACTTTAGTTGGACCTGTTGCTGACATGGTGCATGTTGTTTAGTTACTTGAGTTGGACCTGTTGTGGACTACATATACGGAATACGGCGTTCGCTAATCGTGATTGGCTCTATCACTGAAGTTAAGCAATGTCGCGCCCGGTTAATAATTAGATGGGTGACAGCCTGGTGACTGCCAGGTGCTGTATACACTCGTGGGACTCAGAGAACCACGTAAATTAGATGGCTCGTCTGACTGACCTAGAGTTGGGCGTAAAAGAACCTCAATGGACGTAGGCACAGTTTCTATCCAGCGTGACCCCAGAAAATCCACAATGTGTGAGTACTTGGCACATAAGGCGAATTTGCTTGGGATGAAAATAGCTTGATGAGCCTCAATGGCAGCTCAGCTGTATATCTCCCAGGAGACTGAGTTGGAATTTGAATGATAACAGGTCTTGCTAAGTTACTCTCGATTTTCAGCGCTCTGAACAGCCGCCAGCTGGATACATGCGCTATATAAGATTTCATTCATTCATTCATTCATGGTGCATGCTGTGTGTTTGCATTAGTTGGACCTGTTGTTGACGCGGTGTCTTTTTACTTTATTTGGATATGATATTTACTGCATGGTGCTTGATGTATGTTCACTTCAGTTGGATCTGTTGTTGACTACATGGTGCATGATCTCTGTTTCTTTGTGTGGACCTGTCTTGACTACATGGAGCTTTATATTTGTCCTCTTTTCCTTACCGTCTCCATGTGTGTAGTGATGTGTTGGCCTTGGATTGTCTAGAGCTGATTGATCTGTCATCAGGGTGATCAGTGGGGGGGGGGGGCTCGGTGTGGTAGGGGGGGGGGGTTATGTCCCCGCAGACCACTCACACACTCACACTGAATTGATATCATATTATAAACCATCTGTACATTTTCCTTATTTCTTTTATAATATCATAAATGGATATATCTACTTGAATCTGAAGGTACGCGTAATAAAGTCTTTCTAATATAGATACAGACAACAGTTGATGGTGACTGTTCAATTTATAGTATCCATTGTTGTAAATCTGAAAATAACAACAGGTAGATTCCCAGATAGGCGTATAACGAAATGAGATGAGTAATATACTTAATTATTCCAAAGTTTTATTATGATATCCATACGTTATTGTATCTCTGGGTTTGGTGCGTGAATTTATATTTACACTTGATGGCAATAGTTCTTATTGTTATACTTATTTTCAGCTATTATGTACCATATATATGTATTATGTACCAATAATAAATAATATAATAATAAAATAATGCAGTTATTATGTACAATTTTTTAAAATAGCCTGTGATTTTACAAAACTAATGATTGTTTCATAAACTTGTTGAACCATACATTTGACCATGATGTTTTTGCAGCGTATATTACAATACTGTTTGACTGTGTAAAATTCTATTTCTGACTATTATTCCATGACCAATAATCATTGTACATAATGTCAGTTATTGTATTATTAAAAATTGCATATGTATAAAGAGGACTAATTGCAAATTAGTACGATATACTAAATATTCTACCATCTATAAAAAGTGTATTTTTATTATTGTTAGTACCTAGGATTTTGCGTTGCCGGCGATCATAGTGTTCATGTTGTTTGAACACCCATCTCGCCCTCACAACGATGCTCTATGCATATGGTATCGCTCGAGCAGTATCAATGGTGCCTAGCTTTTATAAAGAAGTACGCTTTCCAGGGTGTCTGTTATAGGCCTACTATATATTATATCATTTTACAATGTGTTTTACAGTATGCGTCTGTCACGACCGTCTAATGCACAGCTTATTAGTTTCCGTCATACGAGATATATATCTAGACAAGTTGGGAACCAGAAACAGATAGTTGCCGCCATCAGGGAGTTCAGGATACCTCAGTGCGAGTTCCACAACTATCTCTATATCATATCAATGGAGTTAGCGAAATGTGGTCTAATGTATAAGCTGTATTTCAGTGTTTTCCGTGAAATCCACGTAAAAAAATATTTGAAACAGATGTGTTACAAGTTATCTCGACAAGTGGCGCGGCGAAGGCAAACAGCTGCTTAATAGAAAAGTGAGCAGTTACTGCTATTTGACTACTGCAAGGCTACAGCGCTTTTGATACAGTTTATCGGGTGCGTTCACGTGAGTTTATTTTACTGAGCAGGGCATGATCGAAATCATGACACTTGGCAATCACCCAGCAGACACAAAGCGTTGAACCAATATTGGCTTAATGTTGGCTCACGGTCTACGACGCTGTGCCAACATTGGGCCAACATTGTTCCAACGTCTTGTGTTTGTTATGCTGTCACGGTTTTTCGACTGCTCAGTACACACTCCACATTGAACATGTGGAGGCTCAATTTTAGGCAACGTCGACGGCGTTATACCCCAGTCACACATACACGACGCACAGCCCACGCCTTGAGTGACAAAAATTAGAGCAGTGCGTCGTTGTGCGTTCATGAATTTTGTCAGGATATGAGGAGAGCCAGCAAGTTTAAGACGAATATACAGCGTGTTATAAATAAATCAGGTGTATAAATCAGCGAATACGCAGCGTTTCGACACCGCGTTGCGCGTTAGCAGGACGACAAAGAATACACCGCGCATCGCCAGCGCGAGGGAAGAATAAGTCAGCAAGCATTCAGCACGCCCCATATACGTATATGCTCGCTGGACATGTGTTAGGAACACGTTGGATGGGCGTTATATGCGCCCTCAGTGCCGGCATTTTTCGTTTTTTTTTTACCGTTAGGCTCAGTCACAGTCGACGCACAGTCGACGCACGACCCACGCACTGAAAATTGATTTTTTTTGCTAGAGCGTCTTTCGTGCGTCGGTCGTGCGTCAGCACTGGTTACTGGTTCGTCTAGGGAGGGTTCTGCACTAGCGCTACGCATATTTTGTGGAGGTGTAGCGTAATCGCAAAAGGAAGTTGGGTGTGTTCAAAATATTGAACGCATATGAACGCACTCTCCAGAAGATCGCCAGCAACACGTAGGGCGCGCTAGAACAACGTTATATCAACGCCAAATACGTCTGCTTTGTATCACATGGCTGCTCGTTGAGGGCGCCGGGCAGTCGCGGGCAACGGGCCTGCCCTGCGCTGCATGAGCGCTGGAAGCAAACGCTGGTCACATGCCCGCAGTTCGCTCAGCGCTCGACCAACAGGCTGTGACTATGTTATTTCTGCAGCTTAACCCTTGGAGCACTGGAGAACGACATTTTATTTTTAATTATTTGAGGTGATGTTTCACACGATACACGGCTTTAGGTGCAGAATTTGCTCTTAATTTGTCGAGACTACGTCCAAATATATAATGTTATCATAAATTTAGGACACATTTTTTATAGTAAAAATGGTTACACATGTTCAAAACAAATGGATAAAATTTACTGTAATCGTCGACATTAGCATTCTAGGGTTTAATGCGAACAGTATGCGTCCAACGCGTTAGCAAAGCGCTGTCCATTCGTCATTTGCGTTGAAAACACGCTTTGCATTCGTTACAAGATTGCGACGTTTTTCAAATTGTTATTTTTTTTATGCGTTCACTGTGCGTCGTTTATGTGTGACTGGGACAAACATCGGTCAACGAAAACACAATGAATTTAGAGCGGGTGCTCCACTTGTGTAGCGCTGGTTTGACGTTCTTCTGGCGTCTACATTCACACGTGGAAAAACGCTCACATTTTTGAACATGCAGAAAATGTGCGCAGAGGTTGACGCACACAATAAATGAATGACGTTCATCCGACGTTCTCGTCAAATCATCAACGAATTCTGACGCACGCCCATCGAATCACAACGCACTGACCAAACTTATACATTTTTTGGTGCGTTGGACGTGCGTGATGATATGTGTGACTGGACCTTTAAGTAGAGATGAGCCACCATAGGTATGTGTCAATGTCATAAGGTACCCATTGACCTATTGGCTCACTTCTGGAGCCCGTCTCTGACGCTGTCCAAATATTGAACTTGAACAGTTTCAATTTTGGATATATATACCGGGTGATAACAAACCGTAAGTCCACATATGAGACACTTATGTCATTTTCCAGCATTCTGCGACACGGTCACATATCTCATGCCATTCTGAGGCATGGTCACATATCTCACAGCATTCAGCGGCATGGTCACATATCTCACGGCATTCTGAGGAACGGTCACATATCTCATGCCATTCTGAGGCACCGTCACATATCTCACAGCATTCAGCGGCATGGTCACATATATCACGGCATTCTGAGGCATCGTCACAGATCTCACGGCATTCAGCGGCACCGTCACATATCTCACGGCATTCTAAGTCATCGTCACATATCTCACAGCATTCTGAAGCACTGTCACAGATCTCACGGCATTCTGAGGCATGGTCACAGATCTCACGGCATTCTGAGGCACGGTCACATATTTACGGCATTCTGAAGCACCGTCACATATCTCACGGAATTCTGAGGCACCGGCACAGATCTCACGGCATTCTGAGGCACGGTCACATATCTCACGGCATTCTGAGGCACCGTCATATCTCACGGCATTCTGAGGCATGGACACATATCTCACGGCATTCTGAGGCATGGTCAGAAATCTCACATCATTCTGAGGCACCGTTATATATCTCATGGCATTATGAGGCATGGTCACAGATCTCACGGCATTCTGAGGCACGGTCACAGATCTCACGGAATTCTGAGGCACGGTCACATATCTCACGGCATTCTGAGGCATGGTCACATATCTCATGGCATTCTGAGGCACCGTCACATATCTCACGGCATTCTGAGGCACCGTCACATATATCACATCATTTTGAAGCACCGTCACATATCTCATTCTGAGGCACCGTCAAATATATCACAGCATTCTGAGGCACCGTTACATATCTCACAGCATTCTGAGGCACAGTTACAATCTCACGGCATTCTGAGGCATGGTCACATATCTCACGGCATTCTGAGGCGTGGTCACATATCTCACGGCATTCTGAGGCATGGTCACATATCTCACGGCATTCTGAGGAATGGTTACATATCTCACGGCATTCTGAGGCACCGTCATATCTCACGGCATTCTGAGGCATGGTCACATAGCTCACGGCATTCTGAACCACCTTCACAGATATCACGGCATTCTGACGCACTGTCACATATCTAATTCTGAGGCACCGTCACATATCTCACGGCCTTCTGAGGCACCGTCACATATCTCACGGCATTCTGAGGCACCGTCACATATCTCACGGCTTTCTGAGGCACCGTCACATATCTCACGGCATTCTGAGACACGGTAACAGACCTCATGGCATTTTGAGGCATGGTCACATATCTCACGGCATTCTGCGGCAGCGTCATATCTCACGGCATTCTGAGGCACGGTCACATATCTCACGGCATTCTAAGGCATGGTCACATATTTGACGGCATTCTAAGGCACTGTCACATATTTGACGGCATTCTGAGGCATGGTCACATATCTCACGGCATTTTGAGGCACCGTCACATATCTCACGGCATTCTGAGGCACGGTCACATATCTCACGGCATTCTGAGGCACCAGCACAGATCTCACGGCATTCTGGGGCACGGTCACATATCTCACGGCATTCTGAGGCACCGTCATATCTCACGGCATTCTGAGGCATGGACACATATCTCACGGCATTCTGAGGCATGGTCAGAAATCTCACATCATTCTGAGGCACGGTCACATATCTCATGGCATTATGAGGCATGGTCACAGATCTCACGGCATTCTGAGGCACGGTCACAGATCTCACGGAATTCTGAGGCACGATCACATATCTCACGACATTCTGAGGCACCGTTATATCTCACGGCATTCTGAGGCATGGTCACATATCTCATGGCATTCTGAGGCACCGTCACATATCTCACGGCATTCTGAGGCACCGTCACATATATCACATCATTTTGAAGCACCGTCACATATCTCATTCTGAGGCACCGTCAAATATATCACAGCATTCTGAGGCACCTTTACATATCTCACAGCATTCTGAGGCACAGTTACAATCTCACGGCATTCTGAGGCATGGTCACATATCTCACGGCATTCTGAGGCATGGTCACATATCTCACGGCATTCTGAGGCATGGTCACATATCTCACAGCATTCTGAGGAATGGTCACATATCTCACGGCATTCTGAGGCACCGTCATATCTCACGGCATTCTGAGGCATGGTCACATAGCTCACGGCATTCTGAAGCACCTTCACAGATATCACGGCATTCTGTCGCACTGTCACATATCTAATTCTGAGGCACCGTCACATATCTCACGGCCTTCTGAGGCACCGTCACATATCTCACGGCATTCTGAGGCACCGTCACATATCTCACGGCTTTCTGAGGCACCGTCACATATCTCACGGCATTCTGAGGCACGGTAACAGACCTCACGGCATTCTGAGGCATGGTCACATATCTCACGGCATTCTGCGGCACCGTCATATCTCACGGCATTCTGAGGCACGGTCACATATCTCACGGCATTCTAAGGCATGGTCACATATTTGACGGCATTCTAAGGCACCGTCACATATTTGACGGCATTCTGAGGCATGGTCACATATCTCACGGCATTTTGAGGCACCGTCACATATCTCACGGCATTCTGAGGCACGGTCACATATCTCACGGCATTCTGAGGCACCGTCACATATCTCACGGCATTCTGAGGCATGGTCACATAGTTCACGGCATTCTGAGGCACCGTCACAGATATCACTTCATTCTGAGGCACTGTCACATATCTCATTTTGAGGCCCCGTCAAATATCTCACGGCATTCTGAGGCACTCTCACATATCTCACGGCATTCTGAGGCGTGGTCACATATCTCACGACATTCTGAGGCATGGTCACATATCTCACGGCATTCTGAGGCACCGTCATATCTCACGGCATTCTGAGGCACGGTCACATATCATACGGCATTCTAAGGCATGGTCACATATCTCACGGCATTCTGAAGCACAGTCGCATATCTCACGGCATTTTGAGGCACACTCACATATCTAATGGCATTCTGCGGCACTGTCACATATCCTATTCTGAGGCACCGTCACATATGTCACGGCATTCTGAGGCACCGTCGCATATCTCACGGCATTCTGAGGCACTTTCACATATCTCACGGCACTCTAAGGTACTGTCACTTATCCCATTCTGAGGCACCGTCACATATGTCACGGCATTCTGAGGCACGGTCACATATCTCACGACATTCTGAGGCACGGTCACAGATCCCATTCTGAGGCACCGTCACATATCTCACGGCATTCTGAGGTCCCGTCACATATTTGACGGCATTCTGAGGCATGGTCACATATCTCACGGCATTTTGAGGCACGGTCACATATCTCACGGCATTCTAAGGCACCGTCACATATCTCACGGCATTCTGAGGCATGGTCACATATCTCACGACATTTTGAGGCACCGTCACATATCTCACGACATTCTGAGGCACAGTCACATGCCTCACGGCATTCTAAGGCACGGTCACATATCTCACGGCATTCTGAGGCACCGTCACATATCTCACGGCATTCTGAGGCATGGTCACATATCTCACAACATTCTGAGGCACGGCCACATATCTTAATGCATTCTGAAGCATGGTCACATATCTCACGGCATTCTGAGGCACCGTTAAATATCACGGCATTCTGAGGCATGGTCACATATCTCACGGCATTCTGAGGCATAGTCACAGATCCCATTCTGAGGCAACGTCACATATGTCACGGCATTCTGAGGCACGGTCACATATCTCACGGCATTCTGAGGCATAGTCACAGATCCCATTCTGAGGCACCGTCACATATCTCACGGCATTCTGAGGCCCCGTCACATATTTGACGGCATTCTGAGGCATGGTCACATATCCCACGGCATTTTGAGGCACGGTCACATATCTCACGGCATTCTGAGGCACGGTCACATATCTCACGGCATTCTAAGGAACCGTCACATATCTCACGCCATTCTGAGGCATGGTCACATATCTCACGACATTTGGAGGCACCGTCACATATCTCACGGCATTCTGAGGCACCGTCACATATCTCACGGCATTCTGAGGCATGGTCACATATCTCACAACATTCTGAGGCACGGCCACATATCTTACGGCATTCTGAAGCATGGTCACATATCTCACGGCATTCTGAGGCACCGTTAAATCTCACGGCATTCTGAGGCATGGTCACATATCTCACGGCATTCTGAGGCATGGTCACATATCTCACAACATTCTGAGGCACGGCCACATATCTGACGGCATTCTGAAGCATTGTCACATATCTCACGGCATTCAGAGGCACCGTTATATCTCACGGCATTCTGAGGCATGGTCACATATCTCACGGCATTCTGATGCATGGTCACATATCTTACGGCATTCTGAGGCACCTTCACGGATCTCTCTTTGCCACACTTTACACAGTTTGCCCTGTGTATAGCTCCCTCCCACCATCTCTGTTTCAGGATGGGCAACGGGGGGGGGGGGTGGTGTTGTGGTTAAAGCTGCCTGCTTAGAAAGTAGGGGATCGCGGTTTCAAACCCCGCTGAGATGCTCTGGCATTCAAGTTTCAAAGAAACAAATTGTTTCTTCCCCGCTCACTCGTAAAGATACAATATTGTGGGGAGCCTCTGTGACCAAGTGGTGGCGTACTCGACCTCAGACCGCCAGGGGTCGAATTTCGAATTCTTTATCTGGAGGATAGTATCATCTTATTCATCTCACCATCCTCAGGATATTATACTGGCCAAGTTTAGCCTATATGTGCACAAATGTGGCCTAAAATCCCATTAATTTCATTTTAGACTGAGCAGTTTGCTCTGATTGATGCAGCTATAGTAGCTGAATGCTTCCCCAAACAGGTTGCTAGCGTCATCTGGTGAGTGTGGATAGCACTTGTCTCTGTACCATGCTTAATGTTGTAATGTGTGCCATCAAAACAATTAGTGTAATAAAACACATGTATTGTTATGAACGATATTATAAAGTCATCCATGAGTTGTGAGCATTAACTTTGAAATTTTTGGATCTGGACCTTTAGTACATTATTATAATCTGGAATTGCTCACGGAAATCCCATCTCCAAACGGGGCGGGGTCACTGGTGTTACTTGAAAGTCGGAGAACGCGAGCTCGAACCCCACTGAGGCGTGGCATTCATGTTTCAAAGGAACAAAATATTTCTTCCCCGCTCACTCGTGAAGATTCAATATTGTGGGGATCCTTCGTGGCCGAGAGGTAGCGTAATCGGCCTCAGAAACCCCAGGAAACGAATTTGGAATCTCCAGGAGGGCAATGTCATCTCATTCATCTCACCATCCGCATGAGGTTCTTTTGGCCCGGTTTAGCCTATATGTGCACAAAGGTGGCTTAAAACATTTTATTTTATTTTCCCATCTCCAAATTAAAGAAACATCTCAGCTGTTTTGAATAAACTGATATATAATTTGTTTGACATTGACGACATCTATATTCAATCAATTTTAGTATTATATCTTGTGAGAGACAATCCTTTTATATAATTAGTATTTATGTCTTTAAATGATGGCGGTTATTATCAAGCCTGCAAGTGTTAAGCCTTACATCGCGGGAATCGACTTTAGACGTCAGAAGCTGACGTCTGTTGACGTCAGATTTTGTTGATCCAGATTTTGTTGATCCCCGCACTGCAAAATCCCCAAAATGTAAGAGTTAACATATTTATAAAGGCCGTAGAAAATTTAAAGGAAAAATAAGCAATAAATTTGCTAGATTATCTTATGTTTTCAGTCAATTTGTATATAATTATGCAGATGTAATTGAAGTTGTGGTTCGTAGTAGCGAGAAACAACTTCAGGTGAGTAAAAATATCAACTTTATTATTTAGAGCGTTAGGGGTTGAGATGTACTAGTATATTCTAATTTAAAAAGTTAAATTTTCCGCCGATATAATGTCAGTCTATCGTATAAACAAGTGGGTAAACGGCGTTTTATGTCTTTGTGTCTTCTCGGGAGAAAATTCCTTATGTAAGGCGCATCCGTAATATGTCCGTATTGTTCATGACCGTGAAATGTGCGAGTGACTCAGGGATACGCACGCATTGAAATGACCATGGTTCGCTAAACAACATCATTTGGTAAGACTATAGTAGACAATCGACAACAAACTGTAGTTTTAGTTTATAGTAACACGCGACAAAAAGATAATATATTTCAGATTTTTGAAAATGTAAGACAGATATGCCACGAGAGGTTTAGATACAAACTATATTCAATTACACGTGTTCCTCTCCTTATATATTTATATGCGTTATAATAATAATAATGCATGTTGTTGGTCTGTTCCAGAATATACTTTCATTTTTTGTTGTTTTTTTATTAGTAACTACAGATGAACAAATAGTGGTATTCATCCCCAATATCTTCATAACAGTAAACCGTAATGTTTTCATGATAGCCAAGTTTTTTTTACAAAGATTATCCGACAAGTCAACCAAAAATAATAAAATTAAAAGAACTTTTGAAAATATGATATTAATACATTTTCTACTTTTGAATCATTTGTCTCCGTACCAATTTAAATTAACCGTTATTTCTATACCAATTATTATATGTCGATAATTATCAACTGAAATGGCAAAGATATCGAAATCCTCGGAAATCCAGAACCATTTAAGGTGGATCATATTGCTGATATCTAGTGTGATTTAAATGTACTACATTTATTCAATTTCTACACAAATGATTAGATCATGTGTAAAATTTCATTACAAATTGCATATATTTTTTAATTAATCATGCATAGTTGTTGATGGCTTGTGATTTAGAAGCCCTAGTAACGTTCTAGCCCTAGTAAAGCCCTGGTAAGGCCAAATCAAAGCCATAGTAAAGCCCTAGTCACGCCACAGACATGCCCTAGTGAAGTCCTAGTCACTCTCTAGTAAAGCCATCTCCCACCTCACCTCCCCTTACATCACTTATAATTCTATGAGTAAAGGTTGCCTATAACAAATGGTTATACAAGGCGGACTGGCTATTATCTGTATCGCCGAACATCATGTTTTCTATCTGTTACTTTCGTAAATATCACCGCTTATATGAAACGGAAATATACAAAAATGCGAGGATGTATTCACCCTACCTACACATGTAGTGTATCATCGATGTAAATATATATGCTTCATTCAGAAACGGTATCTTCATATTCAGCTAGCACATTGTAAACGACTGCAGCATCAAATTTAACAGCGTGTTCGGGTCAATGCCATTTATATATATTTTTATATGATATTTTCATTCGCCCACAATCCTTGTGCTGCTAAGACCGTAAATATATACGTTTTTAAGGAAATTTTAGACTAAGTAAAATAACTTTTAAATGTGGATGCTTAGTTAATCAAATAATACAAATTTTCAGTCATTTGAAGATAGAAATTGCGTAAGCAATTCCAGCTTGAAACAAATGAAAAATACTTGCACATAATTAAACTAGTTTTAACTAATTTAACTACCATATTTTTTAAAATTCCGTTTACACAGTTTTGTTCATGGACTCAACCGATTGAACTATGTCGAGCATATCTCTGGGCACATTTTAGGACCGGTTGTAATGTTGTAAGTGTGTGCTGGAAAAAAACTCAGTCGTTATAAGGCAAAACAAACACATAAATCATTCAAATAAATGTATAGCAAATAAATTCTTATCAATAACATTTAGCGCAGAGATGTGATGCTGAACCCTAGAGATCAAAATAATGTTGAAAATGACATTTGGTGATAATAAAGTGTCAAAAAGTAAAAAAAAAATAGCAACACATTTTTCTGTAATGGACCATTGAAAAAATAGCCCATTAATTTGTCATTTACTATTTTGGCTAAAAAAATCTACAAATTACCAGAACATGTTGCAAATAGCAATGTTTTCTTAGATCACATAGGCCCTGCTTTTTCCGAAATAATGACGCCCCCCCCCTTAATCTCAAAATTCGAATGATCTTATAATATTCATCTGTAATAAAAAAATAAGCATAGAAACAATAGAGAGGAAAACGATTGAAGCAAAGGGACATTTGGTGATCATTAAGTTACAAAATGTAAACAAAAAACTATAGCAGACATATGGACACCACCCCTTCAATCTTAATTCACACACTATTATTATGTTATACTATTTGTACGTAACAATATTTATCATGGAAAAAAATGTCATCAAGAAAAGGTTTGCGCGGTGATGTGATACCACACACTAGAGTGGTAATATAATGAAAAAAGTAACATGACAAGAAGTATTAAAATGACTTAAAACACTGTTTTTGCAAAGATGATCAACAGAAAAAAACATACATTTATAAGTTACGCTTATTTAAAATATATGTAATTTTTCTAAAAAAAAACATTTAGAAATTTCCATGTACAACATTATTTTACTCTTTGATGCTTCTTTATTGCTAAAATAGTGACACACAAGCACCTAAATTTCGAAATTAGCACCAAATGATACTGTTTCTTGAAAATCGGACGATAAATATGTTTCGCAAGAGCTAGTATAACTTAGAGTAATGTTTACAGATGCGTAAAAATCACTATAAAAAAAATCACTATAAAAAATCACTATAGTATAGAAATGAAATCTCAACGAGTGTTGAAGTAAGAAATTAATCATGAAATCAAAAGCACCTCAAGTGATCTTGATCGATCTCCTATACTAGCTTGCTGAAGGATTGTCTCGACGTCCTAATTGAACCACTCACTAGTATCATCAATAAATCTCTCCAAGAGTGTGTTTTTCCGGACCAGTTGAAAAAAACATATATTAGACCTCTACTAAAAACCAACTGTAGATAAAAATAAACTAAAAAATTACAGTCCAGTTTCAAACCTCAGTTTTATATCAAAGATATTGGAGAAAGTTGTCGCATCTCGCCTACTTTCCCACATGGAAGCAAATTCGATGTCTAATAATTTGCAATCAGCATAAAATAAATTCCACACCACTGAATCAGCTCTTTTAAAGGTTGAAAACGATGTTTTACTCAATATGGAGAAGGGCAGAGTGACAGCACTCACCCTCCTTGACCTATCTGCTGCTTTTGACACAATTGACCACCTCAAGCTTTTAAATCAGCTGTTTTTGTCGTCGTGGTAGGGAATTTCCGGTACAGCTCTTGACTGGTTTACATCGTACTTGAGCGACCGATGTCAACAGGTAAAAATTCAGGATTCTATTTCTGATGCGGTTTATATATCTTTTGGTGTACCCCAGGGCTCTGCCCTTGGAAATATACTTTTTACCTTGTATACTGATTCCCTCAGTCACGTCATCGCTGAACATGATGTAGAACATCATCTCTATGCCGACGACACACAAATTTCTATATCTCTATCCAGTTATGAAGCTCTAGAATCCCTAACTGATTTAAAATCCTATGTTACTGATGTTTTCACTTGGATGACAAATTCGAAGCTAAAGCTAAATCCAAGTAAAACCGAGGTTTTATCATTACCGGTTCTAAAAAAACAAAGAGAAAAGTGGAATGATTTGTTCCCTATATTATTAATTGACCATGACACACTTCCTAAAGCATTCGTTACAAATTTGGAATTTATTTTTGACTGTGATTTTAACTTCAAACGACAAATCTCTTAGATTTGCAAAATATGCTTCTATCACTTCCGTGATTTTCGGCATCTTAGGAAGTACCTTAGCCCAGAAGCTGCAAAATATGTTGCACGTGCTCTAGTTAGTAGTCATTTTGACTATTGTAATTCCCTTTTGTACAAGCTTCCTGAGAGGGACATTGAAATATTGCAGCGGGTAAAAAATTGTCTGGCACGTGTAGTCTGTAGGCCTGAAGCGTCTCGTTTTAGCAGATGTAAGCCTCTCTTAAATTTTCTTCATTGGCTACCAGTAAAATACCGCATACGTTTTAAACTCTGTGCCATCAGTTTTAAAGCCTTGTTTTCTCACCAACCTACAAATGTAATTATTTCGTCCAACTTCAAAATTTAAGACTGCTTATAGATCCTCGTTCCACGTTCTCGAACAAAATGGGGGTCAAGAGCTTTTGCAGTTGCAGCTCCCTCCACCTGGAATTCACTGCCGGTAATGCTGATTTTTTTCTTTTTGATTAGGCTCCCCCCCCCCCCCCCCAGTTCCTCGTTGATCCGACGCCGCGCAGTTGACGACTTAAGCTTTGACTCTCGACATTGGGCTGATTTCGATTTGGATTCTGCGCCTGAGCTCGTATCTCCGAGAATTTAGTCGCTATAGAAATTACCGAATTGATTAATAAGACCTGAAGAAGATATATTTTTCTAACTTCAACTTCATCATATAGTATGAACTATACCGTATTAAGCATAATTATTTCGCAATATGCCATTCTATTCGCAATATGCTATACTATGTGACAAAGCAGGGCATTACTTAACAGGTATCACATCACATCTTACGACCCATTTAGTCACCTACTGCCATGCAATATTAGTTGAGTTCGCTGCTTTTGACCATGATAGTTTGTGTAAGATCACACAGAATTGTATAGGTTGTGATCCAAATTAGTTCATGCAAATTATCCCCAACAAAGATTCTTAAAGAGCTAAATAGGCCTGATTGGATAGTTATTTATATTAGGCCTGATTGAGTAGCTACTTTATAATAGACTTGATTGGATGGTTATTTGATAATAGGCCTGATTGGGTATCTAGTTTATGATAAGTTTTGGGGTGAGTTTTTTTGTAATATGCCTGATTGAGTAGGTCTTTTATAATAAGCCTGATTGGTTAACCATTTTATAATAGGCCTCTTAGGGTAGTTATTTTATAATTGACCTAATTGTGTAGCTCTTTTATAATATACCTGATTGGGTAATCATTGTATAATAGACATGATTGGGTAGCTACTTAATAATAGACCTGATTGGGAAGCCATTTTTTAATATGCTTGATTGGGTAGCTTTTTATAGACGGGCTGATTGGATAGCTATTTAATAATAAGCCTTATTGGGTAGCAATTTTATAATAAGCCTGATTGGGTAGTTTTTTTATAATAGACTTAATTGAGTAGCTATTTAAAAATAGGCCTGATTGGGTAGCCATTTTATATTATGCTTGATTGGGTAGCATTTTTGTAATCGGCCTGATTGGGTAGCTATTTATTAATGGGCCTGATTGGGTAGCCATTATATAATATACCTGATTTTGTAGCTCCTTTTTAATAAACCCGATTTAGTAGCTATTTTAAATAGGCCTGATTGGGTAGCTATTGTATACTAGGCATGATTTGGCAGCTCTTTTACAACAGGCCTGATTGGGCAGCCCTTATATAATTTGCCTGCTTGTCTAGCTATTTTATGGTATTCGCGCGAACAAATCCTTCGTATTAGTTCATGTGCTATTTGGAAATCTAAATAAATATGTTTATTCCAATGCTAATATATTTTTGTTCCAACAGGTGGCATTACGATTCCACAAACAGTGAATGTGTCATCTTTATCAATTTCTTGTAGTAATATTTCCTTGTTTTGCATGTAGGATCTGTTTTTGTTGATTCTAATATAATGGCGTTTATTTGAGTGTTGTGATAATAGGAGGCTATCAGTCATAACCGCCTGGACCCGTCTGGCAGAACAGGCTGAGAAGGAGGTCGTCATGGCAACCACATCATGAGTCGCGTTTGGTGACGGCACCCCCGGGACTAGCTGGCTACGTGACCGGCAAGACAAGTGTGCCGACAGAGAGGCCGCAGAGCCGGAGGAGGGGGTGGTGGTGATGGGGAGCAAACGTCAGTGTTTTAGGTGATGTTCTAGTTGACCGTGTCAATGACCTGTTATATGTCTGATACATCCACACCATCTGATCTAGGTGGGCACAATAATAACTTGACTGACTGACTGACTGACTGACTGACTGACTGACTGACTGACTGACTGACTGACTGACTGACTGACTGACTGACTGACTGACTGACTGACTGACTGATTGATTGATTGATTGATTGATTGATTGACTGATTGATTGATTGATTGATTGATTGATTGATTGATTGATTGATTGATTGATTGATTGATTGATTGATTGATTGATTGATTGATTGATTGATTGATTGATTGATTGATTGATTGATTGATTGATTGATTGATTGATTGATTGATTGATTGATTGATTGATTGATTGATTGATTGATTGATTGATTGATTGATTGATTGATTGATTGATTGATTGATTGATAACATTTAAATACCACAGCAAGTATTTGTTGTTAAGGATTACAATATATCATTATATATCTTGGTCTATTCTATTTGATGTCATTATATTTGCTACATGGTGCATAAAATAACTCGAGAAAGTAATTTCAATCTTTATTTTTCTCAATTAAATAGCATTTCTGGCTCAAACGTTTTTTTATGATATATGTATGCAAAGGGGTCAATATTTAAGTATAAGTCCATAAATTACATATTTTGTATAAATAAAGAGCGTTAATTGTAATTACTCTTTCATTTACAGTCCTATTACAAACGAGTCAGTAATGACTTTTAATTGTGTCAATGAAACATATGTCTCTCTGTCAAAAAAAGGGTTTGGAAAAGCTAGTGCCCAACGTGCTAATATGTAAATATTCAAATAAGCTGTTTGATGTAGTCGATGTTTTAGATGAAGGTAGACAGAGGCATATCATGTGACCATCTCTTTGCATAATTGATATGTCACAGCTTCTTGCAAGACAATGTGCATTGTATTAGCAAGTTACATATTCATAGGCATATAGTTATAGAATGTACATAGATTGTATAATATAATGTATGATACATGCATAATGAAATTAAAAATAGCTGCAAAAATAGAAATATATGTTTTTTTTAATTGTGGGAGCATGTACATGTAAGAGTTGTGAGAGTTTCAGGTTTTATTTCTGATTTATTTTCTTTGTTTAACCCTCGAGCTGCTGGAATAGTATATATACGGTTTGAACATGTTTCATATCAATAGAAATAACACTAAACTCGCTCTTTGTATGTGTTCAGTTAAGCCAATTATTAATTGTCTAATAATAAGTCTATTTTTCATAAATATAATAATTATTTTTGATATTTGAAGCTGCAAAATCGTGTCAGCAATCCCAGCTTCAAATGAATGAAAATAGAAACAAAGAATACAGCAGCACGACGGTCAACTTACATATAACTCTCAAATCCTACATGGTCGCTGTTTTGTCCTTTTAAAAATACAAATATTGACTTGATACAAATACAAATAGTGACTTGACATTAATGTTGTTAAGCTTGCTGCAATTCTAAAAATGTGGTCATAACTCTTGATTATCGATCTGCTATATATATTAAGCCCTCAAAAAGTAGGGATCGACTTTAGAAGTCACAATCTGACGTCTGTGAACGTCAGATTTTGACGTCTAACTAAAAGTCGATCCCCGCACTGCTAGTTCTAAGGGTAAAAATATTTTGATGGCCGCAGATCCATAACATCGGTATTCAAATGAAGCGGAAAGAGTTAACTAAGACATTTATGATTATTTCAAATTAAAAAGAAAATTAAATTTTAATCTCTATGGATTGTGTAAAAAAATTCAGCGCTTAACCTTTTAACCGCCAAATTATTCAATTTGAATTTTCACCCACTTGAAGTTGTGTCTCGCTGACGCGATTCACAACTTCAAGTGAGTGAAAATTATTCAGATTTGACAGGATGGAGGTCAACTCTTTTCAAATTTTGCTGATTGATGTCACATTTTATCTTTAACATATTTAAAATGTGGTACTTAATGTGCTAATAAAAAATAAAAACCCGAACATATGCGGCACCGGTGGTTAAAGGGTTAATGGGTGAAATGGCAAACCTTATTCCGTTTATAGCAGCTTTAAGCCTTTTTATTTGCTGCTCAAAAAGGATATTTGAAAGAGAAATGGACGTTTAATTTTCTAAATCGGCATATACTTGGATTCTAATTTTACAAATACAAGTATTTTTAATCTACTTGAATGAAGTTCTGAGCCAGGTGACGAGACACAACTTCAGGGCAGATAAAAAAAGTCTATAACTTAGCTGTTCTATTCTATTCTATTCTATTCTATTCTATTCTATTCTATTCTATTCTATTCAATGACAACATAGCGCAAACACGGAGCTTAAATCATCATATTTGGCATGGTTTAAATGTCAAATGTAAAGGAGTTTTCTCTAGTTTAAATTTAATATAATTTTGTACATTATAAACGTATGTATCGGAATAGCCTCGTCATATATTTTTTAATTTGATAATTTAGGGTGAGATGTGATTTTTGATGGACTTTTGCATTAAAGGTGGTATATCATCGGCTCTTCTCGTCAATGTATACATAATTTCAGGGGAATTAATATACAATTTGAGCTGCTAAGTTTGGATATTCCAATCAGTTGGCGCGCTGTGAGCAGTCTGACGAGCAATGATGATATGCAAACGGTGTTCATTTGAGTGCGATATCGCACTCAAAATACAGCACTCGTCCAATGAATAAGGTGTGAGTCAATTGATGGGATTACCTATTACCGTAATCTAGTTGTCATATAAATATGAATAACATACCACACACCCAGTAGACAGGCGATATTGTATCTATGTTTTTTTTTGCGACGGCGACCCCACATTAAGCCAGCTTAGGAACAATATTGTTCCCGGGTGGGGTTGATGTTGATAATATGCTCATAAATCATACCATAATTATATATTTGTTCACTTATCCGACAAAATATATTCTGTATTAACCAATTGATTTCTGAAGCAATTTTTAACCTCCCTCCCCAATTTACCAGACTCTGACCATTTGCGTTCTTAAGATTCATTTCAACTAGTAACCATTTGAGTTCCGACTCGTTCCTTGGTCTGAGAATATATGACAGTAATCATTTGACAAAATGAAATGAATGAGGTATTAGGCCACATATGTGCACATATAGGCTAAAATGGGCCAGGAAAACCTTCTGAGGATGGTGAGATGAATACGTGTGTGACACTGCCCTTCGGTCTGAGTCTCAGCACGCTACTTCTCGGTCACGCAGGCTCCCCACAATATAGAATATTTACGAGGAGGCGGAGAAGAAACATATTTTTTAACCATTGCACCAGGGCCCCTATCAGAAGTTGTTTATGTGAAATTCTTCGCAAAATATTATTTTATGGGTGACCAGTAGATCAAATTGTACAAACTTGCATTGTACTGAATTAACAAATTCGAATTGTAAGAACTAATATTTACGTTTTTTCTGGAGTTCTAGAAAAAAAAACCGTTTAATTGTTGTTATAAATGATTAGATTCAAAAAAACATTATCTTTTTATTAAAGAGACACGCACCTTTTTTCATCAGATAATGTTTTATACTATGACGGCCCAGTACTACGGGGGGAGAAAGATGTCATCACATCCGTAAAAAATCCATGTTTGTTCTTGTCTGAAATTTGATTGCTGGTGAGCAATGCTCAGCGCTTTCATTAAGAGCCTCGTCCAGTTTACTGGCTTTTGATGTTGATGAGTTTGGAGAGTGTGTTTTATAATTTATTACATCAGATATTATCTGAGTGCCTGCGCGCCTCTCACTCAACGAGCTAAACACATAATCTGATGCTCCCAGCCACACTTCACTGAAAAAACATAAGCAGTAACTGCTTACTTGAAAAGTAAGCAGTTACTGCTGTTTGTCTTCGCAGATAAGAACACTTCTATCAACAATGATAACACATAAAACAAACTGATGTGAAGTTTCTTTTTTATTCGTTGTTCAAAGGGAAAAAATGTAAACATGGCGGATGGTTGGTGAAGACTTGATAAACGAAGCTATCTGTCTGACAGCGAGAAGTCGCCGTGTCCTCCAGAAGGCTTCTCTAATTGATGAAAACATCAGTGATGAAAAATCAAAAACACAACAGCGAATCTTCACATCGAAAATGCTAAATCATCAGCTTATCACTACATCTAAAATGCAAAACTGAGAAGGATTTGCGGGTTTCAAAAGCACAAAGAGTGGGAGTTTAAATTTGATAGAGAGCTGACAAAAAAAAGATTCATTTAGGTTTATCGTGATTCCATTGTATTTCTTTTTTATCGCTACCAAACAGACGTGCACCATCTACCTTGGTTTACGTAACGTTCATTTGAAATCTGGGAAGTTACATTTGTACCAATATTAAGCAGACTGATGTATGTTTGTTGACCACCCGGCAAACACAACACGCTGATCTCGTGTGATTTTAATGCTGGCCCACCGTCTGCGACGCTGGACCAACATCAAAATCACACGAGGTTAACATGTTGTGGTTGTTTACTAGTCTCCAGCACGTTAGCCAATAAAATACCACATGAATTGGGTTAGTGTTTGGTAGTAAATGCTCAGATAATTTTGAAAAATAATTATGTTTGTCATTTGAAAGTGTCAAATGAATCAAACATATGAGCTGATAATTAGGGTTAAGCCAGGGTTGACCCTGGGTTAACCCAGGGTCAACCTTTACAGCGCGGGGATCCACATCATTGGGCAGAATCTGACGTCCGTAGACGTCAGATTCCGACGCTAAAGTCGATTTCAAATTGAAAAAACCCTCTGATCTCCATGGTTTACACAAATGGTATGCGCTTTATTGAATTAAGCTGACAAAAAGATAATTTGTTAATGTGATATTCATCAGCTTGACCAGTGTAGCGCTATTGTTAGAATACACAAGTCATGAGATTCACAAACCTCTAATATTAACTACATGTATATCTGTTGATTTGGAAGAGCTGTTGTGTTTTAGTTTTCATCACTGACACTTGGTGATGTCGGCTCTGCCGCGTATTGCACGTACGAGGTACAGCGAGACTGACATGATGAGCATACAAGATTAATCTACAATATCAATAGTAAATAGTCTGTCAGGGCTTCAAGATAAAAACTATACATGACAATAAATTATTACTCCAAGAATGCAAAGTTGTACACGGCGCAGAGAGTACAGTAGTTAAAGTGTACACGTTAGGAGTGTGTGCACGCGCCATGGTCTACAAGGAGACGAGACCACACTGTATACATGTCACGTGGTGCGTGACGTCACATCACGTGACCATCACATGATGTGACGTCACGTCACGTGACCCACACATACACATTTTGTACAGACTACTACAAGTAGTGACCGCCATGAAGCCCTAACACTTGATATATTTATATATACAGTAATTGTATTAGAGACCATCTATAGTGGCATCGCTGGAATGGCTACCCAGCTGATCAGATGTTGGGTCAGCGTTGGGTGACTGCTGGGTCAACCTCGTAGAGGTTGACTCGGCATTCACCCAACATTGAACCGTCGCACCCTGAGTAGGCGCTGTCACACATACATTTGGCAAGTAAAGCATGGTGTTGACTTCTGAATTGAAGCAAAAGTTGACACAGTTCATTAGGACATTAACGACAACAGATGAAGTATAGCATTCGTTACAAGTGGTTACCATGGTTACCATGGTTATCCAGAAAATAAACCAGAAATTTCCCGGCGAAATGAGGCAAGTCAAATAAAAAACGATGAGTTACACGATGTTTACAGGAGCAGTACATCCACAGCTCTGGCGACTCATGACAAAATCAACAAAAAACGTATAATAATAACATCAAAAGTGTACACAGACATTCTGTCGTGCGAAGGCAAAACACGATAACTGCTCACTTCTCAAGTAAGAAGTTACTGCTTTTTGCCTTCTGGCACCACAATTCTAAGTAATAGTAAAAAACAAGTGATTATGGTGGGTGCTTGCTCTGGATTTATTTACATATATATTAATTCAGACTGCATTGTAGGTTTAGATTCACTTTTAAATATAATTCTTCTTGATTTATTTTCTCGCTCGAAGGACTCACAACTTCAGGTTAGCCCAGTTAACAAATTATACTAATAAACATAAACGCATTTTCTGTGAGTCCTTTTAAATTTGATATTTAAACTCCATATCGGTCGTAATGAAAAAACAATGCCCAAGGTGATTTTACATTCAAAGGATCAACAGAGAACCTACTTACTTAATAAAAATATATTATTCAATTCATTCTAAACGGAACAAATGAAGTATTGTGTCATTTTATGCACATATATTGGGGGTTAAAATATTTATCCGGCACTTTTCAAGTGGCAGATAAACCCTTTAATTCCCAAGGAACGATGTAATTATAAGCTAATAATAAAAGATATAATATTTCCAATATAACCAAAGGTACAAAAATGAATGACTGGGACTGTTTTGCGTATAGATGCTAAGCTGGGCCAGGAGAACCTCCCGGGGCTGGAGAGATGAAGCAGCCAGATATAATTCACGATGTGATATATTGAATATAGCAGCATTTTAAAGAAGAAAAAATGCTACTTTAGATGCGTTTACACGAGAAAAAATCCGTGTGAGTGGCGCAGTTAGTTGACGAGTGGTGACAGTGACAATGTGATTAGGACGTGTGTATAAAGCGTGACAATTAAGTCATCCACAGACGTAAAAACATAACATCACAACAACTCATTTATGACACACACCAGTTGACAATTTGCTATGTCGTTTTCTGTACATCCAGACAACAATACGACAGAAGGAACCACAATGTCAGGATTGTGTGGCCAACTCTTATCAAATAACTTCAAATGCTATTTAGAGTAGAATTACCGTACTATGCACCCTGCACACCCCAGACTTTTGCAAGGTTTGGAGCGCAGTGGGAACCTCGATAACAAAAATCAGGCAATTCTATGTCCAAGCTACAAGTCGAACCGAAGGAGACATGGAAGGGAGGAAGGGAGTCTATGACATCCACGAGTACTGAATAAGTATTGAATAAAAAAAGACCAACCTGGTACATCCTAAATACCCAGGGGTACTGACCTAAAATCTTGTGTATCTATAATACTCATCAAATGTAATACATGGGAAGGAAACATGACATATCTGTGCATTCGATTCAGATCGACATTAATACAGGTTTAGGGGGATATATGTTTTAGTTGCTTTGCCTTTCTAGAAGTAAATTATAATAATCATCCTTGTCTGAGCAGCCAAAAAGCATGATATTTATATATGTTGTAAAAAAGATATTCATGTCATAAAATAACATAAAATAGCAGCTTATCACGCTTTTTTCATTTCGTTTAAAGTCCATGCCCCTCTGCTGGCTACCGCGACCCATAACTTTAAATTGATAAAAAGTATTTAAATTCATACAATTTAAATCAAGCTACATCCCGATATTTCCAATTTAATTATTATTTATCTTTAATATTCACTTGTTTGAATAGCAAATAAAAACATCGTTGATTATAAGCAGCTTGTCAGGACTTTACGTTCTAAAAAGTAGCTTTGTTCATTTCGTTCAAAGTCCCTGCCCCTCTGTTGGCGTCCGTGTATTTATGTGACACGTGTAATCCAGACAGGGTGAGTTTGTTTGAATAGCAAATAAAAAAAACTGAAAACATTTGATTATAAGCAGCTTGTCAGGACTTGACGCTCTAAAAAAAAAAATCTAGTTCATTTAAAGTCCCTGCCCCTCTACTGGCGTCCGTGTATTTATGAGACAAGTGTAATCCAGACAGGTTGAGTTGACAATGCCAGGGATCCAGGCTCATCCCCTTACCCCTAATTGTTAATTCAATGATCAGATCTAGTAAATCCCGGTGTTGACCTGGTCAGTCAGCCTTCGCGGACCTCACCAGATCCTGGACAAGTGAAAGGTTAGGACAAGGCACCACCAGATCCCGGAATCCTTGACAAGTGAAAGGTTAGGACAAGGGGTGTGTGGCGGCACAGCAGACCTACCCAGTTAACCCTTGCAGCGCTGTTAGAAAACTTAATTTTTCACCCACTTGAAGTTGTGTCTCGCTACCGCGACCCACAACTTCAAGTGGGTAAACAATGTTTTAATCAAGATATATGCCACTATTGCGAATTGAATGTTCCTTTCTCTTTATAATGCCATTGTTTGTGGAGCAAATAAAAAGTCTGAAATCGACTTTTGGCGACATTAGCACATTAAGGGTTTACACAACACTTGAAGCAATGTTGTTTTAATGCTGGACCAGCGTCACAGACTGTGGGCCAGTGTTAAATCAACCTTAGGTCGATGTGTTGCTTTTGGACGACCAGAAGGGAGGCGGAAACAAGCAACGGTGGCCCAACGTCGTCAATATCCCGGTGCTGCCTGAGCTGGGGAGAGGCGAGCAGGACGGGATAGCGGTCACACAGGGATAGGGGAGAAGGGGGCACGCCGGAACGAGGGTAGGAGACAAATGGCGGTGGTGACACATCTTGGCTTGGCGGAGCCATTACGGGACTAATGTCGGTCCATCTGGTCGGCTATTTGGTGGCAGCCATTGTTCCAGCAGTGTCCTGCACGGCGAGGAAAGGTAGGGTGGGGGCATTGGGCTGATCGGCGCGCCCTGTAAGGTGCATACAGCTTCTCCCGGCTTCCTCGCTGCATCCACGGGATGTCCTTTACAAGGGAATTAGTCTGGATTTGCGGGGCAGGTCACAGTAGTTTGGCCACACATTATGCCTGATCCCAGACAAACCCATCAAACTAGAAACAATTCTATCACTGCTACAACACAAAAGACAAACAGCAGTAACTGCTTACTTTATAAGTGAGCAGTTACTGCTGTTTGTCTTTACATGGCGAAGCAGCAAAAGCAAACCATCACAGTGACTGAAAACACACATCCACAAGGCTGTATGTATGCCAGTACTCGATGGCAGAAGAGAATCCTGCAGCTCGAAGACAAACAGCATTATGCCCTTAACTGCTCACTTGGGAAGTAAGCAGTTACTTTTGTTTGTAATTACAGGACGAAGCAGCAAAAAGCAAAGCATGACATGCGGTGTGCGAAAACACACATTCACAAGGCTGGGTGTATGCCATTACCCGATGGCAGAAGATAATTATGCAGCTCAAAGACAAACATTAGTAACTGCTTACTTTGTAAGTAAGCAGTTACTGATGTTTGTCTTTAGAGGGCGAAGCAGCAAAAAGCAAAACATCACAGTGTGCGAAAACACGCATCCATAGATCTGTATGTATGACCTGAAGTAAAGGTCTCATCTATAGGATAGGCAATTGTACAAAGGCAAACGTATCATAGTGTATCAATAGAAAGAACCCTGAAATAAAGTGGAGTAATTCTATTTTTCTCCTATTTGATCTGGGATTGCCGACACAGCTACGGTAATATGACATGAATGGTGACCAATCAACTGAAACCCACTGTGCTGACTTGAAAACAGGTGCATTCATTTAGCTATAAATCTCAGAGGAAACAGGGGCAGCCCGATGACTACAGAAAACTACAAGTCACATGAAGGAGGAAACAACAGGGAAGTGCAACGTCTGCTAGAGTAGATAATTATAAAATGAATGATCCAATATAGCAAAGCATTTTGGAATATGATTCTTAAAAAACATAGCCATGGTTGTCATATTTACCACTTGGCATGCCAGGGCCGTACCATTTACCACTTGCTTTGCTAGGTCCTGCTTACTATGTCCCAATAATTATTTTGTTATACATGATCACTATGAAATAATTCAATTCCGTGTTTTTTTCATTATTATGAAATAAATTAAAATTTTCACTAATCAGAAAAGTATCCAAGCAAACCCAGTTAGCAATTTATAGTTATTAGATTAGGTTATATGTGCTCAAAATGACATAAATCACCATTCATTCAGCTGTAATGAACCTTCATAATTAATTATTTATTGTGATTAAAGGGTGTATTAATCATCCCGCCGAATGTATGCACCCCATGTGAAATTTTAAATAACGTTCGTTCAAGATCAAACAGTATAATTTGTTAAAACAAGCATAGGGATTTGTTTCAACCTTTAAACCGCCAATCAAGACTATAGTCGTTTTAAGCTTGTTTTATTAGCCTATCAAATCACTGTGATTGGAAATGAAATGAGTTTTTACATCAAGATTTGCTAATTTTTGGTCTCAAATTAATCAAATATGAGTAACTTTCAATCACTTGAAGTTTTGGGTCGCCGTAGCGAGACACAACTTCAAGCAGAAGTCTACAATTCAGACTGATATCACGTTTTTCCTTTAACATGATTGTTACAAAGCTGATATTCAATGTGCTAATAATAATTAAAAAAAAACCAATATAATCGGAACCGGTGGTTAAAGGTTTGAGAAATGCGATAGTAATTAACATCTGAAGGTTGAAGAACATGATAATAAATACCTGGTGCTCAGAAAGTTAATAACACTTTATTTAGTGACATGTATGACCATTGAAGTCCCATGGGAGAAATAAAAACATTATACCATTCAGTGTGATTCGGATAATAAATATAAGGACATACCATGTTTGTGACAACATTGAATAATATGCAAAATAAAACAGTTTTCATATTTGTTTTTATTGTATTAATATTGTGAATAGAAACACGATTTTATGGTAATAAAATTATTAGAACAAACAATACTCTTGACCATAGACGCCCTTCTCTGTGAGACATATATCAAACGATGTCTAATTTAATTCAACCCTTCAGTTACCGTTTTCATAAATATATTATTCTATGACAAGATGTACATTAATATTAATATGCCTCATTTCTCGCCCACAGATGAGGAGTTATGATGTAATTAGTCTAGTAAAGTTTTACATAGTCTGGTCACTCGCAAAATAATGATACTGTGCAAGTTGAATTCATAGTGGTTCAAGCATAAATGATTTTAGATTACCAGTATACGTGTATACAGTTGTCAAATGATACTTCATCTTGAAATAGAAATTATATAATATAAAAACAATAACCGCCATACCATTATCTTGCAGCAAAAGGTGTGTATCTGTAACTTTACATAGTGGCAGATACAACCTTTCAACTCTAAGCAGATGACAACAAATTATATTATAATTCTCAATCATCTATACTGATCTATGAAATCCCCACGAGATGAGATTGACATCATCTTTATTTGCTCATTGTATTAACCATAACGTCCCCTTGGATATGAAAGGGTGAATCTGCCACTTCGCGAAGGGACAGATAAATCTTTTTATATCCAAGGGGATGATAATATCATGCGGCATTGTTGACAATGTATGTGTTGAGTAGGACATATGACAAGAACAAGACGACTTATTGAGAACGTCTGTAAATGGCAATAGCACTAGTGGTGGAATGACCCTCTAAGCGCTGGCGGATAAGTAGCTAAATTTTCTGTGCAAATATTCATTTCTCGATATATAATTATTTATTTATACCAAACATTAAATATGTATAGATCAAGAAATTACTGGCTATGTAATTTTAGTGAGTAACAGACATCCTCTAGCAGGGTGGTCATAGAATTATCACCTTAAACATGCTATATATTTGTAATTTACTGAAAAACACATGTAGGCTTACTTTACGAAATCATGACAATCATAAATAATATGCTGATTTGTGCTGTGGTTTAAAAAGTAATAGTACACTGTCAACGATTTGAACACAATACCATACAATACTTCTAGTTATTTCTGCAAGTAGCCCATTCACATGCGTTTCTGAGTCATGGCAGTATCAGATGGCCAGAAACTCATGTGGATGAAACTAAATGATACCGATATTTGTTACATATCCAGCACTTAGAGAGAAAACCATACTGTTAATAAAAATAAAGATTAATGATAGAAAAATAAACACGAAGGTAACAAAAATGATAAGTGTATAATATACAACAGAAGTCTGTCCAACAACAAATTAATGATACACAATGAGAAATCGTAAGTTGATAACAGCACCAGATTTATACACTTTACTGTATATACACATACACCAGCAGAAAACAAGACGAACGTCTCTGTCTTTGGAATGATGCACAAATAGTGACTTTACTAATCATTAGAGATTCAGAGATCTGTATTCGTTGTGACCCTGCATTATACGAGGCTATGAGATTACAAATAAACACCACAGATTGGCCTGTCTAGTACAGACAGACAGTGTATAGAATAGTACATACAGTAATAATATTATATCATTATAATATAATGTTATAATATCACCATTATAATGTCTATCATATAATATCTGACAATTTACTTTTACAATTATATGTGACAAATAATTTAGCAGTTTTTGTGTCTCCTATAAAACAAACATGTGCCTCAAGATGCTTCTGTCATGATATAAATTTAACTGATTTAATAATCAAATAGTTTATAACACATGTAGGAGTAGAAATACCAGTTGATATGGTATTTATTCAGTAAATAAAGCTTTCAGTTGAATCCCATTTGCTTATATGTATATAAAAGCCCTTTTGGTTCTATGATATCTTTTTCGCCGCGAGAGCTGCATTCTCCAAGTTACAGTACACAGCTCTCCAGGCTCAAATTATTATCTACTCAATAAAATGAGTTATGTACTTGATGCTCTTATAATTTCATGGTGTGCAATAATTTACACCAATCTCGGTTTTATTCTAAATTTTAAAGCACAGTTCAGCTGCCATCGTTTCCAGGCTTGTAGCAAACAAAGGGTGAATATAAACATATTAGCATGTGGGACCCAAATGTCGGCTTCACTGAAATACACACCATTACATTGCTTGTTTACTAGTTAATTATTTCGCTTATTGCATGAGGATTTTTGATAAATTAACACCAGTTGACAGTGATGCATAACATCTCTCAAATGATGCTTCGCCTTCATATTGTAATAAATGACACCATTGAATAGTTATTATTGTTATTTATTAAGCTATTTCTTTATATGTGAGAGAACAAATCAACTGAAGACACAATATCAATCATTTGCCTAAACGTGCCATATTTTTACAGTTTCATCAGCACAATAGATGGCCTTTTCTCAGCGACGCATTGCCGAAAGCAGGTGAATTTATGCGTCCCGTTCCATGCATGATAATCCCTGCTCACTTTGATCTATAGACCATATCACTGGCCATTATATCAAAGTGAGCTATAGGTTATAGCAGACAAAATATATGTATGAATTTGGAGCTATTTTTATCTCTAGACAGTCATTGAATGTATGAAAATGTGAAACCATGTGAATCTCTATAGTATTGAGAATGTCTGTATGACGCATCTTGACTGTTAAAACAATGGGGGAGACAGACAACCCATCGTTAATCAACAGTGACATGCATCAGAGGCATGCGTGCAGCCTACCTCATGAATATTCATCAGCTGGTCAGGTGACTCGTGACGTACGCATCTCTTTCAACACTCGCAACCCTTTGCTCTCTATCCGACAGTTTAACCCCTTAAGTGCGATAATAATAATAAAATAACAAATAAATGCTGTTGAGTTTCCACGTTGGATTTGTTTTAACGAACACATAGTCCACTGCAGGCTACAAGTGCAGTTTTTGAGTTTAGTCTCTTGAGCCCACTGTGTTATTTGTGAAGCCATGCTGTGTTAAAATTGCAGGAATGCCACACATTTTGTCTTTACCTATGTACAAATTGACTAGTAATACAGAGACACGCGTCTCGGCAGTGTATATGCACATTGCACTGCTTTATTAAGTCTTTAGATATGCCATCTATTTATTGCCACATGACGTGGACGTAGTGACATTTTGAGCGTCATGGCTTTGCAGGTTAAGTAACAATTGTATGGTATATCAATAGATAAACAGTTCAAATGTGAAAACTTAAAAAAAGTTCTGATAATGAGCCATGCTTAGAAGAAGGGTGCTCATTGTATTCTCTGTGACCCGCATCTTCTACAGCAGTTTCTCACAGTTCTTGATCAAATACTGATATAAATAAGCGATGTTTATATTATACATATACAGATATGACACCCTGTTTCGTTTTATTGAATAGGATTGCCACTAGTCTATATATGACTTGATGCAGCGGACATGCTAAGATTAAGACAAAATAAATAAAGCTGGATGGATATATCTGCATTGGTTTAGTTTCCCACCATTACATTCTATCATTCTATATACACACATCAGACAGACGTATGTCATTATAATCAGGACACTGTATCACACGTGGTAGGCTTACACCTAGTAAGCTCTGTGCTGCCTCTATGTCAGTCCAAGGAAAATATACAATTTCCTTGGTTTAAAACAAGGAAACAGTACACTTTCATTGGCTTATACCAAGGGAACTGTACAGTTTCTTTGGTTTGTAGCAAAGAAATTTGCACAGTTTCCTTGGCTTATAACAAAGAAACTGTACACTTTCATTGGCGTATACCAAGTAAACTGTTCAAGTTGCTTGGTTACACTGAGTCAGGCTACATGGATCATTATAAGTATAACCAACGAGTTTCACTCCAACACCAGTCAAATAATGTTTGCTCCCTGACCCAACCTAGATAAAAGCACGAGCCCCAAATAAGCCCCACTAAGCCTTAAGGCTCGTGTGTCGTGAATGTTGTTGTCGCTTTTTTTTTTTTTTGGGGGGGGGGAGCCAGTCTCCATACCGACATTGTGTTTTGTATGATGTGTTGAGGTTTGCAGGATACTGTAGATGATATAACCATGTGGTCAGACTGTGTATGGGGACCTCAGTAGAATGTGTCCTTATCAGGCTACAGAATGTATGTGAAGCTTCAGTCCATAGTGTTACACATAAGCAGCTTGAGACCAGAATGAAGAAGCATCATGTCCACCAGTTCCATTGAGTATAGGGTGCGCCCATCCTCCCGCCAGCCCTGTCATGGCGCTAGAGGTCAAAGACGTCACCCCGGGTGGTGGACTGGTTCCGGTTCTTAGTACTGGACAGAAAGCACTCCTCTGTTTGACGGCTGCTGAGATCATGTTAGCTGGCGAGAAGGGTAGATTGCCAGCAGTAGTGCTGTTACAGTTACCAGTGCCGGGGTAACTCATAGAGGCTGTAGCTGGGGAGGCTGTCAAAACGGGAATAACGCCAAAATGTCAGATTTCCATAAACTACTTACTTTTTAAATTATGAGCTCTTGTCAAATTGTACAACCTAATTACTACTTAGCTGTTTTTTAATTAGTCAAAATTATTATGATCTTAATTAAAAGTGAAGTTAAAACATAAAATGATACCCAGTTTATCACTGGAAATTTATCTTACTTGGAAATAACTTAAAATAAAATAAAAACGTATATTACAAAACTGATGTGAGAGAAAAAACATCGTATTGATAGCAGGTATGAAAACTATAAAGCAAAGCTTCTTCCAAAGAACGTGTTTATACAATAATGTATAATGTAGGAAATGTAGTCGATGTGCAAAACGTGCTATCTCTCCTTGAGACCAGAGGTTGATAATACGATGTTTTTCCTTTCTCACCAGTGTTAGCAAGGTGTGTAGAGAAAGAGAGAGAAGGGTTAGACTGTTAGAGTTGGAGAGAAACTCAGAAGGTTAGACAGCTGGTCCAGATGTGTTAACAGACGTGACAGACTCCTAGTCATGTGTTAGAATATATTGGATATAGTATATAATCACCCTTATTATTGATTAGGACATGTACAATTTACCCTGACTTCCCCACTAGTACAATAGTGGGCGATAATATGTACACACAGGAAGACGAGATTTCTAGTGAATATCTATAAAGTAATTCAAATATTAAGTGCTTACAAAGTAGAAAAAGAAGAAAGAGAGAAAATAGAATAATATTATTAAGTTGTTCAAACCAACAACCCCACCAAGGCATAGCGTGGTCAAGAGGTATAGAATAAGATATTGGAGTGGGTTCAAAAGATTTCAGGTTTGACGTTGATAGGTAGGCATTGAGAGGGTACGCCTAGGAAATAGTTAGGATTGGTTGATGATGAGGTCATACCCATGTTGCCTATGTTGGCATTGTTTCCGGTGTATCCATTCATGGTGGTTGTAGAGCCGTTATATGAGCTGCCCGTACTACTGTGTGGCGTAGAGCCACTGGAGCCATACCCTCGTGGAGACACACTAGAGTTGTGGGCCCTGGAGTAACCTGAAGGTCATACAACAAAACGCTATCAGACCAACCCCAACACACCACATAATAGTAACATTAGCAAACCGTGAAAATGTGAGTGTAACGTATGAGAAAATTAACTAATACACAAAATTTGGTCAAGATTTTAAAAATGTTTGAAGTGTGATGATAGATTCACTATGGTGTGCAACCATCGATTTTTAAAATAACGGTTGATAGTTTTGTAACTATTTAGTGCAACAGTGTAAGATTAAATATATGGTGCTATCATTCTACGAATAGATCTAAGGTGTGGCATTTTCAGTTATTATAGCGGTATATTTTCTCGGGCCTACAGCAGTGACAACTTGATTGCCTTCTATTATTTTTTAGATAAATCCAGTTTGTCATTTCTTATTCTAACAGCCAGTATCGCATTTTGTGAGTCCCTTATTTGCATAACATTCCATCCCATAATAGTGAGAGCTGCGAGTGTTGACGTCAGGAGTCACATGACTGCATTCTGATGATATGATTGGTTGTGACAGCAAACAAACATTGAATACAGTGACTACACTTTACAGAAAAATGGCTTCGTCTCAAATTATACAATCACATTTTCACATCAGAGATGCTCAGGAAAGACATCACCCAAATCGGCACAGTGTGGGGCCAATGCGGCAGACGTTGATCCAACGCTGGTCCAACTGTGGGCTACCATCCTTCCATTAGCATGACAGATATAGCTATATACATATTCATAAAGACAAGTAAACAGCACATGCAGACCAAACTAATTTGCATAATTAGACGTTAAAAATACAATTTATTCACGCTATAGACATTACACATATAGAAGTAAAATGACCAGGGTCAACTAGAGGCAGCTATAACTAGTGACCTTGACCCTTGGCTACTTTAAATTTGACCTTGTAACCGTTTATTTGTCAGTAAGTTATTGACCTTGGCAGGTCGTCGTCAGCTAATGATCATTTTGCTTCGCTGTAATGACTAGGTGGATTTGAGCAAACCTTTGAATGGTTCGGCACAAGACTGACCATAGTCAATCAGACAATGGGTGAGTGAGGTAGCTTACAAACATATACCAGGGACTGGATTATGATCTGAGGACTCAAATAACTCAATAGAGAAGTAGTTTCTGGTAAGAAACCACAAGCGATTGTAGCTAAATGCATCCTGACATTATCAGGGGTGTTCCCATATAGAAACACACTTGATAATTCCAGGATGAGCCACATTCACATCAGTTGATATAAAAGGGCGTATTCTGTCACTTTAGGAAATGGCTGACGTTACCCTTTTTACACAATAGCCTATGTAATTAATAGATGTGGTTAGATAAGTAAAGGAGTCTAGTGGACATACTAAATTCAGAACCGTTTTGTGTTTCATTGGTCATGAACATGTTAAAAACAACTTTAAAAATTGTCCCTATTACTGTTATTATTCTGAATGATCATAAACTTTGTTGGATTACTAGATCTCAAACAGTTTCGACCAGTCACAAAAATGTTTTTGACCATGGTTAAATTGACCAAATAATTTCTAAATGAAAACACATTAGAATTGAGTAAGAGCGCTAGTAGTATTACGTAACTATGTCAAATGATAGTAGAGTCTGCGAGACAGGGTTGGTTTGTGCGCTGTGTCATTGTGAACGCTTAGATGTCTGGTTTGCTGGAAATTGTCTTTGTGGTACAGCTTACATTTCAGGCAGACTGATGATGAAGCATTGTCCACGTGAAAACCCGGGAGCTGGAGAACAACAGGCTACCGATACTCTCATCTACAAAGGCAAGCAGCGGTAACTGCTTACTTACTGTTTGCCTTTGCCTGTCAGTACGGATCATGTCACCACCCTGCCCAGAGTGTTGCATGTGTCAACAGAATCACCGAGTTCCTATCCCTGGGTTTCGTTTCATACACATTTCCTTCTATCTCGAACCCCAATGGGGGCTTATAATGGTCAAAACGCCAGGGTCCGTTGTCATCATTGTTATAGAAAAAAATTACTCATGCTTGGTCTTAAGATCTATGATTGGCTAAAAGCGTTAGTTTTAGCCAATCAGCGTGCTTGAGATCAATTTATTTTTTCTCTTAGATATGGATGACATTGACCTGTTGTTGTATTCTTAGCAGCAGTCATCGGGGCTATTAGCAGTCGTTGTTAGCTCTAGTTATTATTGTGGCTATTTTGACTGCAGCCCCTTTTGTAACCATCTGACCAGGGGTTATTGAGACCTCTCCTGACCCGGGGAGTGAATTAGAAAGTGAAGGCGGGGTATCTATGTGACCAACCTTCCTCCCACTGCCCATTGGCAGAGTCCTGTACGCTGACGGCCAGCTGACCCGCGTAGCTGTTAAATCCTGACGTGTTATTAATGGCTGGAGATCTCGGGGTGGGTAGAGACAACTGGTTAGGGTTCCGTGGCATGCTGTACAAGGCCTCCGCCAGGTCGGCAGCTCTCTTCAGAATGATCTCCTGAAGGTAAAAAAACAACATGGATTACTAATCAACATTATCCAAAAACACAATATTGGTTAGGCCTACACCACATATTTAAAAACACACCATAAGTTATTCATCAACACCACAGATCACAAAACACAACATGGGTCACTCATTAACATCCCACGTACTTTTCTATTTAAAAATGTGTAATAGCCAGTTCTTTGTTGAAATGAAAACGACAAAAAAAGTAAAACATATAACTTAAATGTATTTTATAACTAAATTTAAATTAGACTGTTCCGTCATGAGAATGTCCTGATATAAGTTTTGATAGTGCGTTGTGTTGTGAAGCTACATGTTGGTCTTGTAAAACTGTTCACTTTTTAAGTGCGAAATTACTGTCAGTGTCTTTCATTTCGGCACGGTGGCGTTGACAATGTGAGAACGGCTGTGGAATCTAAGGGCAGAATACAGGAAACCGGAGACACTGATCCAATGTTGTCCAATGCTGGTCCACCGTCTGCGACGCTGGACCAACATTAAAACAACATTGAACCAACGTTCCATGTCTGTTGGGAAGCCTTCTTCAGGGCACCAGCGTTAGGGCACAGACTGGGGGAACCGAATGAGAGCATGGGCTGAGAGCATAGGCTGGGGCATCGGTTGAGGACATCAGTTGAGAGGACGGGTTGAAGGCACTAGCTGAGCATCAGCATCAGCTGAGGACGCGGGTTGAGGGCAGATTCACAGGTCATATCCAGAGGTTAAGGTCAACAGACGACCTGAGTCCAGGCAGGCAGGGGTCCGGGGCTGTGCGCATGCGTGCTCGTGTAATCCGTACAGATATTCGACACCCGGATGGTGGATCCTTGAGCGAAAGTGATGCAAACCTAATCAAGGCGACACGCAACACGCCAACATGCGGACGAAGACGTGATCTGGACGGGGTCCAGGGCGGGGTGGGGCCACAACCAGGCTAGGGGTGGTGGGTGGCGGGATCAGAAGCAGGGAGAGAGCCAGGGAGCAGCTCCCCAGCTCCCCAGCTCCCCTCACTCTACACACAGCTCCCCTCACCCTCTGTACTTCTATGTCTCCACCAAGTGAGACTATATATTGATGCCGAGCCAGTTACCCACATCAACCCTTTAATCGCTAAGCACGACTATTATCCGTTGTATCAGCTGATTAAATCACTTTATTGGGAACGAAATGTGTGTTAAACATCAACATCTACAAACCTTTGGTGTCAAATTAAACAAATATGAGTAATTTTCACGCACTTGAAGTTGTGAGTCGCAGTAGCGAGACACAACTTCAAGTGGGTGACAAATTAAATTAGATATCTTTGAGTGTTAAGTCAACCATAGAAGCTAGGACTGAAAGGGTACATATGCCACTTTGTAAAGTGGCATATATACCTTACAACCCTAAGGGGACACTATATGCTCACAATTAACAACAAATCATCCACACTTGCTGAAGCACTTTCTCAATGCTCACACGATGAGCTCATCACACTTATCGTCCTGATACTTGGCACTACAGTCCATAAATAGTTGAAGCCACAGGAATGGCTGCAATGAGTATTCATCATTACAAACGTGTACTCCAGTAGCTGAACGTGAACCAAGAGTTGGCACTTAGTCACAATAGACTACTGGGGTATATATTTAGAACTCCTAACATCAATGGGGTTCACAACAATGGTGCATTAACCCTTTAATATCCTATACTAAGTAAATTTGTTTAAATTGTCAACCACTTGAGGTTGTGTCTCGCTGCCGCGATCCACAACCTCAGGTGATTGAAAATATATATGCTCAATTTGAAACTAAACATTTACAGATTTTCTGTTTAAACACTCATTTAATTCCCAATAACAGTGATCAGTCGGATAATAAAACGGATTAAAAACGACTATTGTCAAGATTAGCATGCAAAGGGTTAATGAGAACTAAATGTCCTGCTATATTAAGTCTATAAGGGGATCCTTATCATACAATTATTTTAAATCAAGTTAATAGTGCTAATGAACGTGTGGCCAACAACTCAGCAGCTGGCCCGGCTTTCTGCAATAATTGTGTCCAATCAGAATAACTAAGTGAAAAAAATAAAAGGAGAAACGACAAAATCACACTCTTTGTTTATTAAGGAAGTTAAAATAAAAAATATTATTATTTGTGAATAAATAGCCAGATATGAAGCTGAATGATGAAGAATCAGACACCAGTAGTTTTCTCTACATCTCACTCAGGAAAAGACAATATTTGTAAGATTAATATCTGGATGAGGACCCCTCTTTGTGCAGTGAACTAACGAGGAATCAATGAAAACTGTTAATACAAATTAAAAAGGAGGATATTTTAGTACATAACTATTCATTGAAGCATTTGCCACATCATTTACTGTGAAGTTTAAACTGAGACTTTGTTTTTGTTTTGCTTGTCCTCGGATGGATAGAGATGTCTGTATGACGCTGGTTGAATACTGGGCCGGCATGTTAGATGCCGGCCCGGCACTCAGCAGGCGTTGTGGTGACATTTTTCTCGTTGTTTATTCTCCTTGACTGATGATGGTGTTAGAATTAACGAGAAGGAGTTCTCGACGCCGCGCAAGGATCTCAGGGGCTTTTTTATCAATGGTAACTACAGGCGGATCAGTCGACGAATTACGCCGCGGAAGGATATAAATTTTAATGAGGGTTTATTTCTCCTGTTCTGTTCGTTTGTCCAGGTAATGACGTCATTAGTCACGTGGTGTTTTTAGAGATCCATGTGGGGGGGGGGGGTTGAAGGGGCGGAATGAATCCCGTAAAAACAAGACGTATAGACCCAAACTGTTGATATACAATGAACATTGGGTTTAAGTCTAGAATTTTACCCATAATTCTTCACCATTCAGCTTAATATCTGGCTATTTAATCACGAAGAAGCTATTTTTTATTTTAACTTCCCAATAAACGAAGAGGGTGATTTTTCTCTATATATTTTTTCCCTTAGTAATTCTGGTTGACACAATTATTACTGATTGCTGGGGTGCTGCCAGGTAGAAAATAATCTCAAATCGACCCTAGCGACCAGAGTGTCATATTGCCACTCTTTGAGTGGCAATATGACACTCTGTTTGCTAGGGCTCAATACAGAGTGTATGTTCTAATCGGTATTATCTTTACCGGTGAGTACAATGACTTGGCAAGCTACAGAACCCCTGCGTGTCCCGAGACATCAATACAAATGACGGCCTCCCCGAAATGAAGACTAAACGTGCGCGTGCGCACGTCACGTGGACAACAAGACGCCTTCTGGCGGCCTCTGCCGTGTACTGACGCCATCTAGTGGTAACGAGGTCATAAAGTCACGTGGTGTGTTAGCTATTCCCGCTATCCTCTCGTAGGGTGTCGCACCACCGTTATCTTCGCGAATCGCGAGTGTTTCTTTCCGGGTGTATGACAGCGACTTACTTCATAATTAATTATCTCTATATATAGATAATCTATATCGTGGCCGTCGCACTGAAAGGGTGGATCTCACTTTGTGAAGTGGGGGTGCACCCTTTACTTTCCAAAGTCACGATATAGTATTTGCCAAGTGCGAGATGTCATTATTACAAACAAAAAATGTCAAATGTTTATAATTTAGAGCCGAATTCTCCCTTGATATCAACTCTTCAAGCGCCGAATTAAATAATGTAAATTTTCACCCACTTGAAGTTGTGTCTCGCTACCGCGACCCACAAATTCAAGTGGGTGAAAATTACTCATATCTGTTTAATTTGAGACCAAACTTCACATTAAAAACGACTCAATGATACCAACATTAAAATAAAGCTAAAACTATAAAAAAATATATTTGTCAGTGTGTTCAATTCACCAGCAATTCAATAGCATCTGATTTGTAGTTCTTGTCTCTCATGTAATGTTATCTGGCACATGATTGGTGAGTTATGCGTCACGTGATAGACACCTGCGCACGCACCTGCAGTGGCTGACGGAGTGAGTGAGAGTGTTATTATTATTGGCTGGATGGCTGTTCTTCTGGGTCCTTGCTTCATCGGGATGCAATCATCGCCTTGTCCTCACCATCCACCCATCCCCCCCCCCCCGCTACGCCGCCCCTCGCCGCGCGCGCCAAGGCACACACCGGCAAGGCCGCAAAATTATTCCCCGTCAAAACAGGAATTTGTTCATCATTTATTCCCTTTGATTTCCTGTCCAAAACTAAATAAAATCATTTATCGGGAGCGTAGGGCGGCGTGGCTGACGGTCCGGGGAATGGGGATGAGGACGGGAGGAGACGGATGGGGAGAGAAGCGCGGGGGGGGGGGGGGGAGGCGGGGGGTGGCTGACCATCACACGCTGACCACAGTCCTAGCAAACACGGCACTTTCCACTAATGTTTTTTTAATGTTGGGCAAGCGTCGTAGACGCTGGCCCAACATTAAAACAACATTGCTTCAGCGTGAAGTGATCACTGAAGTATGACTATAACAACACACCAATGTACTCTCTTACTCAACTCACCAACAAAAAAATGATGACGTGGATAATAAATGTACACCACACTTACCTTCATAATGCCACTTCAGAATTAAAGGGCCGTATCTGCTTATTGTTGAAGTGGCTGATGTGACGCTTTAATACTTAAGGTGACGACATGAATAAAAAAAATTCTAAATTGTCAAGTGTCCAATTAATAAAACGAATTGTTTTATCTAATGTTTGCTTTTGATGGGATATGCGATGCACATATATATCGGAGTAAATCATGATTATATGGCATGTATGTGCATTAGAACATAATATAGAGTCATATTATCATATGACTATGATATGACATATGACATACCAACCCTTGGTATGTATATTGCCTTATGTAGATTGGTAATAGACATATAATTACCTGTAATCTTCATTGTTTGCCAAATATAAATTGGTTAGGTACTCTTGATAGTATTGATAATCTTCTTTACGTTACATAATTTATACATGATGATGTATGATAATATAGATTGATATGCTACTTTATGTGATTTTCCTTATGGTATATATATATGATGATTTAGATTGGTTGCGTACCTTTGGTAATCTTTCAGGATCGCCGGGATGACGTGGTACAAGCTTCATTAACCTCTGGAAGCCGTAGTCTATCGTAGGCTCAGTCAGGGCTATAATCAGTCACAAACACATGCACCACACTAATTAGACAAGCTTTATTAACGATGCCCTGCATGCACGTAACCCGCTACCCTGAATAAAGAGCAGATATACGGCCTGCTGCCTGGATGACTGGATGGCTGGCTACATGGCTGGCTGGATGGCTAGTCTTTATCTCCCCCAAGGATCCCAATAATGCGCTTTCCAAACGGTCACTGAGGTCTTTTTCAGCAGTTGCACAATGACAAACACTGCATCCACTGGGCACGCGACGTTTTTGCAACTTTGAATTTTCGTAAATGACGATGATTTAACGTCGCAACAAAGTCGTGTGCCCAGCGGTTGACTGTTTAGATATATAACTCAGTGTAAGCTACCTCAGACATTTAATAAGGGCGGGTTTCAACCGACCACTCCGATAAAATTGAAAACGTTCTCATATCTTAATGAAAATTCATTGTAAAATATTCATATAATACAGTATGATGCTAAAAATAATTTATTTCTTTTTGTGTTTTTTAAATATAAGTATATCATCACTGAAAAAGTTGAAAACCGTTCTCATTTCTCTTAATGTTAATTGTTTGTAAAATATTCAAATGATGTACAGTATGTTGTTATAAATAATAAATTTCATTTTTATGCCCGGGCAAATTTATTAACTACAATTATTTCAAGACAATAACTGTGTATACATTGATTGGATAACGCACGCCTTGTATGATGGTATGGCAGGCACACGCTGCCTTATTTAGCAGGCTGGGGGTGTTGTAGGGGAACGTGTGAGATACATACTAATAACCCAATCAGCAACATGTGACAATGTGTCACACGATGTATCCAGGGCAATCAAGTGATAATATAGGGCTATTTTAACTCTAGCACCCAGAGTTTTTGTATGCGTCACTCAAATGAGTAACGTATACGACACTCCAGTTGCTAGGATCGGTATATTAACTAATTATCAGGAGCAGTATGAATTATGCCAAGACATAAATGAGAATTTGAAACATAATATAATATGTAGACTATATTCGGATGTATTCTGTTGTGAAACACAACATTAACATCTAATTTCTAAAGGAGGAAGTAAAAGCGGGTAATCTGTACAATGCAGTATACAACCATCAGGCGCTTAAATATTTTCTAGTGAACCATCGAGACCATTTTTATATTTGAAATCATTATAAATGGCTTAGTTTTATCTTTCCGCTTCATTTAAATACATATGTTATGGGTCTGCGGCAATTATAAATATTTTACTCTTTCAGGGTGTGGGTCGACTTTAGACGTCAGATTCTGACGTCTGAAATTGTTCCCCACACTGAAGGAGCTAATGTTTGTTTTAAAGATTTGCTTAAATTAGCTTTGAGGTACTTTACAGTAGTCATTAATATCAATATACTGAGCTAAATTAATAACCTAGGTTTCTTGACATACCTGTGTAGACGAATCTTCCCGGAGCACCTTTACAGAACTGTTTGGACTTGTATGATAGAGTGACTTCTACGACTCCTGGGATGTGACGCGGTGGAGTCTGTACCCTGATAGCGTGTGACGTGATCAACTGAAACAAACACAACCAACAAACTCAGAATAACAAAAAACGTCACTTGGAATAGCGTAAATAAAGGTTGATAAATAAATACATCCCATCACAATAGTCACCTCCTGAGCCTTTACTTTGATACATTATATACACTAAAATTCAGGATATTTCTATTCCCCTTGTGAGTGAATAAAGCAAAAAGTCATAGCCAGTATGTTAATTTGGTTCAGGTATTGAACTACATTTTAAATAACAACAACAGCTTATTTTAGACAATGAACCTAGTAGATTGTGATTCCTTGTTAAAGCCGGCCGCACACTGAGCCATTGACTATTGTGGTTATTCACTGACTCTCTTGCCACCTGAGACAGGCGTGTTGTGCTGGGCCTTCTGACACTGGCAGAGTCTTACACTGGGCCTTCTCACACTTGTCCAGTGCCACACTGGGCTTTTTCAAACAGCTCCCACGTCCCGTTCACAGACGAGAGCCTTCTTTTTACAGGGGATTCCCCAGGTGAGCCTGTAGAGGGGGGGGGGGGTCGGGTAGTTTTGTGGAGGTGTCGCACTGCCAGGTTATGATAAAGCTTCGGTTGATGCCTCAATCTAGAGTGCTGTAGTAGAGGGGCAGACTGCCTTCCTCCCCATCGTCTTTCCTTCCCTGTGGGGACCCTATAGGGTTGTCATCCCGGCCACAGATCGTGGGGGGGGGGGGTATACATTCTGCACAGATCCTTGGCTGTGTTTGTGTCACACAGTTGGGACAAAAAGACACCTTCACAAAACAATCCCCCTAAACCCTTTGGGCTTTAAAAATCAAATGTTCACAGAGATCCCTGAATGGGTCGAAATAGTTATCTTTTATAATTTACAAACTTTAATTTTCTAGTCTCGCTAATCAATCATACACTTCATAATTTGAACTAGTCATTTGAGGAGTTAATAAAAATGATTAAATGCTATTATATATAGTGATGATTGCAGTAGAATGGTTGACGTTGGTGCAATGTCGGGACAATATAACTAACGTTGACCCATCATTAAAGCAACATTGATTGAGATGCTGCTGAGATGGAGAACATTTGTATAACATTTATAATACGCCGGCCCAACATCTTCGACCTTGGCCAACTTTGTTTAAATGTTATACAAATCTTTTGTGTTTTGCTGAATTGAGGCTGTCCTCACCTGAGGGAGGGTTGGCATCGTGACCAGACCACAGTCAAGAGGTGAAGAAAGGATCAGTCGGCGCGCCTACCTCATACAGCGCCGCGGCTCTCTATACAGGCCGCGCACAAAGCCCTCTCCCCACCAATTCATTTCGCATTCTAATCATATTTACAAGACTTAATTCCCGCCTCTGAGGACTGTTTTTTTAGGTTGGGGAGAGCCGGGCAATGTATGTTTGCACATGTTTACGGCATCTCGGGAGCCTTATTTAGTCTCTATTGGATTTAGCGGCCAGTCACAGGAGGTGCCATGAATATTTCACCGCGTCAGATAGGCCCCGGTGTTATACATGCTAATTTGGAAGATTAAATTGCTCTGAATCAATATGAACGTCGGCGTTCTAGAAATCAGCAGCGCACCGACTCATCAATTTTTCAGCGATAGGTCGGCCTCGCGCTACTGGGCTGTCTGAAGTGGTTCAGGCGCGGGCTACTCAGAAAAAATAAAACAATGCTGCCATAGCACTGGGTCAATGTCGGCGCCATTGGCCCAGTGCTGTGCCGACATTGTGCCAATGCTGTTCCACAGGCCAGTATACCTGCAGCCCGATGCTCCTACTGCTGCTTAACAGATACACGTATTGTAAACAATGATTTTTCATAATCTAAAACAAATCGAATTTTCATAAAATTTAGTTAGTAATTTTCACAAGTTTGACGAGTTAATTCAGCAGTTATTATGGAGTTTCGATTATTTCATACTTGTATTAGCGCGAAATGTTCGGAAAACATTAAACGCAAAATTTAGGATTGACAGTATAGCGTGTGGAGAATGTTAGCAGGGGAGAGTGGGGGAATAAAAAAGGCGCAATCAGCAAAAAACGATTTTAAAGTACGGCTTACTGTCATGATAGTGGTTATAGGTACACAGTATTCTACGTGGAGCTCCTCATAAGAGAGATGCCAACATAGGACAACACATTGTGAAACAAAAAGATAAATTAAAAAATAAATTTAAAAAAGTAATGTGAAAGCTATCACGATTATAGACGTGAACCCTTACCCAGTAACATTTCTACAGGAAAAAATAATATTCAGCACTAGAAAGGTAAATACTAATGAATAATTGTTATTTTGAAGGAAAATTTACATATTTTTCAGATTAACCGTTAATTTGACCACGAATCATCACTATACTTGCTTTCAATTATTTTATCACATTAAACAAGATACTTTAGGGGTGAAATATTGTGTTATTTACTAAAAATTGCAAAGTTTGTATGTTTCAAATTTAACCAATATGTTTACCCACTAAGAGCGCGGTGCCCATTTAGAGAGGAACAACTTAAAACGGGTGAAAATGTAAGTTATTTAACATGTCTGCTAGAATGACAAGGGTGCTTTATTATACAAGTACTCTCTTAGGGGAACAAGGGTGTGACATCGCCGGTGGCCTCAGAAAACACGAGACATTGAGCCAATGTGTTGATCAAATTTCGGCCATCCGTCTACGACGTCGGCCCAGCATCAACCCAACAGTGGCTCAATGCCTCGTGTTTGCTTGCCGGTGGCCACCCAGCAAACACGACACGTTAAATCAATGCCGATTTAATGTTGGCCCGCCTTCTCCAACGTCGACCCAACATTAAATCGGCATTGATTTAACGTGCCGTGTTTGCTGGCCTCAGTTCTCTGTGACTCCACATCAATATTGTCTTTAGGGAGGACGCACGGGAAATATTAATCAGGGATCAACATGGGAAGACCGCCATTGATTACGCTGTGTCAACGCCACTGAGCATGCGTGAGCCACCGGAAACATGTCATCATCCACTCGACCAATGACATAACTCTCATCGTTATTGTCATGGTGATAGCTCCTGTGGAATGCTTTTGAATTCCAGTGGACTATCAAAGGGCAGTAATGATAATTATATAACACTTAGCTGTAGCATTATTTACCGTTTAGAATAATCCGATGTAGTCAATATAGGCCTAATCAGCCTGGTCAGTAAATATAATAGAAGCTTTAAGACAAACACTCGTATATCAATTATCTACCGGAAGTTAATTTGGTGAAATTGATGCATTGAGAAGGTGAGTTATCATAATAAGAAACTTTAAAAACAGCTTATATTCAAAATGAACAGTAACATTGATTCTTTAAAGGATTAATAAACAACATATGCTAATCACTCACCTCACTCCACACCAGCATCGTCCCGAACACCACCTGTAGGCCGTCAAAGAAGTTATCTCCTATGATGATGACGGTGGTGCCTCCCGTGGTCCAGCCTTCACTGGGGCAGATGGCCTTAATACACGGAGTGGCTGCACACAAATAGCCTGGTATGAACCAAGGAACCCCAGCTTTATATACAGTATACCACGAGGCCAGGCGTGGAGGATACCCTGGCGACTTGAGGGTCTCATCTGACACTTATTTCAGTGGCAGATGAGACACTTTGGTCACCAGGGATCGATATCATATCATTATTAAAATACTACATAACACTATCATTAATTATGTACTAACTTTGTTTTTGAATATTTATACTGTGCACTTCAAAACCAGGCCTTAACTAATATTATCAATATTATGCTGCATTAAATATAATATAACATGCAATATATTTGTAATTCTACACAAATCAACAATTATTCTACAAACTGTATACTACGATATATACACATAATACTTTGTGAATTATAAATCTATAACTACTGCTGTAGATTCATTAACATATGATACATTGTTGAATAGAAACAAATTTTGTCAGTGCGATAATTATAGTGTAAAAAAATGTATTCACAATTTTATTTTTTTCAGTTTTGCTTCTTTTTCAGACAATATTACAATTTTTTTCTCGGTTGTGTCTAATTTTTTTTAAAGCAAGGTGTTCCCCTGTCATTTCTGTTTACTTATAAAATGTATGATTTTTCAGGTTATTAAGGTGTCGTGGCAACCCTGCGCTGTAACGAGTCAAAATTATTAGTGGTCATCCAACAGACAGCAGACGTTGGTACAGTGCTGGTTCAATGCTGGACCTGCGTCTACGACGCTGGCCCAGCATTAAACCAGCACTGCGCCAACGTCTGCCGTGTGTTGGTGAGTGGAGTCGGGCACTAAGCCTGTGGTCAGTTTAACCTCTGACCTGGTCAGCCGACCAGCGGTCAATGACACGTGTCAGCCAGTCAGCCATGATTAACCAAATAAGATTGCTGGCGACGGAGCAAAGAAATCAGATTATTATGTGCAGCTTTCTGTCTCTCAACACAAGATGCACCTGCTGCGCGAAATATTAGCCCAATGTCGGGTAACTGTCGGGCCAGCGGCGCAGACGGTGGCACAACAATAAACCGAAATTGGGCTAATGTCTCGTGTCTGCTGCGCACAGTTGCAGTGTGCTACTTTTATCACCACTGGATGGTTTTGCAATTTTTATTTTATTTTTAGTCCCTGTGGTGGAAATGATAATTTGAAAAAAGACTGTTTTAAAATAATATAATTTAATAAAATAACTACTGCAGTGAAATGTATACAGATATTTTCCTATGTGTAAGCATTTAAAATGTCTAACTGGCTATGATATTGAGTCTGTTTTTAAATTAATACGATATAGCATTACGTCTATGTTTACAAGTGTTCCAAGATTCAGGGGAGACTGGGGATAATTGCTGTGCATTATTTGGGGTAAGGCATGTGTTTGGGGAGACTCGAGATAATTGTTGTGTATTAATCGGGGTAAGTCATGGGTTTGTTTGACGTTTGACCGGCGGACTTTTTTCACAGATGGCTCGTGCGGGGGCGGGTCATCACTGCCACATACACTCCCCATTAACCATTAGAACTCTACATTGTCTAGATTAATTAAAGGTTTTTTAACTTGTATCCCACAAAAGCGAAGCAGATAAACTGTAAGTCAGCTATCTCAATTAAATAAATGTAATTAATTTTTCCATTTTTAAATTATTCAAATCCCATGTACAGTTTTTAAATTAAAGCAACAAAAACGAAAACATTCATTAACTCCCAGACCTCAATTAATTTAGAATTTTCACCCACTTGAATCTGTGTCTCGCTACTGCGAATCTTGTGTTGAAAATGACTTGTATTCACATTGTAGGGCTATGTGCCACATTATTTATGACATATTACCCTATTACAACTGTGCAGAGAAAGTCAACTGTTGCTAACATATGTGCCCTAAGTATTCACGTGCTATGGAGAAAAGTGGGTTGACTCTTTAAGTGCTAAGCACGGCAATAGTTGTTCTAAATTATTTTTAATCTGTTTTATTAGCCGAATCAAATCAATGTTACTGGGTGGAAATGTGCACGTGTTTAAACATGAAGATTTGAAAATACTTGGTGTGAAATCAAACAAATATGAGTGATTTTCAGTCAATTGAAGTCGTGGGTGGCGGTAGCAAGACACAACTTCAAGTGGGTGAAAATTTAAATAATTTAAACAATATATGTTAGCGTGTAGAGGGTTAAAGGATGAGTAGACGCGTAGTGATTTATAATTGAGTGGACGAGACCAGGGTGCGGGACCAGAATTAGCCAGAAGTAGGGCGTGTGACCCATCCCACGGGACCACAGTTTAAACCCGTGTTAGGCGCGATTAAAAGCACGTTTAAATTCACTTTAGGGATCTGTTAGTGTAGCTGAGGGGCGGGTCTGGGGGGCGGGTCTGGCGGACCCGGGGTGGGTGTGTGGGTGCCCCCGGGGGGGAGGTCTACCTGTGGGACATATGTAATCACTGGTTGCTAACATATCACCTGTCACGGGACACGGGGCGAGGTGTGGGCACATAACAATGGGCAAACGTACCTCAACAATAAACACATTGTCCCTGCACAGGGCTAATGTTGAATCAACGCCACAGAAGGTAGGCCAGCATTGAAGGACAAGGTATGATGCTCGCTCGGGGGGGGAGGGGGGGGCTAATTTACAGAAATGTAGCTAATTTACAAAACATTCTTACGCTCCCTGATTGGCTGAGCCCAATGATTTGACCTATAAAATCAGTCATTTGTTTATGTTGGTCATGGTATTATAACAATTACATTCATACAGATGAAGTCAAGTCAGTGTAATAAATTTATGTTCATGCTCTAACCAAGTAGGTTGAAAAAACACCCTCCTTGCTCTAACTGTTATTATTTTTACCTGCACCAAAGGAGGTTATGTTTTTGGTCGTGTTGGTTTGTTTGTCTATCCTTCTGTTCATTTCAGCATGAACTGATCAAATATATATTTTAATTTCCTTTTTCTCTGTATATATAATAAATTTACATTTCGCGGAATATATAAACGATTCAATAAATTCCCAGCATATGGACGTGCTGTTTTTTCCTATTGTGACTGCCGGACTGGTTATCAGTGGATCCAAGCATAATACATGTCCTGCTCGGCTGTGGACATCACAGAAAACACGAGTCACTGAGCCATTGTTGGTTCATTGTTGGTCCACCGTCTACGACGCTGGCCCAAGAATCAACCATGCCTCAAAATCTCGTGTTTGGAGTGATAGTGTGTGTGTTCGGGGGGGGGGGGGGTGGTTGCAGCACGCGCTGTGAGATCACAGGGGGTGCAGCAGGAGGGGCGTGTCAGGGGTACACCCCTAGTCTGTGTGATCCCCGCCCGCCACGTGCCCCGGCCCAGGAGGGGGGACCGGGAGGCGGGCGGCGGTCAGCGGATCCTGATGCCTCTCATGTAGGGATAACGTATCCATCCATGCGTGATCCCGACATCATGGATTGCCACACGCTTTGACCAGCAAATACTAACATTGATACAATGCTGGGCAGCGCTACAGACACTGGCCTACCATTAAACCAGCATTGTTTCCGCGTAGTGTGCTACATGCACATCGACAAATCAAACTGAAACCGTATGTCCAACCATGGTCCAACAAAGACCCAGCTTAAACTCACTGAAATCTGTACCGTTATGAGAAGACCAATATCCGGTATAAATATTTATCAGGATTGTCAAGTCACACATATTTAGATCATTTTTTGTGATTTAAATCTAGTTATTGATCAGTGAAATTAATCAGTGAATTGAACTGTGATATATTTTCAAAATCTATGTAACTCTGCTTCTATTACATTATTGAATATTGACATTTCTCAAGGCCTTAAATTTAGACCTACGATGATATAGACTTTTTACCGTGGATAACTCATTATAAATGATTTTAAATTTTAAACTGGTTGAATGAGGGGTTTTCTGGTGTTATAGGTGTTTTGATTATTCATGTCATCTTCAGCACGTTGTGTTCTGGCAGAAGGTGACTTGTAGCGGGTCCCCGATAAGCCGCAGAGTCCGGTAACTCTCACCAGGGGCGCTGTAAAACAACACCTCCCAGTGCCTCAGTCCCTCACCTCAACCACCACCCAGGACAAGTGAACCCTGATCCCTGGCTCACTGTAAGCGCCCCCCCCCCCCTCACCTCCACCACACACTCTGGATGCCCGCTCAAGTCTCACTACACTCTTAAACCGCCCGCTAAATGTGATGAGTTTTACCATGAGCAGAAGTATACGAGGCAAATTGCACAATTCTAATGCTGACATATTACTTATTTTCAATTCACGATTTTTTTCCACAATGATAAACCGTAACCTACAACTTTAACTATTTGTTCATCATATATATTTTTTTAAATTCAATGGCATGTGATGTGATTTGAAATTTGTTACTAGTCATACAAAGCGGGCCTAGCAGCACAAGGGTTTTTTAATGCAGCGTCCTTAAATCAAAGTGGATAAAAAGTACTTACATAGATATAATTCGAATAAAATATTATGTCAATGTAGCAAAGTCAGCTCTTTCTATCATCAAATTCTCTTGTTTAAAATAAACAAAATGTCTGCAGATGGTTAAATATGATTGGAGGGTTAAATGTGCCGCGCATAAGGACACGGTCCGTCTATAAGGATCTGACCAGGCTGTGCTGTCCTTCCTCGATGTGAGGACTAGACCCCCGAGGATCACAGTCCCTCAGCTCATCCCGGGGTCCTGTCCGTGTCACCTGCATCCCACCCTAGATCCATGTCCGTCCACCCCGCGTGGGACCCCCTGCTGTGTTCAACCCCCTCCCCCTCTCACCCCACCAGGGACTCGCCAGCAGGATCCCGCTGCAGACCGTCTAATCACCCCCTCTGTGACCCTCTATTGACCCCCTCTCTCTGGATCACACCGGGATTATATACTTATCTTCTATTCTGGATCACTGCAAGGATTATAGTACTGTAAAACCTAAAAATATCACCAACCGCTACGCTCAGATAAACCCGGTAAGCACGAGACATTGCTGGATTAATGTTGGACCAGCGTCGCAGACGGAGGACCAGCATGTCAGAACGAAAAGTGGCAGTGTAGGATTTATTTCGCGGTTTTGTGCTCGCGGAAAGGTCGCGATTAAAGCAGTTTACCAAGATGATTTTTCGGACGTAAATCCGGGTGATAATTTCCATATTACCGTCACTAACGCCGAGTAAATAGAACGGATTCCTACAATCGATTAGTTACATTCTCTATAATGCCCGCGACCCCTCAATATGCTCTAATCAATTTGATAATTGGGTGCTGGATATTCAGCATTAAAATTAGAGATTAAATTAAATCTCGATTTAAATTGGCAGCTTAAAAATACCATAGCTAAGTCATATAAGCAGTAAGAATTTAAAATCAAAATTATTTTGAAAACGTAATTAATTAATTGGCATTGACATTTTTTTTTCAGTGCGGCTTATATTTTATAATTGAACGCCTCACTTATTAAATCAATATCTTATAAACTTATAGCTCTATAAATGATGTCCTTGTGCGTGTAGACCAGATATACTTGGCTTCATTCGCTTTCGTTTTTCTATTCCCAAGTATTCTATTTAATAATTGTCAGAGGCTTGTATTGCTGAGACGCAGGCGCCGTGACCCGGGAGGATGGACTTCCGGGATATCAGGAAGTGGGTCAGGATATTTGTAACTTATCACTAGATGGGGGGGGGGGCTCTAAGCCTCGTAAGTAGCCATTCAGGGACAGAGGGAAGACGCAAATTTATGTCTCTTTTTCCTTTTCCGAATAACCTTATATTTTTCAGAAAAATAAATTAAAGTGCAAAGTTATTTATTTTAAATATACACTCACTTGACGCTGAGGGAGTGCTGGCATTTGTGTTTTGTGAAAAAAGCTGAATGCTTCGAAAGATAAATACCCTGCCATTTACGGGCTTTATGTGATAATAAATAGAATATTAGGATTCCATGGCGGATCCGGCGGGTTTAGGTTGATGAGTAGCGTAGTGAGCACGGTCCGTGAGTCCGTGAGTTCACATGGAGCGGCCTGCGTCCTGATAATGTTATCACGACAGGCAGCTCACGCGCACACTGCCCCCCCCCCCCCCACCGCGAGTCCCCATACGAGATCCCGGCACCAATTCTACAGACATTGGGCCAATGTTAAATCCATACCGGGCCAACGTTTGCGACGTTGGCCCAGTATTGAATCAACATCGGGCTAATACATCCGGAGCGGATCGATAATGCTTTGAATAAACAGAATGGCTGAAGTGTTGATGGCAATGATTCATTGATGACTTCAACAAATGAAATTACTTGTTGGTAAAGTTATGGAGTTATTAAACCTCCTGTCCGGCCAACGTGGACGGCGGGCGGGGAGAGTGGGGGAAAAGGGTATATGCGACTGCTGGGGGAGAGGGGGGGGCAAGAGGGAGATTTTGGGTAAAAGGTGGGCGTCCAGCGTGCGGTACCTATTACCCGGTCAGTGGGGCGCGCTGATGGAGACAGACTCTGGCAGTCAACCCGGTTTGATTGTGTAATGAATTGTGTGATTGAATTCCTGGTAGATAGCTCTGCTCGGGAATTGGATTTTAGCAAACCTTGTTGGTGGCGGAGGTGATGACTAGAGAGTGGACATAGGCACTGCAAGTGTCAAATCAAACGGGCTTATTGGACATAACATTATTGTCGCTGTTGCTTTCTTGTACACGATGGAAATTATATGTCTTAAGTTATTCAAAAATGAATCTTGGTATTAACTTGCTCGCCAGTCAGTCAGCCAACTTGACTTGCTTGCCAGCCAGCTTAACAACCAGCCAGCCAGCCAGCCAGCCAGCCAGCCAGCCAGCCAGCCAGCCAGCCAGCCAGCCAGCCAGCCAGCCAGCCAGCCAGCCAGCCAGCCAGCCAGCCAGCCAGCCAGCCAGCCCTCTCGCCAACCCGCCTTTAGTCTCATCAAGAGAACACGCACGCCATTAAACTCTCCATTTCACGCCCTGTAGGTCTGGGCGTGATCCATTTGTTGTTGTGTGGACGTGGCCTGGGTGAGATCGGGATCAGGGTGGTCCTCACAGAGTCCGTATACAGCCAGTCAACAGACACCACCACCTCTCATCTCACAACACACGTCAGCTTGTAGTTTATAACAAAAACTATTCTCAAACAATCTAATATTTTTTTTTAAATTAGGCTTATAATATTAATGGCATTATTTGCATAGTGAATGCGTAGTTCGAACAAAACATTTCAAAGGTAATGACCGAAGAACAATTTGGTGAGAGAATAGCAATATGGTGTAGTTAAATTTATAATTATATATTATAAGTAGAGGCGTGTACTATGGTTTTGATTGTCATAACATATGTCAGTTATCTTCACACATACATGGAATACCGTAAAAAAACATACGATCCTATTTTTTTTTCAGAAATATAAGTCGGAATTTATTGTTGAAATTAGACTGATTGTGAGATATATTTTATCTCTATTTATGTTAAAATTAGGTAGATATATTTATAATTTATTTTAAGTTTATTTATTTAGGTATTTTGTTCTTTTGCATAGATTTGTACCGTTCACTTCTGCCTTACAAAAATAATTTTCTGTAATTTTATTGTGGAATATATTTAAATGCAATAAATATTTGCTTGATAAAAATGAATTTTAATAAGATAATCATATAATTAGAGAAGTTTAAAAGGGTAATCGTATTAGTTTCAAACATTTCATGACCAGCTTGAAATGTACAAGTAATAAAATAGTAATAGACATATATATGTACATTAACCATTGCCCTGCTGAATTGTACGCTAAAATCTTTCACTTATTTTCAGCTGGAATTGCTGACACGATTAACGCTGAAAATGAGGACAAATGTTTTTTTGCACGACAAAAAGATTATTCCCAAATTGTAAAATCAAGTGACATTCTAAAAGGTTTGAAACTCGTACATTCAAGTTTTTAGCAGGACAAGGGTGGCTTTTTCTCTAACTACTAGCGTCTGTTCAACGTGGAGGATTGTCCAAAATAAAAATGAGCTTTTCGTTGATTACGCAGTCAATTTTCATTAAATTGTAAAAACACTGTTTTCTAGCCATTTGGCATCTATCCTAAAAAAATTGTAAAAATATATTGTGTAGATTGAAATGATATCATTTGACGTGATGTTGCTGTTACATGTTATATGGCCTTACTAGTGAAATATTCACTGGAATTCATGAAATTTGCAGCGTTGTTTACACAATATTCCTGTTAATAATAATATCATAATGATTGCAAAATTGTAATCAACGAAAAGCTGGCTTTCTTTTTTCGCCTATTCTCCAGCGTCGGACAGACTATGCATCCCAGCAAACGCGAGACATTCACTCAATGCTGTTTCTTTGACGGCCCACCGTCTTCAACGCTGGGCCAACATTGAAACAGCATCGGGTGAATGTCTCGTGCTTGCTGCATGGACTTTAGTGTATTTGTTATGTACTGACCACCTTCCGTGGGGTCGAGCCTCCTCGCCCGTCTACCGTGTTTAGAGTTATTATGGACAAACATGTTATCTGACACCGCCAGTAGAGGCCCCTCAACGGTCGAGTTTGTACCGATGGCAACCTGGAAAAAAAGATAAACGTACAAATATTAAATCCCGTTATATAACATTCTACGTCGTTTTTATAACGCAGCGTCTTGCACAAGAATCAAACATGTATATTTATTATCAAAGAAAACAAAATATTTATTCTTATTTAATTTGTAATCAAATTTGTCTATCCAAAAAAATAACATAGTAAATCATTAATAAAAAATAATAATATATTATTATAAATATAAATATACAATTGACAAATAATTCATAATGCTGTTCGGCCAATGGAGTGATCTGATCATTTCTGTGATATTGTATTAGTCCTGCAGGGTAAGCTTGCTGATATGCTGATGCTACTACTAATTTTTACGTTGAGATTTCTTATTGTTGTCGCAATTCGCATCTCAAAGTGGAAGCAAAATACTTGGTTTAAATAATTATCCCAGTGTGATATATCAAATGAAGACTTATAACGACTTCAATTTTATTATTTATTAATTCTATTAATAACTTTGTTTAAAAAAAAAAATATTATAATATTATTATTATATTATATTATTGTTATTTTATATTGCAAATATATCAAACGTAAGCAATGTGACATGAGCGCATGGTCAATCCAACAAACAAGAGATGATCAGTTATAAGGTTGTTTTAATGTTGGGCCACCGTCTGCGACGCTGGCCCAACATTAAAACAACCTTATTTGACGATCTGTCGCTGGCTGGTGATGCTTGACAAGCTGGGTGGTTTCTGGTGGCAATTCATCTGCTGACTGTTTTTATCGCTGAGATCACAGCGGCTGTGGTCTTATTACAACGGGATTATTATGCCGTGGACGCTAGATAGCATCTCGTGCCCGCGAGATAAGCATCTGGTGAAGAACGAGTGTGTGTGACTACACATGGACGTAAAACCTCGTAATACACAGCGCGAAACGTCATAACTAAACTAGAAAACAAGATGGCATCATGAAGAAAGCATCTGTCGCAAGTACACAATAAAGATGGCAGTGTTAACAGGAAAAGAAACGCAAATATAAAATTAAATGTCACGAATTTTAATTAATATTTACTTTTTTCTCGATGCATTAGAGAGACTTTAACCTTAAAGGGTTCTCTTGGCAATCATTCCCAACACGTGATTGTCGCACATGCGTATAGGACCTTTACTAGTTAACACTCTCCGCGCGCCGCCGTCGCCGCGGCCGCCGCGTCCAGGACGGTAAATTGAGTTGAGCCATGTGGCTTTGCAGCCACAAGCGGCGTTTGAGATAACGTCTGTGGCGAGGCGAGCTGTTTCTCCGCCGCTGACATCAATACCCCACCGGTAATTAAATGTTTATGTTTGTTTAATTGGACGTACTGCAGCATGCCTTCATCTCAAGAGATGAGATGAGCGAGTGTGAAGTGAAGTGAAATAGGCCAGATTAAATACTAATCATAACTACATGTATAATCGAGTTTAATTATTTTGATTAGAACAATCACCTTTAAAGCGCTGAATATTTTTATATGAACCATGGAGATCAAAGTTAGTTAGCCCTTTCTGATTGATTTGAACACATATGCTATGGCTTTACGATCTTTTAAAAATATTTTTACTATTACAGTGCGGGGATAGACTTTATTTACTAATAGTCTGTAGACGTCAGATTCTGACGTTTAAGACGTCAGATTCTGACGTCTAAAGTCTATCCCCGCACAGGTTTTGAATGTGTAATATATGTAATATTTGTTTGCTCGGCAAGAAGTTTTTTATTTTTTATTTTGAATTTTGAAGTTAGATCTGATATTGAACAGATATGAGGATTTTTTATCAACTTGAAGACTTGGAAGTTATCAGTCGCGGTAGCGAGATACACTATTAAGTGAGCGAGATTTAAAATTATCCAATTTGACGCTTTAAATGTAGATGAATGAGCAGCTGAATGAAGCCTGTCAAAGTTAACGTTCCAAGTGTGGTTAACAGGTAGCTGAGTGATAAATATAACAAATAAAAATAATAAGAGTAGGCTATTTATAATAATGCTAATGAAAGCACTAAATATTTACAAAAAATTGATATAACAGGCAAATGCTCTTTAAAGTTGTATTTCTATGATCCATTTCTCATTCTTCACCGTCATTTGTATAACATTATATCATGTGAATAAATATGTAAATGTTTTCATGTTTATTAATGGGAATTATCATGATTATATATTTTAAAAAATGTAGCTGTGTATAATCATAATAAGGTAATCGATAATATGGCTACTGTGCTAAATATGATGTTTTTCGTGTAGCAAGGAGTATTTGTTAGTGTTTGAGGCGACCAGGCTAGAGCAAACGTTGTGACCACGTGTATCGTTTATTGAGTGAGATCTCGGCAGATTTGCGTCGAGCACGTTTCCCTCGTCATGTGCACTACCCCAAAACAAATGGAAACTGGGAGACCAGGACATTAGAGTGATGATGGAACGAGGGTCCCGCCGGACCTGACCCTCCCCCTCTCCCCGAGCACATAGCTATGAAACCAGTGCTGGTCTAAAGCCGTGCCTATGCCTTAGACCTCGGCCCATCTTAGAGCCGTCATCGACTGGCTTCTCCTGGCTCTCTCAGAGTCTATCGTGCCAAATCGGCCTCACTCACACACTCTATTCCCACTCGTACCCCGCTCAATCATAATTTTCTGTTTTTGAAAATGCTGTGAATTTCCTGACAGCGTTCCTAGAATTGATGGCTGAGGGAGGGCTTCCCCCGGGGGGATTCCTATAGGTGACGTCACGGCCCTCTAGCGGAGAGGCTGCGGACCAGCCAAAGCAGCTATTTCAATTACTTGTGTAGTTTGTGTGATAAGAGGTAGCTATAGGGCGGGTCTGCAGACCGGGGTCTGATTTATCTCCACTATGCCGGGGGTGGGGGTGGTAGGACTGGGGGGCGGTTATCTGCTCGCTACAGGCGCACACCCGCGCCTCACCCCCCACTCCACGTACCCCTCTGCTGCCCAACTGGAACAGGCCAGCTCCCACGTGCGGGGTGATAAGGCCCGGGGGGCGATACGGGGGCACGGACAGCTATAAACAGCCCGCCACTTCAGCCGACCCCAGTCCTGCCAGCCTGACCCCAGTCCCGCTAGTGTGACCCTGAGGCCGGGGGGCAGACTGCCCAGATACTCCCGCCTGTCTGTGTACTGGGGAGCCGGCCATGCTCGCCGTCCCCGGGGGGGAGGTAGGTGACAGGCCAGAGTGTGGGGTGGAGCCTCTCGGGTACCTTCAACACTGGTATAAGCGGCTGGCGTGTACCGGGGGAGGTGCTCTACCACCACCCCAGTACCGCGGGGAGCTGGCCCCTCCTACCACCCCAGTACCACCGGGAGCTGCCCTACCTGTCGACCACCCCCAGGTCCACCAGACCCCACGGACCACATCCACCTGTGTGTCTGCCTCAGTCAACAATACTAGTATTCTGTACGTCTTTTTAGGATTTCACATTGTAAGATTTTTTTAATAAAGAATAGATATCCCAGCAAACACAAAACCTTTGTACAACATTTGTACAATAGTTTAGCAGATAAGGTAACCTATTGTGCATTTTATGATTAAAGCATGCAATTTCTACCACTTGTAGAACATATCCTAAGGGTCATTTTAAGATGTGGAGGTAAACTGACTCTAGAGGTCACCAGGGGTCAAATCTAACGTACCTCCACATCTTAAAATAAACCCCAGGATATGTACTCATAATGGTAGAATTTTCATGCTTTAATCATAAAATGCACAATGGTTTCATTATGGGAGCTTAACGACTACACTACAATGGTGGACCAACGTCAAAAACGATAAGCGGAGATTGTACAAATATTATACAAATGTTTTGTGTTTGCTGAGAAGGGTTATTTAGTTGTTTGACACAATCCACAACCTTCAGTTTGTGGGGAAAAATAGATAAAATAAACTGCGGGTCATATATTTTTAAGATTCCAAATATATATTATCAAAAGTGCAAATAAAAAAAATAATTTTCAAATTGCCGTTTATTTTTGCCTCACCTGAAATCGCCGCATATCCCGTGGATTACCCGCATTTTTCAGACAGTTCTGATTGCATTTCATGAAGAATTTGAGGAAAAATCTGCAAATATATAAATAAAGAGAACTATAAATAATGTCAATATTTAATCTGAGCAAAATATATTTTTTATCCATCAGATGTCTTGTATTATGAAGGCCTATATTGGGGAAAAGAAGGAGAAGAAAAAAGAAGAAAAAGAAGGTTTAGACATTAAATCATCAGTGTTTGTTCCATTTCTAACCACGTAGCCGCATCATGGTGTCATTGCATGCCCTCGGCGCTTCATCATAGCCCATGTCGCGCACCATTTGTCGCGTTTAATTTTCTCTGCGTTCTAGAGCAGGAGGTGTTGGGAGGGAGGGGAGGTAATTAGCACTCCCGGACTGTACCCTGCAGTCTGCAGTCACCCAGGGCTGCTAATCTGTCACCCCCGGGAGCCGGGCGGACTCCTTGTGAGACCGGGCAGCCACCACCCCAGTCTACAGGCCTAATTACCACCTCTTGTCCTCAACACGATACACCTTTAATTAGGGTTTGATGGCTGGCCGCAAATACTCAACCAGACACATGGAAATCACTATGTGCACTGCCTCACTACCGGTCTATTGTGGTCTGCTTAACACAAGATGGGGAATAGCACAAGACACATCTTAATACAAAGTGTATATAGCCTGATATAAAATGCATCCTGATACAAAACGTAACCTAATACAAAACACAGCACGTGCCTGTGCTCTGCTGATATAACGGGTCAGGCACGTGCCTGTGCCCTGCTGGTACAGGTCATTAAGGCACGTGCCTGTGCCCTGCTGGTACAGGTCAGTCAGGCACGTGCTCCATGAGCCGCGCCCTGTCAGGAGTCCAGCTCTGAGCTGACCAGTGACAGCAGGTTAACAAGGCTTCCCTTTGTGAGCTGACCACTCTGGTCAGCCGTCGACAAGTGGATGGCTGATTGGTGATCCGGTCACCCCCATCCCGTGACTGACCCCTAGCATGACCCGCGCTGACCCCCAAGCCGATATCATACCCCGGCCAAATGAGACGGGTACCTAGGGACGGAGGGCCTGCCACCCCGCCAGCCCGTCCATCACCCCGGGGGCGGTCAGTCTGGCCAGACCCCTGCCCCACGCCCGGCGACAGGCTGTAACCTTTTATCAGATATGAAAATTAAAACAATCCAATTTGGGCCGTCCCCCAATTCACACGGCGAATACATCACTGTTTGTGGTGGGCGGCCGCAAATTGTGCTCGCTTGTTTCACGATATATCAGACAGACCCTTTGGTGCAACGGGTAGTGTACGGAAACCCTTTGGTCTCAGGAGCATTCTACGACAACTTTTTTGTCCCAAAGATCCATCCACGTGTATCCACGATACAATTCACCAAACGGACACATAGAAACGCCAATTGTTTGGCCATCACAAAGTACACATTCTCACAAGTTCATTATAATTATGCCATGTACAGCACATTGTTCATATAATTGCTTTTTGTTCCAGCTAGGTCTATCATAGTTATTTTTTTCGTGACACCACAGTGTGTTCAAGGCAATACTTTTCGAAGCATTGCCCATTGCGAGATCACAATAATAATATAAAAGGAAATGGGTAATATTACAAATTAAATTATAATTTTGTTTAAGATAGATCTATTTTATATGACATAACATAACTTGAATGTCTATGATATTGTAGGAACACATGTTGTCCTTTCAATGTGTGTTGTCATATGGTGAGGTATAGTTGAGAGAGCAGCTGGTAATGATGCTTTTTTGTGTGATCTTTGCTCGGTGGAAGGGCTTTTAGGCTTGACCTGTGACGATGCCGCCTGCCATGGCCATGCATGATGATTTGAGACAGTGCAGGAATGCCATCGAGCAATGCCTGAACTATAGAAGATCCGGTGTGTTCAGACAAAGGAGGAGGGGTGGTGGAGGTGGGGGTGGGGCAGGGTTATGTGGGTCTCAGGTGCTGCCGGAGCTGCTGATGCAGGTCTGGAGACCCGGGGGAGTAGGGAAGGGCGGGGTGGCAGGCTTCTGCCATCGTCATAAACGCCAGCGGTGCTGCCGGCGGCAATTAGCTGTGCCTGGCAGTGTCAGCGGCCATCGGCTGGTCATCCGTCACAACGAAAACCCTCAGCTGTGGCCCCGGCTTCCTCCAGCAGGGTGGGGGTGTAAGAACGAGGGGTGGGGGTGCTAGGATGGGGGGTACAGGCCACTGGGGGCTCACACCCAGCCCAGGGGTGCCCCCTTACCCCCCATACAAACTCTGCACTTTCCCGCTCTATCTCTTCTACCATTTCTCATTCTAAATCACCCTCCTTGGCTTCCAACACATTTTTGACATCAGCCTTTATAGATAGTCTTGTCTGTTATTTTGTGATCTGCCATAAATGAGTATTTCTATGAGGTAAGTTATTAGCTATAAAAACTCATTTTTTTATACAAAATAAATAATAAATATATTCTCTAGAATGACTAAAAATATTAATTAGTTACTTTTAAAAAGGACACAAAGAGAAAACGAATTTTAAAAATATTATTTAAAGACAATTAGGCAGTTAGAAATGATACAGTTTTCATGAAAGTAGATGATTACATTATCATCTGAGAAGACAAGCTATTTACATGTATAATTATATTTGTCAGTCAGTAGTCCATGTTAGTCACAGGAAATCATATTATCTACTTATGTGGCAGAATAAACCAGGTGATAAATTTTGTTCACATATTGTGTAACACCGTTGCATCAATAACAAAATGTAAGGAAGTATCACCACAAGCAAAGATATATAATTTCAGCAAAAAAAGCCCTTAAACTACATTCAGAGTTTAGTTTATTTTGTGAAGATATATAGTTATGGCAATAGGACAAGCAGCTCCTGCTCAATATATCAAAAGAAATACAATATCCAGACATGTTGATATCGAGCCAGGTATTAGTATGGTCCAGAAAAAATCATTCCATTATTAAAATTATTAGTTGCAATACATTACATAACGTGCTGTAACCAATACAATACATTCACTGTAGCAACCAATGTGTTTCTAAGACGATTGTTAACCTTTCTACCAAGGTTGAATCAACGTAAACAAGGAGGTCCATCCACCGGGAAGCCGCCATGTTTGATTTCCACTTGGCTGTGTTCAATAAAGATAACGTATTTGGCCTGATCTACCTGTAAATCGGCCATGTCATCTGTCGGGGAATGCTGTTAAGCAACATTTGCAGGACATATTTGGACAAAGTCAAGCACGGCTAAACAATTTTGCAGGCTGACTTGCCCTAGACCAGTTGATCCACTGTCTCCCAGCCCTAATCCAGTCGCTGAGAACAATCACCAAGGGAGACGAAGATCCACAGATATTTTCCGTTTTGATCTGCCGTATATTTGATATGTGCCGTGGTGCTTATGAATATCTGGACTTCTGGGACCTGGCCCAAATTAAAAGTCAATATGACATGCGAGGTCTGGGGAGTTGCCCTGCAAACCAGATAAAGAAAGCTGCCTGGTTGGCCTGCACTGCTGGCTTGTTTGCCACTGGCTGGCTGGTTGGCTTGGAGTCTATCTGCCTGGCTTTCTGACTGACTGACTGACTGAATAACAAAATGCCGTTTTTGACTGGTGTCGCCGAAATATATCAGATATATTATTTTATAATATCGTTTAAATCTATCATTATTTAAATATAAAAATATCTGTATTTATCAATAAACTGCTGTTGGCATATGATTTGAAGTACGTAAATACTGGTGGAAAATTTGGATGTGTTTACAGCTGGTTCTTGATAACCCCTTTTAGTGCATAGGACACACACCTATTGGATAATCACCTAACATACGCCTTACTGGAAGAGGAAAGCATTGGAGTGTATTGTTACTCGTCTATCATCTCTGAAATTAACATTTGAAGAGCCAAGTTAAATAATTTCAATCTTAACCACTTGAAGTTGTGTCCCCCTCCGCGACCCACATCTGCTTAATTTGAGACCAAACATTTACCAATCTTGATGTTTAAACATATATTTCATTCCCTATAACAGTGATTTGCAGGCCTAATAAAAAATATGTTTTTTAGCACGATGAATCACTGTTAATGGAAATGAAATGAGTGTTTCAACAATAAGATTAGAAAATATTTTGTCTCAAATTAAACAAATGTGAGTATTTTTCACTCAGTTGAAGTTGTGTCTCGCTACCGCGACTCACAGCTTTAAGTGCGTGAAAAAATAAATTCTACAACTTATTGCTTTAGGGATTAATATGTACGACAGAAACAACTATAATATTTTTCAGATTATATATAGAGTGTAATGAAAATGATATCTCGGGTTTTTATGCCTGATTTCCCTGCATGCCTGGCTCTCCGGATGTTTGTCTCTCGCGTGTCTATTTCACCGTCAGGATCACCCTCACCCCGGATCCATCCCGTAAAAAGCCGCCCTGACAGAAAGGCTGACCTCGTGACCCTGCCAGATACGGGAGCAGGAGAGACCCTGCCCCGTGACGTCACCGCTCTCTATTAGATGTCCCTAGACACCCTATGGGGAGTAAAGTAAGTATTAAAACACTTTGACAACAGGGGGATAACAATAATCATTTTTGGATAATATTTGGGGAGCTTTGCAAAATACGTATACGATATATCATACAAAACTATTAATCTGATGACGATTTCTAAACGGTACATGGCAGTTTTGAGGCTAGTGTATATATGTTCATCGGGTGTTTCACAAAATATTTTCTTAATTTAAAAAATACAGCTTCAGAAATGTAAGCAGTCAGTGTTGTTAGCCTTTGCACAGCAGTCCCATATTCTTGTAAAAGTTGCGATATATCGTAAGCTTCAGATTGGTCGAGATGACCAATCAGAAGTCTACGATATATCGCAACTTGTATGAGAATACAGGCCCTCTCCCCTCATATTGAAGTAGTTTTTAATGACTCATAGTTCTCAATGTATACAAATATTGGTGCAAATTAAACCTTGAATAAATCTCACTGATCGTTGTATGTAAACTGAGCGTGACATTACCGTGACCCTATTAAAGGTCATCTTGCCTATCAAATCAGCGTATATGACACGTGACACGTCTTATTACGTCACGTCCATCCGCTAGCGTGCGCACGTCAGAGGCAGCAAGTGTCTGTCACTATAAGCTGAACAATGCTGCAAAGACAAACAGCAGTAACTGCTAACTTTTCAAGTAAGCAGCTACCGCTGTTTGCCTTTGTAGGGCGGTACCAGAGCAGATTGAATACAGGGCCAGCGCTGTAGACGCCGCACCAACATTGAGACAGACCTTTAATTGCGACAAGCTACTAGCCGCCATAGTGAGTGGACTGAGGGAGGTGGTCAGATTTAGTCGTGGAGAGCGTTTCACGATTTGGTCATCAATTAATGCTCAAGTATCTTACACAACCAGACGTAACGCACGTCTGTCACCAGTGACCACCATTGTGGTGCAACGAGCCACATACTATAAGTTATGGGGTTATGACAGAACATAGAATGTTCTATCAAGAAATGTTTATAGGCCTACTAAATCTGGCAGCTGTTCTTACCCGAAAATAAGAACGGGAACTAAAACAGTAATTTTATAAGCTATTTATTTGAATTTTTGCTCTGCACTGGACTGCTCATGATTTCAATTGTAACCATTACTGTTGAAAATGGTTGCATCGAGGTAAATAAAATAACAATTTCTTGGTTTGGTTGGAAAATGTGGAGCGATAAAGTTCAAACGTTTTGTCCCGGGAAATTAGTCGTCCAATTATAAATACGGCAAATAAATCTGAGCAGTTCTCGCTTTCGATCTAGTCTGACTGATTGAAGTCAGATCGTATTCTGCTCACTTGACGAATCATTCGCCATTAAACCCTGCAGCGCTAGGAGCCAGTAACCCCTGCAGCGCTAGGAGCCAGTAACCCCTGCAGCGCTAGGAGCCAGTAACATTTGCAGCGCTAGGAGTGAACCAACTTATGGCAGCTAATAGTTTTTGATTCGCGGCTGCATCTCAGCTAAAATTTTGTCACTATGGAACTAGTTATTCCATTGAGAATTGTAGTATGTCATGTTTTTATGTCATGTGATTTTCACTAAACTCGATATTGCTTTAAATGCAACACGTTGCAGTCGCTTGTTTAACACTGGCTGAACCTTGGTACAATGACGGGTCAACGTTTGCGATGTTGTCCCGGCATTGTATCACAGTTGGCATTCTGTGTGGTGACTATGCGGCATGAGATGGTGATGTGAGAGTGAAAGGCACAGATGGTGATCTGGTGGACAGGTGTCACTAATGGCTGGACCCGCTGACCACTGGTCAATCTATGATGTCCACCACGGGTCAATCTAGGATGTCCAACACAGGTCAGTCAGCCCAACAAGTACAGGACGGTGACCCTATATCGATGTAATGTTGGCCTGACGTCTGAGACGTCGGCTCATCATTACATCAACATTGGTTCGGCATTACGTATTTGATGGGGATCTTGTATATGAGCCAGGAAGTGACGTCACGCCATTAACGGTCACGTGCTAATGGTCGTGCTTGTCACGGAAGTACGCGTTACTTTATGACCGAGTACGCAGGCTCTGCTCTGCAGTAACTGTTCTCTGTTCAGGTAAGCAGTTACTGCTGTTTGTTTTTGAGCGGCAGTGTTCTCTTCTGCCATCGAGTACTGGCATAATGACCATCGTGCAAATACAAACAGATGTGAGTGCTTACTTTTCAAGTAAGCTGTTACTGCTGTTTGTCTTTGACCTGAAGGATTCTCTTCTGCCATCGAGTACAGGCGAACTGACCTCCACTCAAAGACCAAATGAACGTTTAAGCGTCAATATTTGCAAATGTTTGGTCTAAAATTAAACAAGTATTAAACACATATTAAACACGTTATCAACCACTTGAAATGGTGGGTCTCGGCAGTGAGACACAATTTGAAATGATTGAAATTTAAATGAATAAGGGCTGATGTTTATTCGATTTTTATAAGCAAATCATAGTTAAATACATCAGTCCTAGTAGCATCAAGGATATTTAATAATATATTTGGTTCTATGCGTAATTAATACTCATCCAGAATGGGTCACAAATCACTTAATGCGGAATATTAATACTACAAAAAAGGCAGTGTTGTACTGTTTAGAATTTTGCTATGTTTGATGCACCACTCTGTTCTCATTTATTATGCTTATTTTTCAATTGAAATATGATGTGTGCTTAATTTGCGTAACTTTTTTTAAAGTTTTAATCAGGCTATTGGCTAGGTGACGCGTGACACGTGCAGCGTGAACGTAGTTCATGTGGCAGGTGACGTAGTGACACGTCAATCTGACATAGTAGACGTCAACCCCCCCCCCCCCCCATCCGTGTAGAATATCACTAATTACAGACATTTTTCCGAGTAATCCCCTACCACCCCCCCCCCTCCACCTAACATAAGCCGCACCAGATTATGTGCCTAAGCCGCCCAGACCCATCCACAACACACGGTCTCTGTGCCCGGCCAGCATTACGTTATGACGGTCTCTATTTTGGCCGCGGGCGGCATTTCATGATCCTCATAATTCTTTGTGAATTTTTGATGATGTATCTTCGGATTCGCCTGGGAGTTATCATCATCAGAGAGTTGTCATATAAGTGATTGTGTGAATGTATTTATCATTGGAAATACGAGGTTTCTGCAGTAATTCAGCGATTATGTGTGTAGAAGCCTGTGTGAATGTGTGTATATTTGCCAGCCATCTATGTGATCGCGTGAGAAATAAGCCCTAAATACAAGACTATTCGGCGGCCACGGAATATTCTTGTATTCAGGGCTAGTGAGAAAATGCAAACCATGTGATTTTTTTCATGCGGTATGAGATGATAGCTCATATCCAGAGAATAATAAGGTTTGTACCTAAAGACTCACAAGTAATCGTACAAGTGTTGTAGTTCCCCATATCGCACTCAGCTGAACACCGGTTACATATAGTATCCTCGGACATAGTGCGAAGGGAGACCCTGATTCAGAACCTGTGGATCTCGGATCAGGGATAGATGGGGCTATTGCATGGACGTACCCCGTAAACACGCCTGTAATGCTGAATCTACGACATGCCGCAGGGCAAGTCAAATGGTTTGCTACATTATAATAGTGTAATTGACCGCGCGTATAAGGCGGCATTCCAGACTGATTGTCCGGGGACCCTACAGGGCCAATTGCCACACGCGCCCCGTACATAAGAACACCAGCGGCGGCCCGGGGATGGCGGGGAGAAGGCCAGTTATAGCCCGGGGGTAGGAGGGCCGGGTAACAAAGTAGATTGGTATGTCTGATGAGGTGAGGAGAGAAAAGGAGAGTGAAACAACCCACATAGGATTCCCACCACCTGATTATAGACAACAAGTTTTATCAAATCAACAATTTTGTGGTGAATTACATCAGTAAAGCTTACTTTATTTGTCAGACAAATAGTCCTTCGACGTGTGTTATATTTAATACATACACATCACATGTAATTATATAACTCCCGAAAGAGCATTTCAACATTAATATCGATTTCGGGTAAAAAATTATCCAATACAAAATAATAATAATAGGAATCGGAGAATTAAATGTCACATTTCTCTGCTGATACTCAAATGCCATCAAGATCTTAAAAAGTTGCTGTGCTATTGCAATGCTCCTGTGTGTGCGGGAGGTATACACGAAAAGGGTGTGTGTCCACATGAGGTGGAAAGGGTGGGATAAAAGATGGGATCAGACCACATCCCAGCATGTACCATTTCATAAATTCTTATTAAGCTTTCTCAGCTCTACTACTGACTCTCGTAGATAAACGTGGCTGTGTTTAATTTTTTGTTTGTTTTGATGTAGTCGTATATATTGTAAGCTCATAATCATAGTTCACTATCGCTTCACAGTTCATTCAAAACCGGTTGTATTTTTTTTTAAAAAAATTGTATTTTTTCATTTTAATGTTAACCATCTGCCAAAAAAAATGAGGGTATAGACTCATATAGAATATATAATGAAAACGAGATCAAGTTAATAATGTGGCATTTGTACTAGATCTGATATACATTTGATGGTTGATCAGGTCTTTAGCCTATCTGTTATTGAAATCACAGCGTGAATGACGTGGTAACCAGTGATTGTGACGTCACAGTGCCGCTTACTGGGTGAGAAATGAGGGGTCAGTGATGGTCAGCTGGTCATTACCATCTAGAGAGCCCCTTACACCGACCTGGTCAGACCTGAGCTGCTGGGGAAACACAAACACCAATGACTGCTCACTTTATAACTGACCGGCTACTGTGATTTGGCTGTACAGGGCAGTGTACCACTGGTCAAGCCTACACATCTCCATGTCCATGTCCAAACTCAGACAATTTTGAGAATGAACATATAGATATATAATAATGGACCACAAGAACGTTGGGGAATTTATTTTCGAGATTATGGTGTTTAGGTCATTTATTTGTCAGGTTAATATCATTTTTTAATCGGACAATTCGGCAGTATTATTTAATTCGATCTGTTGTTGCGCTATAGCATAAAATAGCTGATATTTCACTATTTTGCTAGACATAATTGTGTCTGTGACGGTGCCACAGCTTTGCGCATATTATACCTAATTTGCTCATTTTATGCATTACTGTTGTGTTTTCTCATCCTGATTTGCTCATCTTACATCTAACTAGTGTTTTCTAATCCTGACGGAGAACGGTAATTTGTTAATTATTCCGCAGTCCGTGCGTGAGGTCGCTAGAGGGCGTACGGGGGCATCAGAGGGCATAGAGCACGAGCCTCCCGCCTGTAACAGGGGGCATAAGGCAGGCCTACCCCAGGCGTCACCATTACCCCCAAGGCAACCTCTACCCCCGAGGCGCCGACCCCGCCACAGTCCACCGGGGTAAATTACGAGCTAAGCGACTGGTAACGGGCCGGGTCTCCGTAGACGCCCCTGCGGGAACCCCACCCCCCAATCCTGGACCCCACCCCTCAATCCTGGAGAACACTGATAAATCCGACCCGTTTATCCGGCACAAGTCGCAGTGCGACCATTAATTTTCTTTGGCTTTGCGGCGGGAGGTGACAGTTCCATGCATTGTGAAACACCCAGGATCCCGCTATAGACATACCCAGCCAACAGGGGACGCTCAACCAAAGGTGGCTTAACGCTGGGCCAGGGTCGCAGACGCTGGCACAGCGTTAAGCCAACATTGGTTGAACGTCCAGTGTGTTAGGATCAAAACACGGAGCATGTGTAAACATTAAAGAACGCTAAGCATATGTTATATCTCTATGCTATCAACATACCGAACATGTAATGTTAGCAAAACTACTATTTAAACCATCTCAACATCAGTTTTTTTCTTTGCTTTTCGGTGAGATATACATATGTATTGATCTTAGAATTACAAATCGGACACATTCCTGCTTGTAATGTCTGATTTTAACTGTCTTTCCTTCCAGCTGAATGGAAGTATCTTTGCAAAATGACTAATAAATGAATTCTCAAAATGGCCTGATTTTGATAGATTTATTGTTCTCTTGAAATAAATTTCGCACGACCAGACAACACAGAGACAATGGGGACTCTACAGACACGGGTATCTATTTATTAACATGCAAAATTATATTCTGATGTATATTTTTTGATAATTATTAGTACATGTGTAACCACTATACTTTTTATAAATTACAGGATGGATAGTCGTTGTTTTAGATTGCAGCCTGCCCCCTGTATGTGTATTTGTGGTGACCCTTTAGATTTATGGCTGGTGGTTTCTGTGTAATCCAGTGCCCATTAGGCAGGGATAGCTACAAATGGTGAAGACGGTGGTAATGGCGGCAGGAGAGACCGCCTCGTCTGAATTAGTACTTAATTAGAAGTATGGGCCTCTATAAGTCCTTACGGGCGCATTCCGCACATGGACCTCTAATGTCCGGCGGGGGTCCCTGGAGTCCGGGGTGCTGCCCTCACCGGCTGAATAATGTATGTAGCGGGGAACCCCAGGTGCTGGGAGGGTCCCGGCCCCTCCCTCTCATCCGGCTCCCCAGTATCCCCCCTCCCACCCGCTCTCCACCATACACATTTATGTGCTCTTTCCCCTTTCCACAACCAAATTCCATGTAGTTGTTGCCATAAAAGGCTGAAGTCCAGCTGTGACCTGATCCATATAAGACCAATTCAAATAGCCCTCTCCAGCACAGACATTCATCCAATGTTGGCACAATGTTCAGCCAGCGTCGCAGACGATTGGCCAGCATTGTACTAACACTGGATGAATGTGCAATGTTATATAGAGATATGCCATACTGGATGCAGTAAAATAAAGCTTTCTCATATTAGAAGTTGTTCCACTGAATGATTGTTTAATATGAAGCATGTTTGTCCTTCAACATGTTACACATAAATATATCTCAATTCAATAGAGCGTATATTTAAACTATATTATAGTATTAAATTACAGAAATTAAAATCTTGAGGATATGATAAAAAACATATGTGATGTTTATTAACGACTTTTATTTCAATTTAAATAGTTAATATTATTATCAAAATGTTAAAAGTTAATCAAATGATTATATCCATCATAATGTATATACATACATTTCAGTAAAATAAATATCCATAAAATATAAATGATTTAAAGCATGGCCAGACTCTGCATGCTTTCTGTTTTAAAAGCAGTTGTTTATAACCTATTTATTGCTTTGAGAACTCCTTTTATCGCTTGGGGCTGATAGCGTGGTGTTCTTGCAGATATAACACCTTATCATTGTAACACTATATTAGCGATCATGTGAGATGAGTAGCTCAGCATCTGGCTGCCATGGCAACGGGAGACAAGAGGGATGCAAGCGGCTACAGAAGCCCTCTCCAGAGACTATCTTACTGGCCATGCCGACACGCCGTCATCACTTAGCTAAAGACAAATTGAGCAGATCGCGACATCTCAAAAACAGCCCTCTCAGTGGACCCGGCCTCTGATTACGCCGATTCCAAAGTGTTTGGCCAAACAAATTTAATGTTCCCGTGGGATGTTGAACAGGGCCTATGGGGCCGGGGTCTAACAAGTTGAGAGATTGTCCTGGTTGGGTGTGCAGCACGGTATTAGGGTGGTCAGGAGGCCTGGGTGTGGACACACATTGAACAAGTGACACCCGCCTCAGATTATACCTCTCCCGGGGAGAGCTGGGCTAAACGGACGGTCCGCTGTGACCGCTTCATTAATTTAGGCGGACGACGGACGGCAGGACGGCAGGGCGGAATGACGACAGAGCGGCAGAGAGGTAGGACAGCAGCCGGGGTACTGCGGTCTCACATGAAATAACGGTAACTCCCTCACAAGACCACAGTCACTCAACGTATGCTCCCTTTGTACAAGTAATGACCGACTGTTATATTAAACACTCTAATCATATGATTTGTTAGCGAGGATGTTTTTTTATTTTATTTTATTTTCTCGATTATTTTGTGGTGTTAAATGACAACAAAATGCTAATAAAAATACAGTCACATCAAATACTCACGAGCAACAAATTGACACGTTCCATGGAAATATTTTTTAAACATAGCAGATGCATTAAATACATAGTAGCCACGCATTTCACGTTCACATTTTAAAGATGACCTATCACCCCTTATATAGTATGAATAATTTTGTGACAAATAAATCAAAGTTGCCACAAGATGGGGCACAAGTGTTTTCTTATATTGGTTGATTGGCTATCATGTGACCCTCTGAGAGGGTCACATGATAGCCAATCACCCCATATAAGGACATAATTATTCATACTATATAAGGAGTGATAGATCACCTTTAAGTGGGATTATATACATCCATGACAATATAGCCACAGTATCACCAGAAAGCGTCAGCATGCAGACAATTGACAGTTAAAATAATAAATTTATTATTAGCACACATAAAAAAAATAATTGATAAGTTCTTATATATGCATCCTATAAATAATTAAATTGGCGACATGTGTCATATTATCATATCGCAACCAAATAGTATATCGTCACTCAAAACATTATATCTTCACAAAAATATGCACATTAGCCGTGATGTACCTTGAATATCGTCCCCGGCGTCTATTTTAACACGGGTGATATGGTGTTCATATTCTTGAATCCTATTTTGACGTGATTAACCTTTACAGCGCGGGGATCGACTTTGTTCGTCAGAATCTGACGTCTACAGGCGTCAGACTCTGACGACCAAAGTCGATCGCTGCACTGTAAGATTAAAAATATCTCTAATGTCTGCAGACCCATAAGTTATGTATTTAAATGTATCATGAAGAAGTAACTAAGATTTTTATGATGATTTAAAATAAAAGAACAGTTTGGTTTCTTTAGTTTATACGAAAAAAATCCGCTTTTTGAGTAAAAGATGGCACCTATATCCTGCCAAATGTATCGTCCCTCTCATGTTTGCTATCTGAATATTTACACACGCATAACAGAACGCGGCGATTTGATGGCTGTGTTTTTTGTTTTGTTATTCCTGATTCAGTAAGACCGAGATAATACAATGTTTTGCCTCATGGATGAGCACGTAAGCCGCACGCCGGTTGACGCACGCCTAACGCACGCCTGCCATATGCTTCACGCGGGAGACATGTCCAAATAAAATTATTAATTGTTCAAGTCGGCCTGAGAGACAGGCAGCCCAACTGCCGCGCGGGATGGTGAATTATTTTTCAAATTGAATTAGACAAATAATATCCATATCTGGGGGGTATAGGCAAACATTGTGCGCGGTGGTGGGGGAACAGAGTAGTGAATTAGGGAGTGCACCGCGCGCCAGCCCCGGATCGCTCTATTACGTGCACTCCCCCAGGGACACCCCGATCCCTACCCCCCGCCCGCCGCTACCACCACTCTAACATTATGCGCATATAATCCTCTTGCCTAAATGTTTCTTGGATAAATATGTTTTATGTATAATGTCTCTGTTTTCTTTCAGGACTGTCCAAATTGTGGTTGGTGAATTTAATCAGTGTGTGCCTAGCCGGCGGGTTGGGGCGGGTATTGATTCTGTGGAGACAAGCCAGGCGCTGTGCTGTACCCGGGGTCCGGCTATCACTCTGTGTGACTCGCCGGCAAGTCCCCGGGGGACCGGTCAACCCGCGGGGGGGGGGGGGGGGGGGTAAGGGATTCAAGGATGGCCAGCACAGGGACTGCTAGCATCGCGTACTCCAGCAGCGGCGTAATGTTGTCACAACATATCAGTAATTGGCCACACTTTGGAACATCTATAAATAATTCGCTTAATGTTAAGCAAATAAATCAACGCTGTCTTAACGTTGGGGCATATTCTAACACGTTCTGCCATCATTCGTCAGCTATTGGGCTAGCACATCAATCTCCATAATAATATCTGCAGACAAGATATATTCACGCAATGTTGTTTCAATGCTGGCCCACCGTCGAGGACAGTGGGCCAGCATTGAAGTAGCATTGGACAACGTCTGATGCTAAAAGAACCATCCTTGGCTGACGCTGCACTTGTCTCATTCAAAACATCATAACTTCCATCTACTTGTCACTCTGTTAACTGGACCCAAATAAATATTATTGGCCAGGTTGATCAATTATGCCTTGCACGTAAGAATTGGCATGTTACATTTGGCAGACGCAGTCTGTATTTAATCAGCCACTGTCTGCGTGGAACAGAGATTATACCATCCTCATAAATTATGGCTTAATACCAAGGTCATACCACAGTTAAACAACGGTATCATAGCTTAAAACTACATGCGATATAATACTGTATATCCTTCGAATAGCGATGGTTAAATGCCATGGAGTATATAGTGATGGCTAGTATGCTGCGAAAAAATGATTGGGAAACCATTTCATTCATATATATGTATGGTTATTGCGCAAAAATATTGAAATGGATTTAAATCCCAAATGTTATATTATAAGCTATATTTTGTAAACTGTATTTCAAATCGTTGTGAAGTTTAAAAAAATGATTTGGAAAAAAACCTGGATAGATTTATAATAATATAATATGTGTAATGATACCACATTCATCTGCCCAACAAATCATATAATACATTTGTACATGTGATAATATGAGTTAAACTAGTATGTCTATCTAAGTGAATCATGCATTGGTCCTTAATGTGATCTGGAATATATCTAAACAACGTAACATTATATTAATTCTAAAAAAATTTAAAATTATTTTTGCTCGATTACATTGGTATGTGAGGCTCATTATTTGTTAATTCCTTACATAGTTATTCGGATTTAAATAATGATAACAAGTGTCCTATATATTAAGTATAATGCGACATTTTATAAATTTTAACTACATGTACTAAGTTTTGCAGAAATAAGTGGGCCTGGCACATTTAATCAATCAGTCAATCGGAAAGCTAAAAACGGGATCTGATCGGCGGTCAGGACGTGGACGTTGTCCTGGACAGTTAACGTTTCCAGAATGATGTGGACGTTGTTTTTATGTTTAGCTAGCGTTTCAGGGAAGAAGTGTACCTTGTCGGGACACCCAACGTTTCCAGAAGGATGTGGACGTTGTCAAAGTTTCCAGGAGGACGTTGTCGACAGCTATTGTTTCAGGGAAGACGTGAACGTCATCATGGACATTTCCAGGATCAAGGATCTCAGGATGTGGATAGTAGCCAATTATTTAAGTGAGCCGTGCACGCTGTGAGGGACACGCGCGCTGGCGTGCGTGGAGCGGGCCGGGGGGGGGGGTGATGGATGAGATGGTACGGAGGCTGCACAGAGGTACAGGGATGGGCTAGTGTCCTGAATACAATAGTGCTGTGTAATTAGCCCCTTCCGCCTCCCTCTCCATCCCTCCTTACACCCCTACATAACCAACAGAAAACACACCTGGTGCTGGGCTAATGCTGCACCAGCGCCGTAGACAGTGGCCCAGCATTAAGCCAGCATTCACTAAGCCTTGTTGATTGAGAGAGCAGCAGGTTGTTTGTCGTTCTACCTCAGCTCAGCAGACACGATATGTTTACCCAGTTCTAAATTAAAACTGGGCCGGCGTCAATGACATTTAGCGAACAGTAAACCGACATTGGGTTGGTGGGTGTGATATTCTTTACTTTTTCACTCAATAGAATATGATAAATATTACTGATAATTAGCAAAAGTTTTTGATTGTATAAATTTAAACAAACGCCTCATAGAATTGACTAATATTTCAAGGAGCCTATTTTGAAAGAGCATCGTAAAATATATAGCATCCGATTCTTTCAAGGGATTTATGTAATCTGTGTTATGTATTTTTCTCATAATATATAGCTTATCTTTTGTCATACATGTGTTGTTTTGTATGAATTTCGATTGACGGTGAATATTTATTAGTCATTTAAGTCATGGAGTGATACGTTTTTTTTCAGATCTAAATGCCTCACAAATACCAATATTGTGTAGCTCAAAGGCAGCAGTAACTGTTTACTTTCCAAATGAGCAGTTACTAGTGTTTGCCTTTGAGTTTTAGCATTATTAGGCAGGTTGTTTCGGTTTTCAGTTGTCATTGCCTGAGTCTAGTTATTCCTGTTTTGACAAGCACCGCTATCTCTCATTCACAGACCATACAAATGACATAGCTTATGGTTGTCAGCAGATTTACGGGGGCAGATGAGACCTTTCTGACGAATATGTCAGCTACCAATACATCACATGGTGGGTGGCCATCTACAGCCAATATTGAGCAAGCTCTACCAATTAGCTCTACCCTTAACACTTACAACACTGCATTATTTTGTATAAACCGTGAAGACCAAAAGTTTTTTTTTTAATTTGAAATCATCATAAATGTCTTAGTTAGCTGTTTCTGATTTATTAGAATATCTATGTTATGGGTCTACGGCCATATTTTTACTCTTACACTGTAGAGCGGGGATCGACTTAAGTCGTCAGAATCTGACGTCTACAGACGTCAGATTCTGACGACTTAAGTCGATCCCCGCACTGTAAAGGTTAACATCCTCACCTCTAAGAGCGACAACAGTCGTTTTTAATACATTTTCATTGGGCGTTTAAATCGCAATTATTGGTAAAGAAATGTGTGCTTAAACATTAAGATATGCAAATGCTTGGTCCCAAATTAAATAAATATGACTAATTTTCAGCCATTTGAAGTTGTGGGTCGCGGTAGTTATATTTATCAATTTTATGGTTAAACATACCAACAGCAAACATTACACTTAATTTACTACAATTTATTTCTCTCTGTTTAAAAAAAACTTGTGTAATGATTCATTTCCCCTTTATATTCTGGCTAATATTCTGGCCAAATAAACATGTTCATCATAATGTATCGGCACAAAATAAAATTATTTTACGATAAAATATATTAGTTTCAATTCGGTGACAATGGAATGTTTAAATAGCACATTATCCGTTGAGAATTAGAAGTGATGTGGTCTAGATGAAAGAGTCGTATGGAGTCTGTGAGACTAACTGGCCACCAGAACAGGAGGATAGGAAGACTGAGGACAGGAGGACGGCGCGGTGCAGTCTTGTGTAAATATGGAGACGACAGCCACCAGCCAGAAGCGGATCATTCTGCGGTCAGATTATTCAACCGAGGGGATAATTCGCAAGATTAATTCACTTGACGGAAGCTGTAGGCCTACCATGTACTCAGCATTGTGATTAACGCTTCATTCGCCAGAGGCGCTTCTACAATCACACCCTTCTACAATCACACAATTGCCTGCCTGCCTGCCTGCCTGCCTGCCTGCCTGCCTGCCTGCCTGCCTGCCTGCCTGCCTGCCTGCCTGCCTGCCTGCCTGCCTGCCTGCCTGCCTGCCTGCCTGCCTGCCTGCCTGCCTGCCTGCCTGCCTTCTGATTTATAAATACCCCTCATTTGGCCAGGACTCCCTCGCGACTCTTGCTGTGCTGTCCCTTTTCCACATTCCCTATTATTAAACGAGCCGAATTATGTGGCCTTCTTGCGGCATAACAAAGTCAATTGGTTGCCATTTTTCAAACTCCTAACTTGATTCGAGTCGTTAGTGTGTATTTTGTTGGTGCGCTGGGCTACTGGGTGGCGACTGGGCAGGTGCCCCAGGGGCAGCGGGTCACAATTACCGGGTTATAACAGGGACCGGCTGGACCCCTGCGCACACTATCCCCCGTACCCTGGGGGTGGAACGAGAACGAGACGGCAGGCTGCACGAGGCAGCCCCCGGGGGCTCGCAGTTAAACCCCTCAATGGCACATTTACACCCCTCACAATTGGCTAAAGTGACTGCCGAGAGCTGGACTGATTCAATTCCCATTCAGTTGCCATGCATGGATCTCTAGATATCCACGGCGAGGGCCGGGGCTAGACGCTGGTGTGTCAGTCTACTGGAATGCCTAGCTGCTCATATCAACCAGAAACTCTAATCGGTTCGATACAAAATATAGAGTTTATTCTGTGATATATTATAATTATTAGATGTTTTAACTTTATGTTTTTTTTATTCTGGCTTACAGCCTATGAGAACGTTTCATACCACGTCCTCATACACTCACGCACCAGTCAATGCGAACTATTTACAAAATACTAACATTAAACGACCATGGACCATTTTTGACCCGACATTATTTTGTGTGCAGGAATGACTAGAAGTATGGTGGAGGGAGGATGTGCGTTATCAGCTCTGGGGGAAACCAGCCAACCCGGTGAAGATGGATGGAATTGGGGGTGGAGTGGCCACCTCGACAAAGACAATGCAATGCGTCCAGCCAGACCAGTCAGTTACTCTTACGTTCAAAAGAAGTCAATTGAGAATGTTGTGCGGCCGGAGCTCTCTGGCCGCGACCACAATCAATGAATCAAGCTTATCTACACCAGCGACCCTCCAGTCCTCAACACAAGATAACACACAAAATTTGCGTTTGTGTCGCTGACCCTTGACCTGACACATAACCTTCAGTCAATACAAAACATTGCAGCAGTTATAGCACAATGATGGGCCAGCATTAAAAGTGTTGTTTCCCTATTCAGCCGCCACTTGCTCGGGAGCCACGACCAGGGAGCGAAGCCACTTCATCTGGACGTGAAAATATGAGCAGCCATGCTGTCCAGCAATGGAAAGCCAAAGGGACCAATAGCCGTTAATATGCCAACCCATGCTGGTGTGAATCTGAAAGCTTTTGTGTTTCTCTACAAATGGCCAGTAGTTCTTCTAAATCATCCGCAACATTAAGTAGAGAACCAAAATAGAAGGATAAGTTAGTACATTGGAAGGTTTCAGTCTACTATTCTAGCTGCCTGACTGGTTATATGAAGCCATCAGACATCTTACATTATCAGCATTAAAATATATGAGGAGGAATTTAGCATTCCCACCAGATTTACGACTTTATTATTCATGTTGTCTGGCACAGAAGACACGCTGAATGCGCATTATAAAGTAAAGTCTGGCATTATCGCCCATTTATTGGTGCCTCGAGCACTTTTATCAGAGTAGAGAACAGAGCCATTAAGACTGCCACCGGCAGGCAGTGCCATTTGTGCTAATTAGTTACACGGTTTTTGTTTCTTGTTGGTCATTTAGGTTTCCCATCAGACAGCAGGGTGCTGTGGTGCTTCCTGCTGAGGCAATGTCTCCTTGGAGAGCTGGACTCGATGGCTCATCTTCAGTGAGGCAATGGTTCACTGAGCTCTCCCCCCATATACACCTCTCCCCAGTCCAGCAAAACAACATCAACTTTTTCTACCGGTTCAATTCGCATCATCAGGACAACGTATTTGTCGATGGCCCGACATTCGACCAGGTCTTCATCTACTTTCTGGAGAGATCAAACTTTACTGCAGGTCAATTCATCATGAGAAACAGCCAATGTTTGCTCCATGCTGGGTCAGGGTCTGTGATGATGGCCCAGCGCGGAACAATGCATGGCGTTATCTAGAAACAGCAACCTTTCCACCAGTTCAATGCACCCCTCATGGCCTCCCATATTTCTCCCCATCCTTGCTAACTCCCGGGGGAAGAGAACAAGCCTCTGCCGGATACCTCGTTGTGAAAATCAAATGCTCTCGGCAAACAAAAGCCTGACAGAACAGTGGTGTCCTCGACTAACTTTCTGTCCGGAATCAAACAGTCCCAGATTCTCATTCATATTCAGCGCAGAATACCTCCACCGCCTTTCATGTCATCTCGTTTGCGAAAATTTGCCCAATCTGTTGCCCAAATTAACCCATTGTTTTCCCGGCAGGTGGCCGCTTGGCTTGAGGTCACAGCTATGAGGAGAGTCCGCCTCACCATGTGTAAGAGATGACGCTGTTTAGGGGGACACATTCATTAGCCTGCCATTCCCTTTTTTCTTACGTTGTCTCAGCATCTGGGCATCTTTCTCAGCCTCTCCCTGCCGCAGCTCATGTCAGCACCACCTTTGAAGCAGTGTTTTGCCGCTGGACTACAAAGCCTTGGCCATGAACCTTGATGTCTGTAGCAGGCCTAATTTGCCGAAGTCAAGCACACGATGAGTTAATTGAGGCTCGGCCAGTTGAACCTGCCCCCACCGACTCTTCCACAGTTAATTACTTTTAATCAACGCTTGTCCGGGCAGGCGAATCATGATTCATGCCTAGTAAGCAGTCCTCCATCACTCATCTGCTGTCTGTGTGGCCTGCCTCAGCAACCGAAAGCTTCAGCATTCCATGTCTTCCGTACCCCTCGTCTCATGCTGTGATGGTATAACAATGGATCCGATCACATCTCAGCACAATGCCTCACATAACCTAATGGGGCGTATCACTGAATGAGGCAACTACGCTACTACTTTCATTCTCTAGAGATAAAAAATGGTAAGTTACTGCAAAGCTTACAGAGTCTTGTAAACAACATGTACACACTATTTCTACAGAAGAAAAATGACACCGTTTTGCAGTATTTGTTAAAATAATTGAAGTAAAATTAATTTGATCACTGTAATACACAGTCATCAAATAGCATCCGAGTACGCTGCTGAAAGCAGTTTATTGTCAGCTTATGTGTTATTTTCGTGTAGTATTATATCAGACTGTATGATGCTCTGGCCCAGCAGCAGAATCCACGTTTGATGATTGCCTGTCTCTGGTGCTAGGCCTCAGGCTATGGCTTCAGGGCTGTTGGTTCTCGGGCTACCCCCATCCATCACTCCTAGCTATTATCCAGGCTGTCCGCACCCGGCCGGCTCTGCATGCATGCCTCCATACAAAGACGCTTGGCAGCTAATAAGGACAAGCTAGATGCTAAAGGAAAACATAATTACAGACTCCAATAGAGTACAAATTTGGAGGCAGAAAGCCGTAGAGGGGGAGGGTGTAGCTCACTAGGGGCCTATTACGTTCATCTATTGCAGGTCCACTATCATTCCTATTTAACCCATGTTTACACCTTTCTCCAGTCTCCCCGTCCAGGACACATTCTCTAAACATTAACCCTTAAAGCGCTGAAATATGGTTATAGAAATTAAGAGACCAAAGGGTTATTTTCAAATTGAAATCATCATAAATGTCTTAGCTTTATTTAAATCTATGTTTGAACCATCGGTAAATGGTGGGTGTGTTTCTAGTGTTGGAACCTCTAGTCATTCATTCCATAAAATGAGGATGAATATCAACAAGATATCTGAAAGTCAACCAGGCCAAGCAACAGGTACAATGTCAGAGAAATGTTGGCAACTGTGACATAAAACACATTTTATAACTATTTGTTCGTCCCATAAACTCTATAAGAGTAAGGCTTGTCCTTAGTTAGAAATACAAGGCCTGTTTTGTCAGGCAGCATATCTATGTAGTTACCACCACTGCCTATCTGACGCTCATTGGCAGAACTAATAGCAACCACCAACAAGACATTGGGTACCAAAAAGGAGAGAGATTAATTCCCAGTTGATAGACTTTAGTACAACTCTGTATCAGTATATACCAACATTGCGCCAGTATGTCCCCATTATTAGCTGGTGTGCCTGTCGGGGTCTTGTCACAGTCAGTCTGCCCGTCATTGCCAGACCTGATGGTGGCTGTCCACAAGCCAACTGGTAAACTGGTAAAGGACAGGCAATTTAATTTTGAGATGAAAGCATGGTATGCGGGACGGTATCTGTTCCTGTGGCCCACAGATAGACAGGTCCCCAATTAAATGCCCACCAGGCAACTATCTCCTCAGCCGCTATCTCAACCAGGAATGCTGCGGATGAAAACAGTTTTAAATTGAAGAAATGACAGCGGTGTCAGTCACATGTTGTGTTGTCTGGGGGGAGGGGGGGGGGGGGTGATGTGAAGTCGTGATAACCACGTGCTGTCTTCGAAGCAAAGGCAAACAGCAGTAACTGCTCACTTTACAAGTAAGCAGTTACTGCTGTTTGTCTTTGTTTGGCGGGGTAGCAGGATAGCGGCCTCGTGCGGGACTCAGATCCCAGGCTGTGATAGCCAGGGGAACCCCCCTGTTCCTCACTCGGATAGCCAGCGGGATCCCCCTGTTCATAATGCACGGCCAACTGTCAGGGTGTTTTCCAGGCTGGCATGTCACTGTGCATCCGGCGTGGTCCGTCACGCCGTCACTCAGTCATCTGATCCAGTCATATGTACTAGAAAAATAACAGATCCAGGTCGGGGAAATATTCAACGCTGAAATATTTTTGTATAAACCATGGAGACCAACTTGAAATTATCATAAATGTTTTAGCTAGCTAATTCTGCTTAATTTTATTACCTATGTTATGGGTCTGCGGCCATTATAGATATTTAAATTCTTTTAGTGCGGGGATCGCCTTTGGACGTCAGAATGTGACTTCTATGGACGTCAGATTTTGACGTTTAAAGACAGTCCCCGCACTGAAATGATTAATATGCAAGATTAAAATATTGTTGAAATCCAGCGAAATGTTACGCATAAATCACAATCAAATAAAGGTGGGATATTTATACATAAATATAAAAAATACTATAAATTAATATCGTTAGCTCCAAATTAATGCTTACGTTAATTATGCACTGCACACATAGGAAGAAGTATGTTCCCATTTTAATAGGTCGCTTACAGTGATACAACTGTTAATTGGTACCATCTGACCGTAAAGGTCACCTCATTAAAGCTGTCTTTTGTCTCTCTGGGAGTGTTTTAGTCTTTGCCTGACCATCTGTGCCTCTATGGTGAACATTCATATACAAACACACACACACAAACACACACACACACACACACATACAGGTGCCGCGATGCCCAGAGACAGCCCATGAATAATGACAGCTCATTAAAACTATCACCTAAACAAAATGATCAGTCATAAATAGTTTGTTTATGTTGCTCAGATCAGACCATTTAAGCTTAAAAAGACAAGTGAAGACAATAATTATATCAACAGGATCAATGCCATTCTTTTGCTACTATTATTTAGATATTCTGTTATTTAACTTTTTAACATTTTAACATTTTATCCTGAGAAACTAGATTTGTTTGTGTGTATGCGGATTAGGATGTGTGTATTTAGTGATGATGTGTATTAGGATGTGTGTGTTTAGTGATGATGTGTATTAGAATGTATGTGTTTTGACTACTTATTTTATCTTCACTAATTTATCCCTCATACATGTAGATTCCAGCATCCTGCGTGCTGTCATTTCGTTGATGACCCAATACCAGGCTCTGTCACGATATGCAGCCGTTGTTTTCATACTTCCTACAGTCATTAAGACAAAAGCGGTAATTCCGCACCGCTTCAAAAGCGGCCAATCTCTTTGCCGCCACCGGTTTGTCGTTTCTGGGCATTTCGCGGAATGACAGGATGCGTGTCACACTCAATGTACCCAGTCTCTTAAACACCACCACGCCGTAATAAATGTTTATGTCGCTGTCTGAGAAGGGGTGGGGTGATAGAAACCCGCGCCCGGTACATGATTACAGTATATCCTAATTGAATGTGAAAAAAAATCGCGTGTGTTCCCTTACAAAAAGACGAGACTATATGTCTAACTCTTTATGTGATGCGATGAAAATGCTAACAGCGGTAAGTGTTCATTTGAAATGATAGCTGTTACTCATTTGCTGTGCATAGCAATAGACCTATAAGCACATCTACGCCATGGAAATAATATTAATGTACGTGAGTTATTATCAGAAAATTCCCGGTTTGAAGTCCTGCAACGGGAAATTTTAGGAGATTAGTATATTGCCGCAGGCTTTAGTTACGGCTAAGGCGGTATGCACGGCTTAGCGAGTGTAAGGGGAACCCCCTGGCTTTCTGATCCGTGATTCCGTAGTGTCCTATTCTATCCCTGTGATCCGTGGACGGGACAATAGTCTGTATTCTACCCTCACTGTCACACACACCACTTTACTATTGTCACCAGTTCTTGTGGTCTCAATTTCTCTGTTCTGTGATTTAGTCTGTTCAACAGTCAGCTCAGAACGCTGTTGCAATGCTGGCCCAACGTTTACGACATTGTACCAGAATTGCAGCAGCGTTTATTTGTTGCGTGTCGTTAGTTGGGATGCTGGGACTGAGCCTGGGATTGGGAGGCGGGATTAGGATAGACTTTCACTGTTAAGTCCGTGTCTTCCTCTTGGATCCCACCTCTAATACAATGGACGCTTACACACGTGCCCGGCACGTTACGGGCAGCCGTACGGGTGTGCGAGGGAGTGAGGAGGGTGAGGAGGGAAAGGGGTGTCTAGGGGTAACAGTAAATAATGGTAACCTGATGGTATGGACCTGTTAATAACTCCAGCTGGCAAAGACAAACAGCAGTAACTGTATTCTTTTCAAGTAAGCAGCTACTGCTGTTTGTCTTTTGTGGTGTTAACGGCATTATCAGGTTTTTCAGTCACTCACCCCCCTCTCTCACTATTAAGTGATGGATAACAAACAGCTATTTGGTGTAGAATTCTACAAATTACTCTATTCCGCACACAGGATAACATGGTGTATTTGTACGTGATTCTGTACAGAAAAGTCAGCCCATAAGGGAGATAAACTGAACAATATTTAAAAAAAAACAATCGCAAAAAAATAGAAATCGATTTTATATCAAACTTAAATATATTATAATAAAAGTAAGTATATTATACACTCTAAGAATATACTTTTATGGCTCATCATGGGTTAATGTACCCCGACCCCTCCCTCTCCACCCTCCCCCCCACCCCCTCCACGGATCCAGACTAGGGAGCTGGGCTGGAGGCACGCGCCCTTGTCCCAAATGCGTTAATGCGTCGCCACTCAAAGGAATGAAAGCCACACTGGCTTCTTTCATCGCGACCCGTACATGTCATCAAATATTCATGGTACAAGGCGATACCACGGTGATGTCAGCAGAGAGAGGAGGGCAGGGCAAGTCTGCCTGCAAGGGCAGCTACGAGAGGAAGGCAGGGCACACCAGCATACCAGGGCAGAAATGAAAGGAAGGGAGGGCATGACGGCATACCAGGGCAGCAATGAGTGGCTTGGTATTGGTATGAAATGGGATGGGCATATGCTTGTCATGTACGGGATGGACATGTTCGGGCATGGATGAGTAATAAATTTGGAATAGAATGGACATGAATGGGCATATAAGTGGCGTGTAGAGATATATGAAATGAATATATCGAACGTTTATTGTCATATCGCTGATATGAGATTTCAAAATAGCGATAGTCTTCAATAGACTAGAAAATGATAGTCTTCACATCTGCAAAATAGGCAGTATAATATATTATTACACCTGATGTATCCTACAAAGTTAAACAACAGTAACTGCTAACTTTAAAAGTAAGCAGTTACGTTGTTAGAGAGGTAAACAGCTGCAACCTATTACGTTTCATAAGTAAAAAGTTACTGCTGAAATCGAAACAGTAGCAACGGTTATTTTTTCAAATGGGTTGTAGATTGTGGATGCACTTCAGTGACTGATTACTTGAAAAGTCAGCAGTTATATAGTGATGTTTGTCTGTTTTTTGTCTTTATTTTCCATCTCGTCCATCTGGTGGATATAATGTGAGCATATTGACACAGTCTGTGACTGCCTTGATCCACGCTGATCCCTGTATGCCCCTCACACGAGGGCTTAGTGCAATCTGAGGCGAGATATTAATAACTAATGTCTCAATGTGTGCTATGTGCACCTTCAAAGCTGACAACAGAGGTATTAGGCCGGGATGCCAACATAATACACACGCTCCTCAACAGCGATATCAATGTTTTACCGATGTTGTAGACGTCAGACGTCATTGGAAACACCTTCGGCCACAGTTAACCGTTTTCTGGTAGCATAAAGAAAGCAGGTCGTGAAATAGCCGGTCAATTCTGCGTGTAATGTGGATTATTCATCAGGATATCAGGGACGATAATGGGTGGAGCGGCCCCATGTATGACCTGAATGCTAAAGTCCCTGTCACACCGCACACCGTGCCGCGTGCACCAATGCCCTCTGGTGTAACCTGAGCGATAATACAAGTAAAACCACTAGCTGATCCGCTGGTGGCGCCATTCTAAGAAATGGTGCCTGGTTTTAGACTGTGTATATATTATGACAGCCCTTTATGATAACTGAAAGTAGTTTTCCTTTTACATACAGTATGAGCTTTAGTAACATACAGTCTATGACCCGCTCATATGAGCATAAAATGAACAGCTTGTTGTTCCTTTATTAAATATGTAGATGTAGAACTATGCTGTATTAACTATTGACAATACCGTGTGCTATGATATAGTGCGCAAGCAATATAATACACTGCTCTCGGAATCAATGAATCCATCAAATAAATGTATAGAAATTGATCAATTTATCAAAATTGACCTCTGTTTATATATAGAATGTTATGTATGTGAAATAACCTGTTGCTGATCACATATCAGTCGGAACATGGAGCATTTTCAGGCACAAAGACACGTCAGTGTGAGCTCTATGCCTGGTTAATGGGCGTGAAAAATCAATCAAACAATCAATCAGTTACTGTGAACTAACCGTATTTCGCACGTAAAATGTTACGAAGTACCACATTCCGCGATTCAGTGTCAATTATATTTCAATCGAGTCTTCATTTATTTTATTATGGCATTTGTAAACATGAGTAATTTAGTAAATATTCAGTTGGTATTATTCATTCAATTCCGGCTTCAAATGCAGCATTTATTTTCAAAAGATAATGTACCACTTTACATATTCTCAATGTAAATGAAAATACCGTTTGAGCCTTACTTGAGAACGTATATATATATATATATATATATATATATATATTATACAGACGTAACTGTTAGGAGACGAAGTGTTAACCTATTTCTGCTGAATTATTTGTTTCTATTTCAGATTCATTTGACGCTAGTTTTGCTAACGCAATTTCCAGTTTCAAATGACGACAATTTGTTTTTAATTTATTGAATATAGACAATATATAATTATTTCCTTAACTAAACATCTACCATCAAATTTGATCAAGTTTAGTGATATTCCTATCAGTCTTATATACGGCTCCAGCAACCAAAGTGTTAAGTAATTGCATTTGGCGCAGACCAGCCGCACAGTGGCCACAGAAGCGTTCTGTGTTTATGCAATCAAATATGAAATTGGGGATGGATAACGCCGAGCAATATAAATAGAGCAGCTAATGTTAATCAACATCAGCCGCCGTGTTTATCTGGCCGGTATTATTTTATAATTATGCTTATTGCTATCAATTCATTAAATTGATCAAATCATCTCTCTCTTCTATAAATGTGAATTTTCATCATATAATACTTGATCATGACACGTAGTTAGGTCACAGTTTTGTCTAAACGTCATCTGAATCAAATGAGTCTCTCTAATGGAGCGATACACTTCGTTAAAGACAGAAAAGGCGAACTTGAACTGATTGCGTAAAATAATAATTCGACTGCTAGAATGTCAACTCGAGCTACGCTTTAAAGCTGTAATGAGAACTTCTCTCAATTAAAATCTAACAGTTTAGACCATTCATGACCTGGATTTTTAACCTGAGCTTTGTCGGCTGAGCGTGCTACCCACCCCGCCGCCAGGCGCCCCATCCCCTGGTGATAATGACACAGACCATTGTCAGGTTGTTTAGCAGCTCGTCAGCCCTGCACAGACCCCACATGTCTGTTTGTCCTCCCACGGGCTGGCGTGCCAAACCAGAATTAGCTTCTAATTCAATATCTAGGCTGAGTTAGGGAGCTCGGCAGACAGATTTTAACGAAAACCAGCCGGCTGTCTCCACGTGCCGTAATCTCCACGGCACAGGCATCAACCCAGGCTCAATTACCGTATTAACAAACGCACAGTTTGCCCGACTTTCTAGTTCCGATAATCACGCGAAATTAGCGAAAATACAATCATGGCGGACTGTTAATCTTATAAATTTGTAAAATAGATATGGAGTAATATCGCATGAAGCGAATTCATACAATAGTCTTTTTTATTAATACTTATATTATATAATTATAACACGTTAAATGTATTATTAATAGAAGGGGTAGACAACAAAATTTACTCCTAGAAATCTGGACATCTGTATTTGGTCACCCTAATGTGCACAATTATAATTATGTACAATTGCATATTTGTACAATTATTGTATATATTTGTGTATGTAAAGCTCAATAAATAAATAGAGAGTTAGGACAGGGCCGCTTTCCCCCGGGAACGGAAAGGGAAACGTGTACCCCAGACCTCTCCTGGGTGGACACACCACACACCCGGGGTCTACAGCTATAACAGATCCTGGGGTGGGTGCACTTGTAAGCGGGCGTCCCCCGGGGGTAGCGGAGATACTGTCCACCACTCCGAGGTCTGAGTCTGGTCTGGGTCAGACCCCGGGGGTGATGGGGTACACCATACGTGTAAGTGAGTGTCCCCCGGGGTGCAGTGATATTGTCCACCACCCCGGGCTGGGTCAGCCCCCAGGGGTGGTGGGGTACAGTCCACGTGTAAGCGGGCGTCCCCCGGGGGTGTAGAGATAATGTCCACCACCCCGTGATCTGATCCGGGTACATCGTCTTCCCGCTGAAGATTGCGCTCGATTCCTCACTTAATAAATACATCATAAATGAGTTTGTAAAAGAATACAATTTTTTCATAAAAATTAAAAAAATGGCGTGAAATGTTTGATAAAATGAAAGCTGTTTATAAAATAAAAATGTTTTGGTAGCACGTAGCTGTTCACAAAGATATTTGAGAATGTATAGGCAAAAAATAAAAACATACATGTATATTGGATTACCAATTAAAAAGTTGGAATTACTCAATTAAAAAAAACATGGTGGGCGATCGCATAACAAAATAATACAAGACGACAAAGAACAAATTCAACCTAGATCATAACTCCTGCTTCACTGTTTATGTTTACAAAGACAAACAGCGGTAAAGCCTACTTCTCAAGTGATCAGTTACTGCTGTTTGTCTTTGTATATGACACTGCTAGTACAGCCATGGCATTGCGATCCTTGTGCGCCGGCAGCACCATCACTCCGTCACCGGGGACCATCAAAAATTCATCAAGCCACACTTGGCAGCGTAACAAACGAGTACACACCTGGCAACACCAGGCATCGGTCCAATGCTGGCCCGGATACTTAGACGTGGGGCCGGTATTGTACCTTTGCTGGCGTGGTGATGGCATGGTGTGTGTGTGGGTTGGCGGGATATAGCCCAGTCGGCGGGGGAGTTGTTGGTTAAACGCGCCGGGGCCCCCGCGGGACGCGCTCGGCACCCCCGGGGACGCGTCGGGAAGCCACGGGGGACAGGTGTCCATTCACCTGGGGGGTAGTGCGCGCTCCCTCGCGGATTCACACAGGTAGACAGTGACAGTGATTTCTGTTGTGACGTCACACGGGTATTAGTCCGCCAGATATATAACACATCAGTCATACACACGTGCACAATCCTATAAATCTATATCAATTAAAACAATATCAACTCTCCATATAACGTACAGCTCACCATGAATCATACCTGGACAATATATCAACTCTCCATATAACGTACATCTCACTATGAATCATACCTGGACAATATCCTAAAATGGCCGCCATTAGCCATGCAGCTATTCCATTAATCAGCCATGTATTCAACAAACTTTTTTTCTGACGTTTGTGGCGACAATTTTTTTTCATAATTCTTCTTAACCACTATCAAATGCCAATCAAATTAATTCAAACTTTATCTGCGTCACGGTTATCAGTGAGCTATCACCAACCCCACCTAGTGATGTGGTTATCTCTTACTATGTAGCTGGAGTCATCAGCTAATTTTCCCAGTGACTACCCCTGTGATTGACAGCTGGGGAGGGGATATAGGGCGTTATCCCCGGGGAATCACCCCACCTGGATTGCGTGGGTGGATCAGGTAGATATTGTTTCATGATACCAGATTGTTACCATTGCTAAACAAACTGGTCTATACTATGGAATGTGAACGTACAGGATTATGATACTAGACGTTTTGTGTCGAGCAGGATCCAAGCAGTACACCGCTGATTGCATGTCTTATTTTATAATTATTATTGTTGTATTATAATATATATATTTATATAAATACATGCTCAGAATTATTTCAGTGTGACAAGCTATTAGTTTTAAACCTCAAAACGCTAAATTTAATCATTTAAATTTTCACTCACTTGAAATTGTGTCCCGCTACCGCGACCCACAATTTCAAGTGATTGAAAATGATTCATATGTGTTTAATTTGAGGCCAAACATTTGTAAATCTATATGTTTAAAGGCTGTAACGGCTTCCTTAAAAAGTAACCATGCAGTTAGGCCTGCTGCTTTTTGACTTCGTGGTACAGTAATGTTGGTCCAACATCGATCCAGTAGACACTGTGATTGACAGGTGTAGAGGAGGAGGGGGGGGGGCTAACAAGTCGGGATCAGATAGTTATCAGCGAGGGGAGAGGGGCAGGTGGGGTGCTAACAGGTATGTATCCACAGGTGATGGGATAACTAGGATCCCTCCCTACAGGGACACCTGGTGGGGGATTAAACAAACAATAGCCACAAGGGGAGCCCTGGCAGACTCTATCCTTATCACAGGGAGAAGTAGACTGGTATAAACAGGTAAGTTGTGTACAATTTACCATAAACCATGAAAAGCTTAGTGAACCCACGAGAAAACCCAGTAAAACAGACCTTTGTGGTGAGACGTCAGCAATATTAGATGTCGTTTCCCTTCAAATCGCATTGCCTATTTAATAATTTGAATGAATTATTAATGACTATTTTATTAATATAAATGTCTTAATAGCTGATAACTGGGAAAAGTAAATTAATCACTGTGGTTTTGTTTTGGTGGGATTGTACGGGATCGTTTACACGCTGTGATTCCTAGAATCGCCAAGAAATATCTGGATCCGATGCCGATAAAAAAGTTAATGATAAATAGGTGTTCTTATCATCTGACCGCATCACTTCTGTCTCCGCAACCACGTCTTAAGTGGAGTAGACTTGAGTTATTCCCAGCGTGACATCACATCCCGTGCCTCTCATTAAGGCCTGATCACAAAACCAGGTGATGGGTTATACCCTTACATACAGTGCTTTGCAATGGCTATCGGAAGTATCTGCTTACCTGTAAAGTAAGTAGATACTGTCGTTTACCGAGAGCGTGGACCTATAACACTCTTGATCAACTATCACAACAACCCTCTGTGCGATGGATAGCAGATGAACTCATTGATCGCTAAGCGCGAATATTATAGTCTTTTGAAATCCATCCGTTTCAAATGGCTGTCATTGGGAACGAATTGAACGTTTAAGCATTAAAATTTTTAAATGTTTGGCCTCAAATTAAACAAATATGAGTCATTTTCACCCACTTGAGGTTGTAGGTCGCGGTAGCGAGACACAACCTCAAGTGGGTGAAAATTGCAATTACTTAGTTTTGCGCAACCCCCACCTACAACACTCACCGAGAGTTACCGAAACATTCGCCCTTTGTTTGTTAGAGTTTTGATGATTTCATCACTTAACGATGCTCTGTACCTCAGTGATTATGTAGGGGGTCAAACTATTTGACTTGATTGAATAAAATTTCGAGAATCTGACAATTAATTCCCCGTAATTATACACAATACAGCCCGTTATCAGGGGGTGCCACTCCAACTGCCAGAATCACGGCCGGGGGTTTCGGGGCTCGATCCCGTGGGTCTACACAGGGGTCGTACCCCAGGCCCTGTGATTAAGGTATAGCTCAGCATCCCCTGTATACGCCCAGGGAGATAACTGATTGTCATACCTCACTTCACCTGATTCACACGGTAATTACAAGGTGGTCCTATACTATAGCTCTCTACAGGTCTGTCAGCTACATATTGGTTTGACTGATAGACAGATAAATAAGTCAACTACAGAAATACAGACTGCATTGCAACCATTAGGTCTGTGTCTTTTAATTTCTAACTATGATTTCTTAATTATTGTATATTAATAATCAAGCAAACTCTTACAGAATTTAGGTCACCTTTAATATAATTAGTTATAAATTTACAGGGTGGCGTTTTGGCTCACAATATTAATTTAGGCTTAAATTATCAATTGACAAAAGTGAAGTGTTGAAAACTCGTTAAATAAAGAGGAGCTTAGTAGTTATGCTTATTAATGTATTTTCTTGGCAGATCGCAATATCGGCTGCCCTTTCATGCTGTTATGTTACTGTGAATTATACATATTGGATTTTACTTCATGTACGTTTCTCTATATTATCAATCGTCTATAATTGTAATCATTATCACGAGTGTACACTCGGGATAATGATAATAAGTATAGTCTATGTAATGATAGAGATACATGACAATATGGAATATTATATAGTCCACAGAAAACTTTTATTTGCCAGTTGTTCTACCCCTCCCTGTGCTGATGTGTGTTACATAGCGGCAGATGGACATGATGCGGCTGCTGATGCAGATATCTACCACTCGGGGCGTGGAGGGGGGGATGGTGATGAATATTTCACAGAGAGGTGCTCAGGCCATGATGGCAGAGGCTGGAGTGTGCGGCAGTGCGTGACGACAGTCTGCAGTAGACAGCAGCCCACAAAGCAACAAGGACAAACAGCAGTAACTGACTACTTGAAAAGTAAGCAGTTACTGCTGTTTGGCATTGTATGACAGTATTCCTATCTCGGCAGACAACAAAGACAAGCAACATTAACTGCTTACTTAAAAAGTGAGCAGTCACTGCCGTTTGTCTTTTCACGGCGGCCAGTATGCTAGTACTCGATGGCAGAAGAGAATCCTGCAGCTCAAAGACAAGCAGCAGTATCTGCTTACTTTACTGTTGTTTGCCTTTTTATGACAGAGATACAGTCAGACAGTGTGACCTTCTGGTGTCAACGGCAGAACAATCAATATGTTTGCAAGGTTTACCATTTAGGCACTATTGTCACATTGATGCACCGCATAAATTCAATTGAATTTAATAAATAACAAACGGCACAATCCATAATATGAAAGGATTTTCCTTGATAATATTAATCCAATTCTTAGCTATCATTCGATATATTCTGTTTAATACACGATAAATACCTTTATAAATCAAAACATCTTGATTTATCTTGCAGAAAATCACACTTCAAGTAGAATTAAAAGAAATATTTCTATTTCAGAGTTAGCAGCGGAAATTCCTATCAGGTGCATTTATTAAAAATAGGGCCCTTCTACTTCCGCTGTTTTAGAGACCACTGTAACAGCCTGTGGAATGCAGTCATTGATTGCAAGCCTACAAACTGGTCTACATTGCTCCATTATAGCCAGACACATACTGTGGGTGACGATCTGTGTCAGGGCGTTGGGCCGGTGACAGGGCCAGTTGGTAGAGCAATGGACCGCATATGTCTACTGCATACGACAAGCAGACGATTAAACATTAATAATTAAGGTTTTGGTGGGATTCAAAATTCCATTCACATGATTGTATCAAATGATAAAGTTGTATGCTACAAGATAACGTCATCTGCTTATTTTGGTGATATCCAATATGTAAACTTCAAATTGTAATCTCAATGATATAACTAAGCCTTGCTTTATATTCAGTTCCAGCAAACACAAAACATGTGCATAACATTTGTACAACATCGGCTCAACGTCTTCGACGTTGGTCCAACATTGTACAAATGTTATACAACTGTTTTGTGTTTACTGAGGTACAGCCTGAGACGGGCGAGGTGGGGTGTGACAGTACAGCCGGGGGTATAGGGACTGCGGGGCCGGGGTGGCCGGTTAGTGGTTGGTGTATTCTATGTAGCCTGTTAGTGGTTGGTGTATTGGGTTGGTGTATTCCCTGTCCACCTGTCCACACTGCCTTACTGGGACACGAGGGGCACGTCCCTCTCCCCCGGGACTCAGCACAAGGCCAAGCTCAACAGGGCGAAGAAATTAGCTGCCACCCAAATAAACGAAATCAGACCCACTGTGTAGCCGCGTTGTTTCCAATTTGCCGTGTTGGGAGCTAGATGTTGGAAGCAGAATGGTTGTTGCCCAAATAGACGAATGAGCTACTGGCTGACTGACTGAATGACTGAATGGCAGGCTGAGTGGCTGGCTGGCTGGCTGACTGACTGGCTGGTCTGGTGGTTAGTTGTTTGGTTTGCTAGTTGATTGGTTGGTTGGTTGTTTGGTTTAGTGGGTTTGTTTGTTTGTTTGTTTGTTTGTTTGTTTGTTTGTTTGTTTGTTTGTTTGTTTGTTGGTTGGTTGATTGGTTGGTTGGTTGGTTGGTTGGTTGGTTGGTTGATTGGTTGGTTGGTTGGTTGGTTGGTTGGTTGGTTGGTTGGTTGGTTGGTTGGTTGGTTGGTTGGTTGGTTGATTGGTTGGTTGGTTGTTTGGTTGGTTGGTTGGTTGGTTGATTGCTTTGTTGGCTGGTTGGTTGCTTAGCTGGCTGGCTGGCTGGCTGGCTGGCTGGCTGGCTGGCTGGCTGGCAGACTGGCAGGGGTAGTTTAGTGTGGGCTGTCAACACAGCTATTGGGTGGACAGCGTCGGTCAACAATGACGACCCTAGCTGCCACCCTATCCCCAGCTCATTACGCTGGGGGAAACGGGACCCTTCATCCTAGGATCTGAAATCCTGCCTTATCCAAGTCTCCCCCTCCCCTAATACATCCACACCCAACCACACACATGCATACACGTGTGAAAAATAAAAATGTGTTAAATTTACCTCGTATAAAATTAGGAAAATTAGTTAAAATTAGGCAATCTCAGAAATTCATTATTTTCAAACTCATCATTTTGTCTGTATAATTATCAGTGTACGTTGTCGTTATATCAGTAATGCCGAGGAGAATAAGACATTAGGTAATACAGTGAAATAGCGAAATGTCCCGATTTACAGCTTATAAGTGTAGATATTGCCTTTCTTCATGCTATTTAGCATTGCTGCCAAAAATGATACCAGAAATATTCCAAACTTGCGCACACAAGCCGACACAGCTGTGGGTGTTTTGGTTTCCATAACAGCCACATCCGTGCCCCTCGCTGAGGTCACACCCCTTTACGGTCAGGGGTAAATAACAAGACAAAATAAGTGGGTTGATAAATTATCTGTAAATAAGTGATGTTGTATTTGACTGTCTGTCCGACTTTTAAATTCAATCATTACTTCTGACCATGAATTAGTCAGGATAACAACGTCTGTGTAAGTGACACCTTAACAGCAACGGTATAGCATGTTTGCGGTTTCTCCGACCATAACTTAGGCGCAATGATTGATAAATATTGGAGGGAAACGACAATGTGTGTTTAAATTTAATAGTAAATTGTAAATTAATACATATATATAGGCCTTTGTATATATCGTCCCCTTGGATATGAAAGGGTGTATCTGCCACTTTCTAAAGTGGCAGATACACCGTTTCATATCCAAGGGGACGATTCTTATATTGTGAGTGGTGAATGCAGACATAAGGTGTATCATATGACTTGTATGTAGTCAAGCAGAGTGAGTGTGGTCTAGCGTTACTTCTGATTCCCTGATGGTGAGATATACAGTATCAAGTATCCCGACAGCATGATTAGTGGATAGGAGGGGTGGGGGGAGGGGGGGGGGGTACTGAAAGCAGGTGGGCAGATGTAGTAACTGAAATATGAGTTCATTATAATATCTATGATGTATGAAAAAAACATAACTATGTTTTTGCAAGCAGATAATACTTAATATATTACTAATTTATTTTTAGGCTCACATCATATTTCTTAGATTTTATAATATTTTAATATTGTATCGCCATTATTATTTAGATGTGTTCCAGGATTTTAGAACAATTTTAATCGCATGAATTTGAGATTAAGATCAAACATTGTTGCTTGAATATAACACAGAAAATGTAGGGTAATTTATTAAATACAACAGACCTAATAGGATGAAGAGTGAGGTGCAAGATCCCGGTGGTTTCTTGTCGCGCTCATACAGTCACCTGGTCGCAGCACATTACCAGAGCGCGTTCATACAGCCATCACGCCGCAGCACATTATTAACCTGATGTTAAGGAGGGACCCGGGGTTTATGTAGACGTCCCCCGGGGTAAGGCAGGGAGCCGGGGTCCTTGTGGAGAGATGTGGCCACCCAGTCACCACCCGCACCCCTCAGGGACATATTAAGCCAGGCTTAATAGAATCAGCTTGAAATTTGTGTGAGTGTAGGACAGAGGGGTCTGAGAGGCTGGGGGCCGAGTCCTGGGCTCTAAATCACCCAGACAATGTCACTGGTTTGTCTATCTGCAGACTGCAGGCAACGCTAGACACAACATAACACAGCACAGATACCCAATGCTTGAACAATGGTGGGCCAACGTCGTAGACGGTGGGCCAACATTGGTCAAACATTGTGTAGATGTGTCATGTTTGATGGGATATACCATAAGACATACTCACATACGTAAAGTGTCGAAGAAAACTAACCTCAAATGTGGACCATCAGAGTGGAACGCCTCTCAATCTATATATATGAACTGCAATTGTGTACATTTGAGTATTTTTTTTACTATATTTGTGTATATTTAACTATATTCTAATCATCTGAAATTGTGGGTGGCGCGAAATGTATGTATTCATTCGCCATTTGTAATATCAAACATCTTGAAAATAATTCACAATTGTAACAGGACGGCAACTACGATGAATACATATTAATTTGCCTAAGATGTAGCATAACATGTACATAAACAATTATTTTATAAATCATTTCTTCATTCATGGCTTGATGCTTGTTATTTGTGAAATTTGTATCAAGACTTTATAAAGTAATTTTCTGATTAGAAATAATTTACGCCATGAAATCTAATAAACTTGTAGCAAGCATACTTTAATATAGCGAGTGAGAATGCTGATCCTCGTATAAGGACTACTCTGTGATCCTTGTATAAGGACTAGTAGTGACCCTTGTTTAAGGATTAGTAGGACTGCTAGTGGGTGGTATGAGCATCTCCCACTGGTCGCTATGACTCCGCATCCCGCCTGTCTCTGTATCCGCCCAGCCACGCCATCCCATACCTATTGATCCAGGGATATGTTCATAAAACATGAGGCAGATATAATGCATGCATGGAGGCACAACCACCGACAGTGCACCAATAGACAGTCTTCACAAACGCCACCTCACTCTCTACCCACCCACCGCATACCGCAGCCAGTTTTCAATGGAATAATCGAATTCTCTGGGACATTAGAAAGTTTTTGTTCAATCAAACACGTGAATTAAACTCAACAAATGTAAACTAATAGCTAAAATTATAGCCATAAAAAATATTTGTGATGCAGCACATATTCTACATATATATTTTATATATATTATATATATATTTTAGGATATTTTCGTAGACTAGAATAATATATATAAGACCTACATTTCTATTCCATAGTGGTAGGCCTAATATATTATGCAGTGCATACTATATCATTCAGAAATAGATTGAAATTGCAATAATAATTTTACAACAGAATAAATATTTTTTAATAAGAGTCTTATAAACATAAAAATATTGTGATGAGCAAGTTAATGAAAAATTGATTGTACAATTTTTTTCATAACTTGATAATATATCATATACATGTCTTGCAATTATTAAGTTTCAAAATTGCTAATGAAGTGATTTGTCTATGGAAAATGGTACTGGCAATATATTGTCCTCAGCTAAAATCTGCATGTCAGTTATGTGAGCTAATGTAGGGTTGGATTGAGTTATGTAGGTATGTTTTATGAGTTTTGTGAGGCATGGATTGAGCTATATGAGTATATGGATCTACCCCGGACTCAGTGGCGGACAGTGTGGTGGTCTCGATGGACCTGGCATGATTAGGTGAGGGGTATGAGGTCCCTCAACATGGGACTTCCTACACTCCCTGCACGTAACTCTGGCTAAATCATGGCTAGATATTACAGCATGGATTCCCACTTCATGTATGGCTAATGCTGGTTTAATTCCGTGCCGATGTCGTAGACATCGGTCCAGCATTAAACCAGCATTAGTAAAGCGTCCTGTGTTTGTTGTGGATATCCACGGATTGTAAGGCGGACACCGGGTCGTTAATCTGGGGGGTGAGGGTGGCATGTGAACCCAGGAGGGCATACACACGGGGGGTACAGTCACCTCCCCGGTCCACCCCGTCTGACCTGGACCCGCCCCACGGGGGCTGCAAACCCCAGATTACGTTAGCACCCCTCCACGGGCCGGGAGCGGCGGGCGGAGGACAACGCGCCGCGTTGACACTCGCCGCGGCCGGGTCCCTGCGCTAAGGGACGCACCTTACAAATTACAGCCGCACCCAACGGCGACCTGTCCTATTTTCTGCACCATTTGTCTGGACTCTGGCGGGTGACCGGGTCACGACCCCTGGGGGTCAGGGTACGGGGTCACTGATCTGCTAACCTTATCTCGCGCGGTCAGCCTACACTCTCAATGATCCTGACATGACAGGGGTCAGTACGGGATCCGGGGTCTCAATGATCCCGACATGGCGGGGCACGGGGGTCAGCACAGAAACCGTGGAATCTTAAAGTTACAACATAAACTCTAATATTTCGCAGTCATAAAAATATTTTATATATTTTTTGAGAGAGCGATTATGATCGGAACACAACCCCCTACTATTTTTATATAAATACAGGCTATACCAAAAATCATGTAGGCCTTATCCTATCATTGAAAGAAGGTGGGAGGGAAGGGTTATGGCCGATTATGCTTGCGTCACCCACTGCCTGTCATAGTCTATTTGGCCTCGGCAATGTTCGGTGCCACTCGGTAGAGCTCGGTAAATCTCGGTTACGTTCGGTCAGTTTGTCCTGACCGGGCAGGTCCCCGGAGCGTAGTTTGTGCCGCTTATGTGGCGTCCAGTGTCCTTCTACTAATGCTATTGCCCTGTGGGCCCTGGGGGGTGCCCAGCCTAAGTATGCTATTGCCCCTCAGACCCGAGGGGGTGCCCCAGTCTAACAGTACAGATTGTTACCCACTTTGTGAAGTGCGCTCAGGGCACATTTAGCCTCTCTCTATAGTATCTCTCTGAGGATTGCTTAGTTTGTCTGGATAACCAGGTTTTACTGGGGTGTAGCGCGGCTCACTTTGAGGTAGGCGTCTATGGCGGGGTGATGCTCGGGTCGCTTTGAGGCGGGCGTCTATGGCAGCTTTACTAAAGACAAATTAGATAAAGGGCACTCTTTATTTCAGAGGGAGCCATCAGCCGGTCTCCTAACACAATCTGCCGCAACACAACAGGCATGGCACAGACTAAAGTGCGGGCCACACTAGACACACCAGACACCGGACAGACCATGAAGACAACACATCTTCTGCCCTGTCAGGGTAACCCCTATGGCACAAAGACTGACGTTAGACGTCAGATTTTGACGTCTACAGTCGATCCCCGCACTAAAATAATCAGCTCGGCATCTACAACAGAAGCCACGTCAGGGACTCCTAGGGTCATCTTCACAAGGATCACGTGGGGCGAGATATAATATGTAGGTCGGGGAGCTTCAAGACATAGACGATTCAACTAAATTTACAAAAAAAAAAGTTTTATTTGTAAATGAGGTAACAAATAAGAAGTTTGCTAGGGCTCTTGTAAAGTTGAAAAAATATATAAAAATTCGAGAAAATCTCGGAAGTGGGTGGGTGTGTCAAGCCCCAACTCAGAGTTGTTTTTCTGTTTAGTTTTGTGTTTTTTTCACACATGTTACAAAAAAATTGGTTAAGGGGAGGGGGTGAGTGGGGTCTGGCCAATCCATTATATTTGATTTTTTTTAATTTTTAACTCGGCAAAACTCCTTACTTGTTGCGGCTACCAAAGGTGGAGATGGTGACGTCAGCAGGTCAATGGGCAAGGCCAGCAGAAGTTATCGCAAAGACAAATAGCCGTAACTGCTTACTTGTAAAGTGAGCAGTTACTGCTGTTTGTCTTTGCACTGTACACAAGCTAAAGAAGACGAGGAACGCGAAGCGTGAAACTATAAACGGTCTGAAGGGACAAGATGGGCGGGGAGGTCACCAGGCTAGGTCAAAGGTTAGTCATCTTGGAAACCTTGGCATGCAGCCTGCCGGCAGACTAGCTGCATTTGCTGCGGTTGAGAAGCAAAGATTACAGTTAAGGCTGCTGGCATGTCGTCCAGGCGTGAACACACATTTATCAAGCACTAATAGAGTCAGCAGCCACTACATGACAACTCTATCTGGTCAACTAAACAGACATATAGAACAGATACAAGGCCACTCTCTAAGCTGGGAAGAGCTCAGTAAAAAGTAATCATACAAGATTCCGAGGTTAAAATGGCAATTAATTATTATCTATAGCTAAGTATATCATCTTCATTGATTTCTTTCCAATTTAGATCGCGAATGTCAAAATGGCCGCCATTAACGTGCTCTCGCGTGTGCAAACACATAATTACACTCTACTTGAATGTGTTTACTATTGATAGATTGTCCTTGGTATTTGACAAAAATGACTAAAATATATCTTGCAATATAAATTTCTATCATACATACATTCCCTGAAGTCAACACGTGGCAACACGTGTCTCTAGGACCTGTCGTCAGCCCGCCCCCCTGAACCAGCCCCTTAAAGGAGCGTCTGAATTCATCAGAGGATGCTTCTCCTAATCCACTTATGGACTGGGATCGCATGGCCAGTTTGTGGCTCTGCCCTCGCCTCCCGTCCACCACAGCCGACTGCCCGACGCTCTCTAATCGAATGAGCAGGCCAAGAAAATATCGGGCGTCAGTTGACAGCGGTGTAAAAATAAGGGAACACACAGCGCGATACTTCTCAGGGGGACGGGAATTAAAGGTGGAGCCCTGAAGGGCTGGTAAGAGGTCTGGGGATGTTAGCAGGGGTTGGTCAGGGTGGGGGGAGGGGTACTATTGGTTGACATCGATCTCGCTTCACTCGCTCTAAATGCAATTTTCAGGCCAAGCACATCTGATTGCTGCCCACTGCCCTCCACTGACGCTAAACGTTGTCACAATTATGTTTCATTGCTGGCCCAGCGTCTGTGACGTTCGGCCAGCAATGTAACATATTTTATACAGCATCTCGTCTTCTCCAGGACAGCGTGCAATTGACAAATATAACCCCAGCGTCAAATTGAATCTTGACCTGTCTATAAAGTGTTTTACTATTCATGGAACAATTACAGGGTTACCTGGACATCCATAGCCCAGAGGCGAGGTGCAATATCCACCCGAACCTAGATCAGCAAGCATGGGTCACCTGCATCTCCATAGTGTACAGGCAGGGTGACATGGTTACCCGACCTAGTTCATCTGTTATAAGATATGAAGCCTGATAGGATGGCACCATTATCGCTCAGTATATTTGAACACCACCAATAGAATTACTGGTCAGATGATCCTGTATATTCTATATGATAACAGTCCCTGAATACAAAGTGTTGATGGAGCAATGCAAAACCATAAGTGTGACCTAGGCAAAAGTGATTTTATAATTACCACCATAGTTAGTTTAACGTAAATTGTTCAGCGTAATTGTCTACTTATAAACTGAATAATACAAATATTTATTGAAGTAATATATTGCAATGATATTATTAAAAAAAAAATTATCCTCAAATTATTTAGGATAATAATATAAGTGTGAAATTGTTTTTATTTGGCATTATCTAGCCGCAGTGAACAGTCCTGAGCAGATGGTGGTCTGGTCTGTTTTGCTGTGAGTAATGTTGTTCTGTTCTCTGCTGGAGTTGGACAGTGAACATCTTATTGCTGTCTATCGTGCGGCAGTACCATTCACAGTCAGACTATACTTCACTGTTACAGACGCCTTGTAAGGCCACCTATCTCACTCCACGTAGCAACAGAAACACCTCACACAATCCTGGCTCAATGTACGCCCAGCATTGTAGACGCCGGCCCAATGGCCATCCTAGTTCAGGGTCTATTCACTAAGGGAGGTTTTCGTCGACCCAGAAGATAAGGTTGCAGCCATTTCCCACTTGTCTCGTATTGGAAGTTTTCAAATTTATTTCCGCGCCCGTGGGCCAGCCGGCCAACTTGGAACTAATTTAGTGTAATAATTCTAGCGGGCCTCAGCGGACGTCGAGTGACTGGCCGGCCAAATGGAGCATGCTGACCGTGCGCAGGCGCCACTAGCGGACCTCAAATATACTAGACCTGCAAAGGCAAACAGCAGTAACTGATTACTTGAAAAGTAAGCACTTCCTACTGTTTGCCTTTGCAGGGGGTGCAGTTTGCCATTACTCGATGGCAGAAGATAATACTATCATGCAAAGACAAACGGCAGTAACTGATTACTTGAAAAGTAAACAGGTACTGCTGTTTGTCTTTTTATGAGAAACATCAGGTCCGCCGTCGAACATCAATAACGCCAGACCAAAATCGGGCATTTGACACAAATATATATTTTATATTTAAGACGTCATTAAGCCATTGTATGTTGCAAACAGAGAACCGAACCTTGAGTTTGTTAGATGTTAATCGACTTGAATAATAGATATACTGACCCAAAACACTGCAACTGACAACAGAAGACGATAGACTGACAAGAGACACCTCTAACAAACGACCAAATGTAAGTACCACAAAAATAAATAATCAAACTGTAACTACGAATACTCCTTTTTAAAAAAGTCAGTTTTCTTTCGAATTTCCTTCTATGTAAGGTCATTTCGTGGTACATTCTTTACTTTAGATTTAATCAAGTCGAGTATTCATGACAGTTGTTTTCGGGTTCAAGTGATATTCTTGTCATGCTTAATGTTATGTTGTAATGTTTTTTCAGAGCTGTTTTGGATATAAGTAGTATTTTTGTGATGTTTTTTAGTATACTTTTTTTCAGAGTTGTTTTGGGTTTATTTCTGTACTTGTATTCCTCTATGTCAGAGGACGACTAGCTGAGACACACCGTGAGAGGAGCCGGGGCCAGGACTCTGGGGGCAGCTCCCTGGGGGCGGGGTGGTCTCCCCTCAGACCCCCAGGCGCCGATATCTGGTGCATCTAGCAGGGGCGGGCGTGTGGCCGCGGCCTCCCAAAGCCCTGCAGGCCAGAGATAGCACGAGGGAAGCCCCCTCAACTACAGGCAGGCAGCTTGATAAACCGACAGGCAATATTATGAGACGGAATCGGGCTGTATCTAAGGCTAGCCCTGGCCTCCCACACCCTGATAGGAGCCTTATCGCGCCGCTCAGGGTTATGCAAAACAATGGAATGGGACTGAGTCCAACCAGAGGTAATCCCGACACAGCAACTCATCTGATCGCCGGCAAACCAGCATTACTGGCTGCCCAGGCAGGCAGGCAGGCAGGCAGGCAGGCAGGCAGGCAGGCAGGCAGGCAGGCAGGCAGGCAGGCAGGCAGGCAGGCAGGCAGGCAGGCAGGCAGGCAGGCAGGCAGGCAGGCAGGCAGGCAGGCAGGCAGGCAGGCAGGCAGGCAGGCAGGCACCTAGATCGTCATCTCTTTCTTTTCCCGTCTCCTGTTTTAGAACCCTAAGCCCTTTTCCCCAGTGCCAAGACTAGTGTAAAAAGCAGGTCTGAGAGCGCTGCGCTGAGGTCCCTGTGGAGCGTATCCAGCCCTTAGCCGGATGACGGGCCCTATCATTTTTGTGTAATTTCCTTCTTATTGTCTTAAAGCAATCGCCTCGTTAAATACGGCGGGTGGTCCCACGTGGGCGATATTATGCGATAATTGCGGAGTCTGATGGCTCTCTGATATAATACAGTAATGGGCTGTGTGACCCAGCGCCTGTCCCTGGGGGGTGCGTCCATGGACAAGGACGCATTTAAACTATTAAAGCCTCACAGATGACCAAGATCCATGGCTTTTAACACAAGGAGAGACTCCCAGGGGTAGACCTAAACGTATTATATGTCATAAGCAATACGGCACTAAGTCTGGGCCAGGTCAGAAGGTCATGAGGTGAGACATGGGGTGAGCAGTAAGGGTAGAAGGCATCACCATGGGGATTAGTTACCCCGGATCCCATGACATGATAGATATCATATGATGCCATACTCTCCATCATCTAATAATTTACCCTGATATCATCAAATAGCACAGTACACTGCTAATTTACCATGATATTATCAAATAGCACAGTCCACTAATTTACTCTGAACACAATCTTTCAGAAAGATTATGTTTTCTATAATCAGATAGTGCCGTGAAAATGCGAGCAGCACCAGCTGTTTATTTTCAAAATGATCAACTACTGCAATAAATATTTTTTAATTTTTATGCGTTTAATTTTACTATCCACCAATTAAATATCGTTTTATAATATGTTGCAAAATAATATATTAAGATACTTGTATTTCTTCTTTCATATTAGGACCATTTCAGTTTCCCCAGACGCGATGTATAGTGTGACAACTTACTTTGTGTTTAGTTTCGTTTTGCTGTAATAAAAATTCCTCATACAAAACAAACAATCGATTTACTTACGAATGACCAGCAGTGATTTTTGGTCAATTTAACCAGCTATATTGCATCACCTTGAATATGGAAGGGTGTATCTGCCCCTGTGTAAAGTGACTGATACAGATACTCTTTCGTGTCCAAGGGAACGATTGGTTCTGACCAATGGGGTTGGTTAAATTAATCAAATAACTCTGTTACATATATGGCCATAGACCAGTATATTGGCTGTTTCAAACAAGTCGTTTTTGGTGCAGTAAATGGTTGGATCTCAGTGATATGAGGGGAGCTGGCTGTCAGTGCTGGCTGGGCGTTGGCTCATAACAAGGTGATTCTGGCCCATCATTCACTCAAACACTTGTATAAGGCTGAGTGACACAGTTAGTGACGGTTGTGAGGCACAGATGAAGACATTAGGTGAAGAGGCCATCAATTTACCGGACATGAGTCCTCGGCCTGCTGAACGACCAGCCTGCTGGGGAGGCAGGGCTACAGCTGAACGACCAGTCTGCCGTGGAGGCTGGGCTACAGCATAGAGTTAGTCTCTTCTACCTCTATGACTACAGTGTCCACAGTCACAGAGCCTGTATCCAATCCAACAGTACCATCTTGCCACGTTTAGTTAATAAAAAATTCAATCTTAGGCCTATTTATTTGCAATTTTTCTCACGAAATTGTAAATAAATTTTACCTAAAAAATCTTGTTATTTTTTGCTATTCGTTTTCTTACATAGCATCACGTCATGATATACCATTGATATGTGATGAAATGTATGAATTATTTAGCTATAATATAAACATAATAAGGGAATGTATATGATAGCAATGTGCAGCCCATAAACAAAATTTAGCAGAAAGAATGCGAATAAAATATTTACTTTTCAAATAGTATTATTTCTGGTCGGGTAATAATCGATAATGATACAGTGCCATGAATGGTTATTTTCTGCCGTTTGATGTTAGAATATCACCGACTAAAACTGATGATATAAGAAATAATTTCTGCCTCCAGCATCCTCATCCCGTGACAGCAGCAGCAGCAGCAGCAGCATCCCCCACGTATTCATAGAGAATTAGCGGCCAGATGGTGTACCACCCCCCTCCCGGGGCATCTATATCACACATCTATACCACCAACATCCACATACTGCTCTCTTAAAGCCGCTATTGTCGACAAAATAATTGAATTATCCCTGAAATTCCCCTCAGATGTCATCTTTGTCGAGAGATGTCCACCTGTGGATGGTTATGTACAGAGGCAGGTCTGTGACCTCTAGAGCAAGCTGGTATATTAATTAATATATAGATATCAAGTGCGGCTACGGAGATCAGACGGTTGATTATTATACCGCCCCGGAGACCAGAGGGTTGATTCCTATCACATAAACCTTCCACTTCAAAATGATTCTCTTTTCGCCGCGTTCCCTGTTTTGCCGTCATCTCGCGCGACGCCGCGGATCGCGTACTGATGAAATGGGAGGAAGTTAGAGTGGTAGCTCAATGCTGGGCTATGGTTGTGTACGTTGGTCCGACATTGATGCGTTATTACACTAAACACTACACGTAGATCCAGTGCTGGCTCAATTCTGGTCCAGCGTCTGCGACGCTGGCCAAGAATTAGCCCAGCACTGGATGTAGCCCACGTGTGTTGTTTTCCGGTGTCGTTTGCAGGATTCGTTGATCCTGGTTGTCAAACAGTTCTTCTCCTTCTCTCTGTCGTCACGCACCACCGAAGAATTCAAGGCAAAGTCAGAACCAGAAAAACAGCAAGCGTTAAAAAAAAGCCTCCCCTCCCCCCGCCATCGCTGCAGTGTGCGTGGATCTACCGCGCGTCACCATCGATTCATTTGGAGGCCGTGTCTGCGCAGCGCGGCGCAGCGTTCAGAGATGCTCGGTGACTATCGCTAGTCCGCACGTCATAAACAGAGCATCACCGCAGCCGGCGGGAATATTTTTATTTCCGCCTCTGTGCCGTCTCTTTTCATTTATTGTCTTGCCTCGGTGGACGTTCTTTGTTGCCTTAATAATGTGCCAACAACCCTTCAACAATAGCGCCCGCCGACGCTGATACAGCGTGCCGCGTGCCTCACCGCCGCAAACAAACAAAACAACAAAACAACCTCACAGCCTCACAACAATAACCTCAAATAATTTCACCTCAATTACCGTCATCTTCAGTTAAGACGGCGGTGTAATAAGCGGGAGATCTCAACAGAACAAAACACCAGATTATCACCTCTTTCGTCGGTTCATTATCTCGTTGTCTTTATAAACGTAATTACGATCGACACCAGGAATGCATACAAATACAAAAAATCTGGGCACATCGAATTATAACAGAAATAGACACAATCTTAGATTATTGCGGTAAAAAGTGATAATAATCTGCATTGTAAATATTTAGTTTATTACTTTTTGTTGTTGTTTTGAAGATGCACAACGAATGATAAATGTATTACCTGCATGACTAAGTATTTGAAGTTGCATATTATTTTGCAAAGAGTTGTTTTGAAGATGTATATACCGAATGATTAATTTGTTATCTGTTAAAGCCATATGACTAAGTATTTCAAATGATATATTTTTTTATTTTGCGAAAGAATTACAAAAATAGTCCGGATTAATATCACTTGAAATGCCCAAATGTCAGGCGACTTAAAAAAGTGCTCAAAACACATTGGCGTTCAAAATACATTCGTCCACATCACAATTAGACAGGCTAATCCCACGATTGGTGATATTAATTGCGATTTTCAGCCGTTGCACTTCATGAATCGCATCTGCATTCTGGCTGTGGATGAATACATTCACCAGGTTGACCGTGCGATTGACATGGTCTATAAAACTACATTCATGTCAGATAATTGTTGTTTCGTTTATTTATTTCAAGGGTCGACTTTTCACGTCAGAATCTGGCGTATATAGATGTCATATTCTGACGTCTCTAGACGTCGTCTTTAGACGTCCGATTCCGAGAGTTAAAGACGATCCCCGCAATGTAAGAATTACAATATTTTTAATGGTCGTAGACCCATAATATAGATATTCAAATAAAGAGGAAAGAGCTAACAGAAATATTTATAATGATTTGAAATTGAAAAACCATTTGGTCTTCACAGATTATAGAAAAATATTTCAGTGGTGTAAGGGTGACCATGCACTTGTGGTGTATAAATGGTTAATCCAGGTCTTATGCCTGACCCGGACACACGACCCGCGGCCCGTGGGGCCGGGGGGGGGGTGAGGGAAGGAAAAGATGGCAGTCATCTGATTGATAAAAAGCTCGGCAATGGACCAATGATGGACCGCGTTTGAGTGAAAACATGCGAAAATTACATATATTTGTTATGATTTATTACAATTAAAAATACTTCTGATAATTTAAAAGAAAAATCCTTTAAAACCTGTTATTTAAAGCGCAAAATCTTAATTAGAAGATGTGTCCCATCACTTAAAGAATTGAAATTTAATAGAAAATATATAATAATCCATTTACCATAATATAAACTGACTAATATCGGTTTATCGGTTTATGTATTAGTGTTTGCGTCACATGGTGGTGATGTGATGCATTGAAACGATACACCATCCCCCCCCCCCCAGACCTGGCCAGTTTATCTGGACAACACGCCACATTGCCCTTCACTGACCACACACTGCCCGCTATATCTACCCACCACCCCTGCCCACGTTCTCAGTACCCCTGGGACTGTCCCCTGTCACCCCAAGTCTCATAGCCACCCCAGTCCTGCAGGGGCAGGCAGAGAGGACGATAGTGTGTTAAAAACACCATCTAATTTAATGAGACCAATATTAAAACAATGTTGTATGCTCTTCTTGCGTTTAGAATGCTGAGAGATCACGGCCCATTGGCTTCTCGTCAAGTAAATATGGCAGAGAATCCGGGGCGGGTCAAAATGCGGGGTCACAAAGCGGGTTAATCTGCAGCCTCTGAGTGAACGCCTTCCTGACGGATGGACACTCGTGATGGGGTCCACAAGGCAGTCAGAGATAGTGGCCATAACCTAGACAGACCAGCCACAGAGACAAGGCTCACACAGTGCTGTTTATTTAGTCAATATCTCATAACAGAATAACCTAATAACCACAGCATACCACCGAGAACAGCACATCGCTCTGTTTCTTAAATGTTAAACGTGTTGTTTTAATGTTAGCCCATGGGCTGACGTCTGGTAAATGAGCCTGAACATACCATAACGTTGATACTTTGTGTCAGTTATCATACGGAGTATCACACGACAACGTTAACTTAACCTAAAAATACATACTCCCTAATAAACACATTACAATAGCAGCATGAGCATACGCATAGCATCTGAAGATATAAGATATAAAAGTAAACAAATTCTTGTCCAGCATTTTTCATAAAAATATTGTTTGCGTTTGAGGCTAGAAAATGCACTAGCAATTTCATGCTTCAAACGCCAAAAAATAACAACGACAACTTGAGTATAGAAATGAACGCGTGCACTTGGCTACAGTAGAGTAAGTTCTGGTTCCTACCTGTCAATGATAACGGGGTCTGATGGAGTCTCGTTTCTGTTTCCGCAGCTTTTCTTATCACAGCATCGACTGATAACAAAGCATCAGATTAGACGTATAATCACACTATGGCTACACAGCCTCTCTAGTTACAGGTTCTAATGTGTCACCAGGAGGGTCAGGTATCAACAAGGAGAGAGAGAGAGCGTGCCTCGTATGTAGGCAGAAAACTATCCCCACTTAATTAAGAGTATTCTATACATTATACTCTAAACAATATAGGTTCTTTAAAAAGAACCCTTCAGTACTATTACCACGCATCCCCAGGAGAACCCTTGTAGGGTTTTCCTGGGGATGCATGGTAATCATATAAGAACCTGTATTGTTTAGAGATATACAAACATAATCACGTTATGGACAATCACTTACTCTCTGTTTATGTTAATATCATTACTTTAGTTGTTGAAAATATATACAGTGAAGTAAATAATAGTGTGTTATTTATAATATTGTTATGGATTATATTATCTGGTGAGTCAGCTATTCCTAACTGTGTCTCTGTGTAGAATATTCATCTCACCTGCACATGATTTCGTGTGTGAGCAGTACTCGGCACATTTCGGGATTTTTGTCTTGTCCCTCGTAAACAATAGCCTAAACACACGAAAAAACATCATTTGGAAACATTATTCACAATGGAATGATACTAAAATACGTAGAAATCTTAAACATCATTTATAGTTCACTGTCTACACTAACGCTTGAATTCGACATTCAACATAGCACATTTTGAAATTGTTTCGGAAACATTTGCTTCTTTTTCAGAAACGAACAACGCACATAATGACATTTCTGTATTAAACACATAATGATACAATGCGCCTACTTGGCCAAGGAATGCATAATACTATCTATATTGTTTTATATACGGCATAAATCTGGTTTGCATGCATATTTTGGGACACATTCTGACGTCTAAAGTCGCTCTCCGCTCTTTAAGAGTTGATGTTTGACCCGCGTATTCCTAGTGGTGTTTGACAACCAGAGGCCGGGATTACACCGGTGTGTAGATGATCAGACGTGGAGTTGTATGCTATGGCTGCCGGATTGCATGGTTGCATACAACCAGAGAGCAGGGGGATTCCCCAGCAGAGCCTGGGTGATGTTGACAAAGAAGCAGCTCGCAGCGTCTTCTGGCGAATAATAGTGTGATTACAGGCAGTCGGTGAGAACTGTTCACGGACTCAATGCTGCTTTCAGGATCACCCTCTGGGCCCGACGTCTACATCAGGGAGAAAAAGGGGGAAAAAATAACTGATAATATTAAAAAATCTGAAATAACGCCGAAATATGACGAAAATAGACCATGAATGCTCTCTGCTATTCTTAGATTTTCACACACATATAAATGTATGCATTAGCCGTCCTATGTGGGTGATTACTTTCCCACTGGGCCTAAAGAGTGTGAGTTAACCAGGGAGAGGGCTCATAATGATTCTATTACTTGTCACTATGATACAGGTCACGTGTGCTTCAGCAGAAATAAAGCCGGCCCAACGTTGGCACACAACTGGGCCAGTATGACAGACATTGTGCCATCGTTGAGCCATGATTAGTCAGTAATCACGGGCATCACAGCATCCTGCCCGATAGTAATTCTTGTCTCCAGGATCTGGTCCGGAACAGACAGATCCTGACTTGTATAACTTAAGCAAGGATCGGAAATTCAGAATTCTGCCATTCACTTTAGCCCAATATTGCTTTAATGCTGGTCCAGAGTTGTAGAAGCTAGACCACCATCTAACCAATATTGTAGTATTTTACAACAGACAAGTCCATTAAATTAAGTGGTTTGAAAAAAGCAACGATTTCTACAATTCTTTATTTCGAAATGACCAAATCCTGTTTTAATGCTGGTCCACCATCTAGTAAGCCGGCTCAGCATGGAGAGTGCATTGTGTCTATATACGTTTTGTTTTCGCTGGGTTGTTTTTTCTTATTTCAAAAAATACGCCATTAACTTTATTTGATGCATTTGATAAATTTAGGTTTGCATAAGATTGTGCCGTTTCTTACTGTATTCTGAGAGAGAGTGTAGTATTGGTGGACGTACATGATGCGAGTTTCTGGATTGATTTTAATAACGTCAATAACGCTTCATGTGATCCGGGTTAAACCATGATCCCGGAGAGATACCAGATGATATAATATGGGTAAGCTTCAGGCCGCTTCTCTCCGCCAAACCACCGATAATCAGTCCTCCATGACCAGATACCACAATATATCAGCCCAACACCGGGCCAGCTTATCAAATGACGGGCTGACTTTGATATAATTTTGATACCACGTTCTGTGTTGTAATCTGCCGAAAACACCGAGCGTTTAGTAAATGTTGATTTGATGATGGCACTACGTCTACGACGTTGGCCCAGCATTAAGTCAGCATTGGGTCAGCGTTTTGTACTGTTGGGCAGCGTGGAAGAGGTTACCCCGGGCAACGTGAGTGAATGACGGGAGATTAGAAAGCCTGCCAGTCACCCACTATCAATCTATCTATGATGGCCATCTATGAGCGATAATGGGTGAAGAAGGCGACACTGCATGGCACATCAGAGCCAGAATCAAGGGCGAGCAAAGCCAAGAAGACACCAATAGCAAGGGCAACGCGAATAACTAAAGCCAGAAACAAGAGCAAGCAAAGCTAAGAAGAAACCAACAGCAAGGGCAACGAGGAGAGCCAAAGCCAGAAACAAGACCAAGTAAAACCAATAGGACACTATAACAAAGGAACAATCAAAGCCAGAAACAAGGGCAATCCAAGTATATAAATGCGATATACATGGGGCAAAACAACTTGCGTTGACATAAGTACACTATATACTGGAAAATTAGAAAGTGCAAAACTGTGAGAACGAAAAATACGATATCCATATAGATATACGATATCCATATACGATATCCATATCCAGAAAAGAGTGTTAATTATTAATTATTGGTGGATTGTTAATCTTGTCGTTGTAAGACCTGAGAGAAAAGGGAGAGAAAGATGACGGTGATACAGGTCCAGAAACTACTTCATGCCCGCGTTACACAAATGGTGGGCCAACGCCTGCCACGTTGATACAGCATTGAACAAATGGTATAGCAGTGTCTATGTTGTGGGGGATGCATGGCTATGAAGTTGTTGGGTTTATTGCTGATCAATGCTGGAAACGAAGCATGACTAACGGGATAAACTGGGAAGGGCGGGGGGTGCTGGTGAGGTTGATCTTTATGTATTAAAAGTCCGTCACCAGAGAGAAGCCGGGCTACAATACACTTGTCTGATGCAAAATACAAGAACACAGCAGAATAGCCATGCTATACAAAACACTTCTCAGCAGCAAATACAATCCTATATCCAGATTCCTACAATAATACGCTGGAATAGACAGGCCACAATACACTTCTCTGCAGGAAAATACAATTCTATATGAATATCATACACGAACACATTATCATAGTCAGACTACAATACATCTATCTGTGTTGGGACACAATTCAATCCTGAAGTCTGAACTACCAGTCGAGAACACAGAAAAAGCTCAATCCTGAGGTTTCAGAGCAGTATACGTATGCAGGTCTCTGTCAATGTGTTATATAGTCAAATTTGATCAAAATCATATGAACGCAATTTTAATTAATATCCTTATTTGTTAATATCCTAAATATAACAAGTAAAACATAGAAAGTGAAAAATTGTTGTCGTGTTTTGTGGTAGAAAACCACAAGGTGAAGAGTATGAATAAAACTCAGGCAAAAGTAGAAAACAATTAAATGAATCCTTTCGAAAAATAATATAATTTGTGTAGGTTGGTCTCATAATAAACTTTGAAGCATTTGCTTTTGTGTATATGAGGTTATGTTGAGTAAGCGATCTGCTCCAGTGATATTGTGTAACTGTGCGTTTTGTATATTGAGTACACCACTAGCAGCTTCCCAGCAAACACGAAACATTGGAATAATATTTGTACAGCGTCAGACCAACATCTTCGACGTTGGACCAACATTGCACAAATGCTATACAAATATTTTGTGTTTGCTGAGAGGTGTATATAGTGAGAATGAGTTGACGAGTGATGTGTTTAAGATGGTGCTAGATCAGACTGAGGCACGCAGGATGTCCTGTGAGTATAGAGGGGTGATCCATGTATAATATGGGCCTTGGGACGTGAAGTAATGCTCCATCATCATCTAGGTTTACCACGGCCCACGACCCCCTCACTATAAACACGTATGTCATACTGAGAGATGGCAGTGATGTAAGTCCTGACAGAACGACTAAGAAACAAGACAATATGAAACAAGTCATGGCACAACAAAGCCAATACGAAACATGGCACAAGAAAGCCAATACGAAACAAGTCATGGCACAACAAAGCCAATACGAAACATGGCACAAAGAAAGCCAATACGAGACAAGTCATGGCACAACAAAGCCAATACGAAACATGGCACAAAGAAAGCCAATACGAAACAAGTCATGGCACAACAAAGCCAATACAAAACATGGCACAAAGAGACAAGTCGATACGAAACATGGCACAAAGAAAGCCAATACGAGACAAGTCATGGCACAACAAAGCCAATACGAAACATGGCACAAAGAAAGCCAATACGAAACAAGTCATGGCACAACAAAGCCAATACGAAACATGGCACAAAGATTTATTCGTAAATCAAAAAGAAAAGTGTGCATACCTCAACTGAACCAACAACCTCTAGAAATTCTTGAGCGAGAACGTGAGAGAGAGAAAGAGATGGAGAGAGAGGTCTGGACCTCACAGAGTGTCGTCAGGCAGAGAGAGGGAGAGAGAGAGTAGCCACATTACCCTGTCAAATAGAATTAGACGCTGCCTCGTGTGGATCATACGGATTTCAGCACCGTATTATCCAATTAATAAATAAGTGTTTAATTTTAGTGTTCGACCTATGATGAGGTTTTTAATTATAGCCTTTGGCTGACCAGTCAGCCCTCTGTGTGACCCTGTATTTAGGTCAGTCTGACCTCTCTGGGGGTCAGAGGGTGGACACCGTGACCTCTGGACAGGCACCGCGGCCCCTATCAATTTTTAAACGCGTAAAAAGCCAGGAAGACGACCTTGCTAAAAGCTGCCTGTGCGCGTGTGATGGCGGGAGGGGTCCATATGGGGGATCCCGGTACGCCAGCCCGGGATGCCGCTGACACAGGCCACAGCCTCTCAGTACGGGGCTGTCCACATAACCACCCCCTACACTCACCAACGGGGGTAAGCCTTTGTGTCACCACTGACCATTGGTCAGATATTCATTACGTTGGTGCGTTGACAGGACGCTGGTCGAGCGTCTGCGACGCTCGGCCAGCGTCAAGCCAGCGACCAATGATCCTACACACCTCACTCCAAGCTGTGGTCAGTGTAATGACCACCGCCCGTGAGATGCATTTCCGTATTTTCACTTCCTGCCAGAAATGAACGTTCGCTGATGTAGAATTAACGTGATACGGAGACCATGCTCTTTTTAGGAAATGAGGCCCATGTCAGACAAATTCCCAGTGATGGATTCTGGTTGATTTGTAAAGCTGCCTAATAGCGCGGGCTCCCATTTCTGGCGCGCTAAATTAACTCGTAAAGACCAGATGAATATTAGTGGTCGCTCGGTGGTCAGTGACAAAGACTGTGTCTTAATCAGCCATTTGGTCGGCGGACAGCCACAAGTGTCCCCTGGTCAGAAATGCACGTCCCTCCACCAATCTATTACCGCCAGCTCTAGACTATGCACATAATTAATGCCCCACATTGAGGGGAAATTAATATAAACGATAATGTAAAAGTAGCATGTATCAACGAATTGTCATATTCTATTGGGCTTGTGAAGCACAAATGGAAGTATTTCCCTGGTTTTATAATATTATATAATTCATATAATATTATCATATAATATCATAGAATATCATAGGATTCTGGAACCTAGATGTTCGTGTATATAATTTTAATTTCTTGGCATTTTTCTGATCATGAAAGAGAAGTGATATGTATATTTGTAAATTAAGGAAGAGCAATCAGAACATTGTTGAGAATTCTCAACACTGGCCAATATTTATGTGCTAGATGCATAGACATTCCAAGAACATTGAAAAATGTTGAGTAATAATTATTATTACTCAACTGATTGTAAGGTAAAAAAATATATTGATCATCATTTAATATATTCAACTTATAATCTCTTGATAATATGTCGAACATTCGACCAGTTATAAAGCTATGATAACTAGCTTTGTGTTCGAGCCGGCTCAAATAATTGTTGTTACTTCGAACGTTGCAGCTTTCTAGTTCTGAACATAGAGCTGATAATTTGTCATAGTGGTCATTTTTGACTTGTGTGGACATTTTTCTTTATTTCTCGATGCCGCCCTCTCACATTTCGCTGACATGTGGTTAATGTGAAGGTTGCGTGCATGTGTCCTGTACCTACTGGACAGCCAGTACGATACAGCGAACCAATGCTGGGGTTAATGCTGGGCCAGCGTCGCAGACAATGGCCCAACATTAAACCAGCATTGGTTCATTGCGTCGTGCTGACTTGATGACTGGCCGCGCATGCGTGATGCTGTCACCAGACGGAGTGCCTTTTGACACGTGACACAATGTGATGACGTCACAGTCCCGCTATTATATTATCACCTTATATCGCTCACTTAAAGCCCCCTACCTGAGGAGACAATTGTCCAAACAAGTAGGTGATAAGGCTATTCACAACAGATGGTAAGTGACACTTAAGGAAGGAAAGTGTTCTGTTTGTCCGGGAAACATCTCATATGTGCGAGTGCTTTATTTTAATCGACCAAAATAACAACTTCAGTCATGATTTATTTCACAAAGGGCAATAAATCAACCAGCAGATTTTATGAGTTATAATCTGAAGATATAATATTGCAAATAGTTATGAGAAAAGTTGTTTCTTCTCACACGAAAGATATAGGTGCAAAGAAAAAAATGCAAATTCAAAATGATGCAAAAGGAATGACAGCGTAGCTCACAAGTTGTCATTCTGATCATTACGGCTCACTGTGTTTAGATTACCCTGATATGGATGTTACCTTTTGGACGTTTTCAGTAACATGTTATGTCCACGTGGTCAGCTATAGGGGGTGAGAGTTGATGGGGTGGCTAGGTCACGTGTGAGGGTGTGTCTGGGGCAGGTCATCTAATTGACCTCTTCACCCCGTGTCATGTTGCTTACTCTGACGGTGCGGTTAACCCCTCAACACCCCCACCACAAACTTACCCCAAATTCATAAATTACACAAAATGTAAAATAATTACATAAAATCTGACTGCTCTATACTTTGCTGAATAATATTATATATATATGCATAATTGATCAATGCCTATTTTCTTCTAATTTTACCTTTGAGTAGATATAACTATAGGGTGGGGTTTTAACAGTAAATTGACTTGAGCAGGTGCTGGGGTGATCTCAGATCGAGGCTGATCATGCATCACGCCACACGCCTACTCCCTGATTGCCCCCGTATTACAACCCTTGTTTTACCCCCTGTCAGTTATAAAGATAGATGATCCCTTATATCCATAGTGACTGTTACCAAGGTAACACGCCAGGTAACCCACAAGCAGTGAGCCAATGTTGGCATGATGTGTGACATATCGTCACAGCATTGAGCCAATGTTGCCGCCACAAACCAGAATAAATAACACGAAAAAAGTTTGTTAACTAACTGTCACGAATATTTAAACGAATGGAATATCCAAGGTTTAAGAACAAATAATAGTTAAATTATAGAATGTAACACGTTTCGTCTAAATGATTATTAATGGGCTTGAAATGCTGCAGCATTGGCGCCAAAATGACAGCATTAATTTAAATATATATTTAAAATGATAAAAACCTTATATAGATATATAAAATGATAAAAAATCTTATTTTCTAAAGCGAATTATATTAATTTATGACATAGAGGGAATACACCATTTGCAGGCTTTAGGACTTAGAGTGGGCCATGGCTGGTTAGAGGCTTCGGGACTTAGAGTGTGTCAGAGCTGAGTGAGCGACAATATCCAACAGAGAGTCATTAATGTGTTTTCTCTTGTTCTTTTGTCGGCGCGTATAAAACATGAAAGCGGTGTATACAGATGAGTCTATACCATGGCGTCAACACGCCTGTCACCCAGTGTAATGAGCAGAAAAAACGAAGAGGAAGACCTCAATCGTCAAGTGCCATGAAAGCCGCCACTCCCGACGTATTTAACATATACTGTTCACTTCAAGTTAAAGTTATTAAAGGTTATTTATGACTAAAGTCTGCAAGAGTTATAAATTATTATATCTAATATATGTAATAATTGCGATGGAACTTATTTTTTCTGCGCAATTTTCGTCCGTTTAATAATTTGAAACACAGGGAGCGTAAACTAACTGTCTGAACAAGTTTCAAACGTCGCCGCTATGAAACTAACATGCAAACAATAAAGCACCCCTGATATCACTCATATGAGAAAAAAAACATAGCATAAACTTACCTGTTTTGTGACCGAGTCGATAAGTCTAATGTACAAATCCTGTTCTTGTCTAACTCCTACAAAATATAATAATTATAATCAGTTATAACCACCTGTTAAATCTGCCATTATTACAAATATATTACTAATTATATTCATATATATATAAAAATAATTAGTAGGAAATTACGTAATAAGAGAAAATAAATATATGCATATTTTTTAAAGATACATATTTAATCACAAAATGATTTTTCTGGTTAGTGGGGGGGGGGGGGTTAATTGAGCGTCCATCTGTCGTGTACAGCTCACGGGTGACATAAACAACTAGTTGGTCGCTGTAAGAGTATCATAGTGGGCAGTAAGTGGTCAGCTAAAGGTAGGTTCTCTCTATTTAACTGGCGGTTAGACTAGATTTAATTACACTTAACAGGGCTAGAAACCTCAGAAGGCGTGAAACACATACTGCCCAGTGACAGACAGTATGAGCGCTAGAGGAACGCATTTAGTAGGATAACGTGTATTGTTCTATAGCAACGTCAAGGTGCTGAAACAATACACGTTATCATAATACATTATTTATATATCTGGCAGAATATGCGTCTAAGCCTCGACATTTTTTTCTCTATGCTGTACATTTTGACATAGTTATTTACTCTAGTTGTGGGTTTGACATACGGGTTTGTTCTGGCCGTTAGTAGGTCATAGGTCAGCCATACCATGTGGTCTAGGATTGACTTTGTATTGTTGGACGGCGAGAAGTGAGAGGGACGGCAGGTTGATTGGGGGTGTATAAAGTCACCCCCACCCCCGGCAGGGGTTAACACCCCGCCTGGTAATTTACCCCTTGACAGGGCGGCTAGATGTATGTGCCGTGTGCCGGGGGTGGGGGGGGGGAGGGGGGTTACGGCGCGTGCTGCCTCCCCCCTCGTCATCACAATAGGCTGTATAAGCGGCCAGATGGCTGGTAGAGCCTGTATAACATCACACCTTCTGTCACGGGTTATACTGATCTGCAAAGGCATAAAGCAGTACCTGCTATGTTTACAAGCTATAAAATACTGCCTTTTGCCATTGATTTGTGCTGTACCATCCTAGAATCAGCCCAAGTCAACATGTATCACCTCAGGATCAGGGTATAGCCGGGTGTATATTATATACTACACGGCCACGATGTATAAATATATTTTTATTTTTTTGAGAAATAAATTAATTTTAAAATTAAATTAAAATGCCTCATATATTTATTAATTAATCCGTGATGGAATAATTGTGAAAAGAGGTGAAGTAAAAAAATTCGGCAATGTCCATTTAGTCATGTTTATAGTTTAGATAATAAGTATTCTTGACATACGTCAAGCAAGAACATTTTTTTTGTAGACATTATGATTTTGTATTTTAATTATTTGCTCACAAAAATATTAAATAGTCTTGATATATTGTTCCCTCTGATAGAATATACACATGTATTTGACAGAATCAATTACCGCTTAAAGCACGCATCTAGTTCTGTAAAATACATCGTAGATTCTGCTGAAAAAAAACCGTTCCCGATTGGAAAACTAACAAACTGCTCTGTCAAAAAAATGACAGTTTTTCTACGAAATGTAATTTTCCGCATGATTTTCGATGAGCTTCAGTTGCCTTTTTTCCCGGAATCCTTGTATAAATTAAAGACAATTATTGAGTGTCGTATTTCTGTTGATGTAGTGTTTAGCTTCCCGGTCTGCCTAGTCACATGACCGGCCTGCCTAGTCACATGACGATCACGTGCCGCGCCATACGTGCGGAAGTAGGCGCTTGTAGGGCACGTGGCGCGCGCACCTCACCTCCCGTTATCCCCCCCCCCCCCGGCCGGGCCCGGGGGTAAGCGGAGAGAGGTCTCTCCCCCAAAGAGGATTAATAACATCCGAGTGCGGAGTCAAGTGCCGGCTGACGGCTTACAATGAATGCACCGAGCAAACAACCACCCAGCAGAAAGGAGGCGCCGAATCAATGTTGACTTAATGCTGGGACAGCGTCTATGATGCTGGCCCAACATTAAATCAACATTGTTCCAGTGTCTTGTGTTTCTCAAGATAACTGTTTACCCAAATGTGATTTTATCATCTAAACGGGCAACAGTTAACTGATCAATCGGGGTTTAACGACACTTGTATAAAGTGCGGTAACTTAGCGACTATTGTGATCGCCAGTCACAATGACGCTAGATAGAGATGTGGTAGTATAATAGATCTCTTACTGCAGATGAAGACCCCCCTTAATGTCTTTTATCCGCCGGTATTCAAACCCAGACACCTAGAATCCCTCTCTACTCATTTAACTTATTTCTGTAATTTTTAGGCGTCACATTAAAAAAAAATAGAAATAAAAACGATAATAGGATCATTTCCCTTATGTATATCGACCCTTAATAATCGTACAGCCCAAGAGGCCAATTTACATACTTGGAGGATGGACATCAAGTTTTTTATGATAAACAATTCATTGCAAATACATTGTGTTCATCAATTATTATATAAAACACATTAACGTATTAAAAAATAATAATTATTAATAAAAATGCCTGCGGGCCGATTTTCTCGTAGCAATTGACCTACATGCTAGGCATAGGATTGGTCGAGATTCTAATAGCGACCAATCCCATGCCTGACATCTATGTCAGCAGCTACGGGACTTGTGATCCGGAGAATGTTATATGAGTATAATCTAACCATTAGAGAAGAGAAGCTGTAGTCTGTAGTGAATGCCATTGTTTGTCTTTTGACCTTCTGGTTCCTGTAAAGACTGGAAAATGTGAGTCGCCATACGGCAACACAAGATTAGCAAGCCAAGAAAATACAACCATGCTACTACTGAGACAGGGATATACTACATACATACCGACATGCCGAGGCAAAGAGAGGTAACTGATACCTTGAAAAGTAACCAGTTAATGATGTTTGCTTCAACATGCTAAATACAATACTGCCGTGCAAAGTCAAAAGCCAGTATCTCTTTAGCAGATACTGCATTTTACCTTTGCAGAGCAGAACAGCCGTGACGAGATTGTAACAAATCAAATTCAAAGATTCAGATTGATTCCATTTTAATTTATTATTTATTCCGAATGTCAAAGTGTTTCTATGTGTGTCATATATATATTTTTTGACAAAATAGTCAGCAATGACTTTTAATTGTGATATTAGTATTATCGTGATCTTGGTATTAAAGGGTAATGTCTGTCACTTTACAAAGGGTAAGACACCACCCTTTAATTTCCAGACAATATAATAATTTCATGGCTGTCATAATAATGTAAACTTATCATATTACACATGCTTAATATGTATTCTACAAGTATAAATAATAATGGTATAATAAGTTATATATTCGTGCAGTAATGGGCTTACATTAAGGGAATTACCAAAATATATACAGGGGATGGCATTCAAGGGATTGTTACATAATCACTTTAAACAATAAATACAACAAACACTGTGAAAATAATTATTATCGATGTTTGTATATAAAATTATATCTACAACTAACATTATCTACTGAAAAATACCAATCGTAATTAAATTTACCTACGCATCTTTATTAAATATAAATAATTAAATATAAATTATTGTAAAATGTATTCTTAAATATTTAATTTATTTGGTTATTTGGATATTTTTTTGCTAATACTGTGCACACAAAAATAGATTTTATTTTCAATGTGATGTCATGTTATGTTATTAATTAGAGAAGTGTGACTCTTCAAAATATATTATGCAAATTTTATTCTTTTGAGAGATCGGAGTTTATAGATTTTATATATATATTATGTTGCCTTTTGTTACAACAACCTAATGACCAACGTGATTGTATAAATTAAACAAATTATTCGCTGGAGAGACATAGATGTAATTATATATAACTGTGATTGTAGGTTGGAGACCTAAACCCACATTAATATTTTTTTATATATTACATCTAGACTCCTAATACTTGTTGCAATATTATATACTGTTTGTAGAGTGTAGGCCAATATGTGTGGTAGTAACGTTGGGTATATGTTTGTAGTTGTGTTAAGGTTAGGTGAGGGCAATTTGAGGTTGTGTGGGGTATAGGGATGAGGCAGACAGAGGGATGTGGATTCAGACAGGCATGTAGAGCCAGGATAACGTCATGGAGCAGCCAGCACAGTCTGGATCACCTCCATGAATATTGCAGTCTCTCAGGGACTGGGCCGCCTCCCTAGGGTGCCATACCACATATTATATGACGACCAGGAGGCCGGCCGAGCAGTGCACGCCAATACTGTGCAGGTCACAATACAACCTGTATGTAACGTGTATAATACTGTGTACGAAAGCATACAACTTGTACATAATGTGTACACACGGTGATATTGTGTACGTGATGATATAACCTGTACATAACGTGTATAATATTGTGTACGTCATGATATAAACCTGTATAGAATATGTACACCAAAAACAATATACTGAGTATAGGTCATGCTCCATGTTGTACAATAGAGTGTATGTCATGATACAACCTGTACATACTGTGTGTACATCACACATCAATACTGTGTAGGTCCTGCTGAAGCAAGTACCCATCTTCTCTAATATGTTCATTTGTTTCCCTGAGTTTTTTTTTAAACCTATTTGAATAATGTCATTGTTCCACTAAGAGCGGAATGCCATTTCTGTTTTTGTTTGTCATCTTCACTGACTGTTAGATTCTCCATATTTCATCTAAAAATAGTTAACGCTTTCTCCAGCTAGAATTGTTGCCAATATTCAAAACGTTTTATTTTCGTATATCACAATAAAGCCTACTTAATATTTCAACCAGACTTTGCGGGCTGACTATTCCATTCAACTACATTAAATGGCTGTGTTTTAAATCAGTCACGTGCTCAGGAAAGTATGTCATTAATGTGTTTGCCGATTTTATTACAAACCCAGCTAACAAGAGACATCGACCCAGTGTTGTTCTAATGCTGACCAGCCGTCTTCGACGTCGGCCCAACATTAAAACAACACTGGTTCAATTCTTCGTGTTTGCTGGGAAGTACATAATACATAGCGCATGCAGAGGCTGATACTGATCAATCTTCACTAAAATAACGTGTGTAGGCCTACATATTGAATTATTTAATGTTAACCTATAAGATGGTGTAAAAATCGAATAAATGATAATACTCTTACAATATCATTGATTTAAATATTTTAATAGTAATATTTCCAGATAGGCCTAATTTAAATAATAATATGGCTTAATTTCACATCTGTAAATTAAAGAATATTATTTGTATTGTTGAAAATTCACGTATTTATAATTCTGAAGACGAATCCTATATAGAGGCATACATTAACACTACAAACATATTTATTTATAGCAAATTATCTTACTAATCTATGGAAAATATCGTGCGTGTTTAATCCGAATTGTATCATTTTATCTCACGCTAAATAATAAGTTAAGTGCGGAAAATAAATAGCAAAATAATTGGCAAATCCACGAGGTGTTATAAGGATCAGAATAATGCCTCATTGAAATTAATACCAGACTGAGTGTGGTGTTTTACGATCATTTTAATTAAGAGGCCGAGAAGAAAACGGACATTAATTGGTGGCGTAACCACCAAAAGCGTGTCAGGATGTCAAAATAACCACATGCCACTAACCACATGCCACCAACCACATGATCGTGACCGCCGGTATTACAAGTCCGCTATTCTAGCGGGTACAACATTTAATACTGCAGATTCACCATGCATATTAAAAATAGGTATTTTGGTTCATTAATTAATTTAGCGGTTATCCACGTCCCCCGAAAAACTTTGTCAAATCTATTTCTGGAGCCAATAAATAATTCAGGGTCATTTTTTCTCTGATGGTACTAATTAATTAGCCATTTATAATCTTGACTCATCGTCAAGCGTGTTTATTAAGACTGCAGGATCACACATAATTCCACTTTATCTCCAATAAACTGCTTCATTTTTATTAATTTAACAAAATTATGAATCCGCCTGTTTTTCTTGGTGGTCATGACTGTAGTTATCATAGTATAACCCTGTTATACACCTATCACAATCAGGACGACGTGTACGTGGTTAGTTCAAAAAAACCGTGTATTTGTGCATTATAATCCGGGCTGAATGTGATTTATTACGTAAACCACACTAATTCTATCGTAAACACGGAGACAACGTCGTTTTAATGTTAGCCCAACGTTGTATACGCTCGGCCAACATTAAACGACATTGTCTCAACGTATGTTACGTGTATTTATCCAGTACTTCACCATTTTATGACGATAAAATCTGTTTTATTGTACGTAGATTTTTTAGATAAGTTCATTTATTACATATTTATTATCCTGCTAAAACTTATTCTCCAAAGCAGAGTTTTATTTGGTGGTGATTTTATTTATTTTAATTTTTTATTGGTTTATGTTTTGAACATACCACACAGATTTATAGACATACACTATGCATATTTATTCATATGTACTATGTCGATAGAGATGCGCTAGGTATATCTGTAGCACACTCTGTGAGATGTACTCTCTGTATAGGTCCATGACAATGCACTCTGTCAGATGCACTCAGTGCATATATCTCCATGACAATGCACTCTGAGAAATGAATTCAGTGCATAGCTCCATGACAAGGCACTGAGATGGTGAGTGAGTCAGTTTGAGGTCACATGGACTTAACACAGTACAAACTGACTGCTCATAAAATATGTACTCCCTGATCACAAGACCACGTGGATGGTGTGCTACAATACAATAGTCTGTATCAAACAACCAATCTTCTGTGTAAATATGGATCAGCAAAAGGAAGTAGAGTATCCTATGTTGCTGTGATAATATTAGAAATATCATAGTAAAATTATCAGTAAATTATCACTCATCATGAGGAGCGCTTGAAGCAATTTATCTTGAATTGCATCGGTTTCATTTTTTAATTGTATATGATGTGATAATGTGAAGAACCACTGGTATTTTTTATTTGTTTATTGTAAATGTATATTTATTTATTTTTTAATTAGTTAGTAAAGCCTAAAACACGCGTGTATTACAGTCGGTAATATATTCAGGCTCAAACTGCTGATATATAGACTAAAATAGATGAGTTTGAAAATTTTCTTATATTTGTGTTTGAATTGAGTTTCCCCTCCAGTTGCTATCTAGTTCTCATTACCTTAATTATATAATCGCAGCAAGAAGCTTAATGAGAACGCCTTGATCGCAGTTACAGCTAGCTCCGACTTTTTATAAACTTACCCGCTCTTTTTCCACAAAGTCTATAAACGCCGTCCTCTCTACTTCTATAGGCTGGCCTTGCCTGTCGTACAGCGCCAAAACAAAATGGAAAAAGTTACTTTTTCTCAGATTGCTCGGCGGCTGCTTTTCAAAATGTGCCCGGCCAAGAGTCACACTAGAACAAACAACACGTGCAAGATTAGCAAAGGTTATATATACAGTTATTACATTATATATACATCAAATTATAGCAAATATATTTCAAAACTAAACTGTATTCTGGTTTTCTAAATACTTATTATCATTCAAATATACTTGATAAAAAAATAATGAGCTTGTAATTGGTCATTGTTATTTATTTGTTATTTTCAATTTATACGAAATAAAATAAAAATATTACTTCGAAAAAGAGTTGTATTTCTAGTTTTATCATTAATGTATTGGATGAAAGATAATTGAGTAATAAATGTATTATATAGATTAAAATGAAATAACAGTAGAAATATTAAGTATATTTAGTATATCAGTTGGCAGCTATCCAGTGGTAATAGCCATTGTTTGGTCACCCACCCCACCATCCCCCCCCCCCCCCCCGCGCCTTACATACCGCCTTTATTCACAGCGGCCCAGCAAACGCAATACATTTGTATGACATTTATGCAATGTCGGCCCAACGTCTTCGACGTTGGTCCAACATTGCATAAAGTCATAGAAATGTTTTGTGTTTACTGGGGGGTCATTGAAAGTGACCTCATAATCTTTCAAACCCACTTAAAGAATAGAGAATCTCCTGCGGGCGGAACAATAGCTGCGATGAAAAGGCAAACAGCAGTAATTGCTCACTTGAAACTCAAGTATTTACTGCTGTCTGTCGTCAGAATAAACTCAACTTCTTTGTTATTGTCAATAATGACTGTCTTTTTGCTGTTATTGTATGGTTATGACAGCAGCCTGTTATGGCACTAACAATGACGCTTCATATATTTGTTACGTCTGATGTGCATCATTATGACTGTACCAAGGGACGGTAACATATTTATATTCCTGAAGCTGAGAGTATAAAATGTATGCAATATTTAATCATCATTATAATTTTTTCGTCTGAATTGTTTGTGTCATTTTTTCATTCATTTAAAGTTGGAATTGCTGACGCAATTTCCAGCTTCAAATGACGAAAAATATGGAAAATGATCATCAGCAAAATTCAATTATTTGATTAACTGAGCGTCTTTCACAAATTATTTTGCGGATTTTAGATTCATACAAATTAGTCTTGAAACCTATATATATAGTTCTAACAGCTCAAGGGGTAAGTCTACGTTGTAAACTAAGCACTAACTACATCAGATCGTGTATGAAAAACACTGGTGTAATTTATTGCATTAAAACTGTTATTAGGCCTATATTTGTAATCAGAATATTGTCTCTGCACAATCTTCACTTAGACAGCCTGTGTGTAGTCAGTGAATAAGAGGCTCTTGTACACAGTATAGCATACAGTCTCTTCTACATAGAGCTCTGGCGAGTAGAATTCAATAAATAATAGAGATTGATTGATATCTAACTATTCTGATTAGTAGTTTCTCTATAGCTGGTGTTATAGACCTTTATCAATCACATTAAACATTAACATAGGCCTATATAGCTAAGTTGTTTGTTCATGAAAATGTAAAATAGTCTGATATTGCAACTGAGCTACCAAGTAATTCACAAAGACTTATGTTGTTTTTAAGACGACGTGCATTGTGTTTGATAAATGTAATGCTCTGATAATTTTTACAGTAAAATTGCATTTTTTATATTACACTAAAATGACTTTGACTTTATTTTTTTACGGTAGATATGAGTGTCTGTATTATAAGTGTGTATATAGATAATTGACATTGGTCCCTTTAGTCAGCATATGATGGTGATCCTTACAGATCCCGACGGGACCCCTCTTTAACTGGTCACGCCACCTGTCTGGGACCCCCTACTTAAGCGGCTACAACACCTGAGGGACACTGAGCATTTAAGAGGACACCCCAGTCCTGGGACCCCTTATTTAAGCACCCCTCTGCCTGGGGAGCTAAATAGGAGATCCTAAGACAGGATCCAGGGATATCTATTTAAGCGGTGTAACACCTGTTCAGGGACAAGCTTTTCTGTGTTTTAAATAAGGGTAATTTTCACCCCCGTGAAATTGTGGGCTGGGGATGCGAGACACAACTTAAAGTGGGTGAAAATTAGATTGTTTAATTTAGCCCTTTAAGTGTTAAGATTGCTCTTTTCTTTCTTTCTCTTCCAATAGATTACTAACTATATATAATAACATAAATCTTACAAAATTAGTGTGATGCGATGGATTTTCTCTAATTCTCATTATATTACCATTTCTAATGGGAATAAGATGAATGTTAAATAAGATGAATTTAGGATTTTTAAGTGGTATTGACTGGCCACATAAATAAGTCTGAACTTACTCTCATTCTCAGTAGAAAAATTAAAGTAATTTATCTGGCCTACAGACAATGTTTTATGTTTGTTGCATGTGTTTTATTAAGACTTACCTGGTATTTGTCTGGTCGACCACCGTGGGCTGCATCCAGTTCCTAACAGCCCCTAGTTGCCCTGTGAGGGGTTCCTCCTTCAGGCTGGTGACGGGGGCCGCCCGCGGCTGCATCGTCTCCTGGAGGCCAAACATTAAAGTCGTCATTTACTGCACTTAATCCAGATGGGGGTAATCCTGAGCCGACCAGAGTCCTAGGTCAGCCTGGCTCTCACAGGAGAGCCTCACAGGAGAGCCTGTCTATACTACCTCCTGTAAATACTCCCCTGATGCTCCCCTGATGTATGTGCCCTGCTGCTGAGCCTTAGCCACACGGGGGATGGGGAGGCTGTAGTGAGAGGTTACTAGGGAGACAGACCTACAGCCTCTGGGCTGCTCTACATTCACGTCTACAGACTAGATAGAGCCTAGCATAGGGCTGAGTGGTCAGTATATAACACTGGGGGTGAGTGAGATTAAGGCTGTGTTGTGTCAGCATGCACCAGTCAGCATGTGTGGCCAGAACTCACACTGTGGACGGGTCTCCAGGGTGCAGCCTTTTGTGTTGTGAAAACACGGGCGTACTAGGTGGATCCCCGCGGGGGGGCGGGGGCGCCCCGAGAGGCCGAACCGAGATGTAAGCGGCAGCCAATCACCGCTCACCACACACCCGTCACTGTCTAATCACCTGCCACTTAGAACACGCGCCCCTCTCTGTCATACCGGCCAGCCAATCACAGCGCAGCCCGGCGCTACACCCCGCCCACCGCCGTCATTCATCTCATTAACATCTGATTACGTCTGGTTGAAGAACAGCGGTGAGTGAACAATGTGTTGTGTGTGTGACTGTGACATAGATGGGAACAAGTGGATATTATGACAGCGATGTCAGGCCAGCCCTGCCCACACGGGGGGGGGGGGGGGCAGGATCACATCCACTATATTTACTGTCCACCGCTCGCCATATTGCTGAATATTGTCTCTCAGACAGCTTCACCAAATGCTATGATCACCCGGTTTACTTTCTATTATTTATACTCCAAGAAATCTAACAAACCGAAACTAATATTCTCTCAATTATCACTAATAGTAAAAACAAAATTATCAGAGTGTTAAAAGTGTTCGGCTCCCAAAACTATGTACGGATTATATAACTATGTATGCTTTTGAATATAAAATATTTTAACTTGCTTTGATATTTGAATATGGACAGACTCATCTAAGTATCATAGCTGATAAATTTAAATGTAGGGATATATATATAGTAAGGCCATACAAAATAATTTAACAGAAACAACAACAAATAAACAAACAAGTATTTACTTTTTGTGTAGCGTTTCATTCTTTAAAACGACAGTCTTGTTTAAGCTTTCCTAATTTTATTCCCGTTCGAATTTTAATTGTATCCAACATTCTCAGGTTGATTCCAATTTAACAGCGACTAGCGTGCGTAAATAGATACATAGTCTCTCTGTTATTACTAGTATATATAATCATCTATTGCGCGGTATTGTACCAGAGACAGGGATCTCATTCTCCTTATGAATTACTGTGGCCATTCTCGCACTAAACTGTGTAAAATGACCCGAGTTTCCACAATATCCCAGTATAATCTCCAAAGTAAACCTCAGAATGTATTTTTCGTGATGGATTATACATAATTGCACTTAACCCTTTCAGCGCGGGGAGCGACTATGGGCGTCAGAATCTGACTCTAAAGTCGATCCTCTAGTAAGTATTTTTAATGCCCGTATACTCATAACATAGGTATTCAAATGAAGCGGAAAGAGGTAACTATAAGACATTTATGAAGATTTCAAATTAGAAAAAACGTTGGTCTCTTGAAAAATATTTCAGCGCTTTTAAGGTTGATGATTTTTATTGTACTCAAATAGGTGAAGTGTGGAGTACACATCACCATATATATATATTCACCTTGTGGAGCCTCAAACAGGGTGCATATACAGAGTACTACTCTATACCAGCTCGCTTATCACCCCTCCCCCTCGGGAGCCGTGTGGACCCTGTGAGATTTGACTAACAGGGTAAACTGATCAGTCAGACACTCTGTATCTATTGGCAGCTATGTGGATACAGCATCAGGAAATAAAGGGGGGGGGGTGGATGAATTCTCGGCTAACATTGGACCAGCATTATGAATTAGGCAGTAAACCCTAATAGTTATTGTCTAACTCTATGTTTCCATATGTACTTGTGTCTACTACAGTGGGATTCTATGTATATATGTATATATACATATATGCTGCATGGAAAGGCAAATAGCGGTAACTGGTTGCAGTAGTTTTTAATTATAATAATATTGTTTTATTCACCGACAAAATCACTGATCTCGGGAACGAAGTGATTTAAAATTGTTTGGTCTCAAGAAACAAATATGTGTAATTTTCATCCGCTAGAAGTTGGGTGTCGCGGTTGCGAGACACAACTTCAAGGAGATGATAATTTTTTTATATGCATTTCTTGAATGTTTAACATTGCAGCATTGTTTTATTATAATAACCTTCTCTGGTAGAAACTGTCAAAATACCTTTTTAAAACGTTTCTACATTTTGCATTTTATTTTCTTATCAATAAATTGAAACAATCACAGCACAAACCTCTAACTTTACCATTTCCGGAGTTCTATTGTCACTGCTGTATTTGGTCAAGTCAGTTAGTCTTATTTGGTTTGCATGACCATGTTATTGCACCTCGGCCTGCTCCATCTCGATCCAGTTAACTCGGCCCTGCGCTATCATGTCGGCGCAGTGTGCAAGCAAAGAAAAGGTTCTAAACGAAGTGTTCACATGGCGATGGGGGGGGGTGATAAAACCCGCCATCATCGGCACATTGTCAAGAAAAAGCACAGGACGTTTATACCATTTGTTGATCAGATGTTGGCCCACCGTCGTAGACGTTGGACCAACGTCTGTCTGATCAATGTAGGAAGAATATCTCGTGTGTTCTGAGTTTACCAGGGCGAGACTCACATAGAGTAACCAGGCCCCTAGCTCACAGAGGGTCTCCATCTCAACAAAAAGTAGCATTTTATGAAATGATAGGACAGTTGTGAGATTCGTTTTAACTACAAACAGAGTGTTTTACGTGTAATCTTGTTGTGAGATGTGATAAGTGTAATCCCTCTATCTGGATCGGGTGATATCTGGATCTGTCGCTATCTGCCGACGCAGTGCAAACAGGAACAAACCACTGTGAAAAGAAAGTGCCCAGGAAAAGACAACAACTGTGAAAAAGTCACAAAAGGAAATGTGGAAAAGAAACTAATGTTTTTAATTAACTGACGAATCGTTTGAAGCAGCCATTATCTCATATCAAATTATAATGTTCCTAACATGTATATATGTACCGCGGCGCATGTGATATTGTGCATAACATATATCTTGAAAATCCCCAGATCAAAATGACTTATTTGGATCAATTTTAGTTATGATTTGACGTAACTTAAGCAAAAATGATTAAGAATAAAAGTAGAGATAACTTTAAAGTTCTATAGCCGTCGATTGCTGATTAGATAGAACATGTATAGTTTTTTCGTGATACGTGACGAAATAAGCGTGTTATAAGATTGTTTATGGTTATAAAGAATGTTGAAATGTTAGACTTTGTACATCCAGCATATATCAAGTGTTGTTGTTTTAATGTCGGCCCAGCGTTAGCGTCTCTGGCCCAGCATTATCACCCCACTGTGAACATGATGTGTTTTGAGGCTAGTTAGAGAGGATGGAGTCATGGATGTTAAGGTGAGCGAGGATAGAGGAAGGGAGGCAGACGCCGGATGAGGGCCAGGCCTTCATATGGGATTTGCCGCACAAATTACACTCATTAGTCTTATGCAAATGGCACGTCTTCAGAGAGTTCTACAAGACAACTCGGCAAATAGAGGGAAGCACCTAGCAGTGACAGCCAGTAAGGCTGGGTGAGGTGGAAGGAGGGACTGACAGCCAGGCGCCGGGAACACCCAACAAACATGAGACTTCGATCCAATGTTGGTCTAATGTTGAGCCAGCGTCTCAGACGCTAGACCAACATTAGTCCAGCATTGGGGCGTTGTCCCATGTTTGCTGGGGTCCGACGTGGATCAGAAATCTGCCAGAGAGAAAAACTACATGAATCAAAACGTTTGTCAAGATGGCAGAGCCACAGCTTGATCCAGACTCTTGGATTAGGTGGGCATCCGCTTTCTCTGTCACAGCCTCAAAGCTCGGTAGGCTGTGATTCAACTATTTCAAATCTTATATATACACTAAATAATTATCTGGCGGTTTTCATCTATTGCAGGCATATTCTGCAAATATAAGCTATAGAGTTCTACTTTTTATAGTTATGTTTGAAAGCTTCTCATTTTCAAACTTCAACTCCACTAAGAGACAATTACAAATGTCTGTGAAATTGGAAGCAAAACGTTTGTCTATCATTGACAGATCGATAGATAGATTGATATTTTATTGACATTGATAAATCTACACTTAGACTTGTATGTCATACACAGTAATACTGTTTTTATCTTATATATAATAATAACAATACTAAGAGTATGCATCCAAATATTCGTGTGTCATTAATTTTAACTTTAAAGTTTGTTTATAATGGAGCCTATAACATTTTGTCTATTATTCACTAGAAATTCTTAACAACGTATTGCTTAAATTACTTATGCTTAAATTACATACGTTTATTATCAGTACTATATTACTACCCAGTTTATATTGTATTTAGAAATGATTATATAGCAGAGGGTTAATCTAAAAAATGTCAAAATTATCGGAACGTTAAAAAAACTTAGGTGGAATTATTTTGGCGCAAATCAATATATTTGTGACAGCCCGCAGTGAAAAATAGTATATATGCTTATATGAGAGAAGAATTCATATATGTTAGAACGCCTGATTTTTTCTGAACGGGATAGAGAGAGAAATAGAGGGAGGAGAGAAATATGGAGGCACGGGGGGGGGGGGTTAGATGGATCCAGATGAGTTACCCCCCCCCCCCCCCCGTGGCTGGCCTGTCAGGGGTACCTGTCATGGCGCCACCTGTACCAGGGCTATCACTAATTAACCAGAGATCAGATGACGACCACTCACCACACACATAACATATGGTTGTCTCAATGCTGGGCCACCGTCGGTGACGGTGGCCCAGCATTGAGCCAACCATATGCCAACTGTGCACTAAGTGCTCATGGGCGGCCATCTGGCTAAATGAATTAAGCATTTCTCGGCGATGGTCGGCCGCCCCGGCCCCCTCCCTCATCTGGATGCCTTACACACTAATAAGACTCATATTCTTACTGTCCTTACTCTAATCATCCTTACTCGAATACTAAACACAAAGTCTACTTTTCTCATTTAACTGTAACTTGCACTTGATGTTTTGTCACATTTTATAAGTACTGGGATAATGTTGTATTTGCTTTAGTTAATGATGCTAGCTCTGACTGGTATATTTTAGATGATATATTTATTTTATATTTTATGTTTTCCACTTGCACTTCTTCTGTTTCAAACTTGCTTTTGCCTGTCAAAAAATGTGTTTGTTACATTTTATATGTACTTTATATCGCATTCTTAAAAGCCATCGCCTTTCAGAAGTTAGACTGGAAGGCCACTTGGCATTAGCTTTGTGGTTCCGTTAATAACGTAATTATCTTTCAAATATTATCAGATCTGATTACAACGAGCTCTTGTCAGAATCACGTCTGATAAAATGAATAGCCCTGTAGCATATTGTCGTGCTAATTTAATGCTGAGAAATTCTTTGTTTCAAATGTTGAAACAAATTTTGTGTGAAACAAACTTGTTAGAATAAGATTATTACGTCGATAGTTTGCTTTTTGCTGCTGTTCGTGTTTATGTGTTTCACCATAAAAGTTAAAGTTATCAATCGAGGGTTCAATTATTTGACAGTTAGGTTGTTAATTGACTTCGTATCAATTTAATACTCCGTCTGGAGTTGCTAGTCCGATTTTCTGTCTAAAATTAAAACATTTTGATTTGAACTTTTATTTTTCAATCCGAAATCATCATGTATGGCTTTGTTAGCTCTTCCCACTTCATTTGAATACCTATTTTATTGGCCTACGGCCATAATAAATTTGTTAATATATTCAACTCGGGGATCCTTTCTAAACGTCAGAATCTGCCATCTAATGACGGTCTTTGCGCTGAAAAAATTGAAACAATGTTCGAAATAGTTTGTGGCGGCGCTGGCATTACTAGGGGTTACACGCCACACCTACTTCTAATTAGGCTGGTAGGTTACAGGGCACATGGAATCACACCTCTCCCTATGTACCTATCTCACACCTTTCCCTATGTAGGTAGGTGAGTAGAGCTGAGGTGTTTGTATAACGCCTCACCCCCGCTGTTCACACCAGCTTGTTACATCTCACTCCACGGCGCGGCCTGCTTGATCCCGACATGATCCCACACTATCCCTGACTCTTACACAATCCATGTTATTCCAGGACACCTTATCTAAATAGCTACATGAACAATGGATACAATTACAGCTCTACTACAGACGTGCACTGTATGTACAACTCTACAAAAGGAAAGAAAACGTATCTGCTTACTTGTAAAGTAGCAGATACAGCCTTTTGTATTTGTACGCCAGTGTACAACTCATACCCCTTTGTAGAGTTATACTCAATACTCTAACTGCATGCTGTTCAACTTGGCCGTGTGTAAACATTATTTTCTAATTTTAAACATAATAAAATGCCATAGAAATCTATATAGGTTGGAAGATTTTAGATATACATATTTTTATATTCACATATACATACATATGTCTCATAAATATATAATTTTTGTCATTTCTAGCTCACAATTGCGTGAGCTGTCGATTCAAACAGAACACTGATTCAGATATATTGCATATTTCGCCAAATCCCATTGACATGACAAATACAAGTTACTGAAAGATTTATGAAAATCTCGGTGTTGTCTTTAATATTCTGCATATGCATTTTTTGCATTTTTTTAATTTACCAATGATTTTTGTCAATTTCATGAGAATTTGAATTTTCTTCACACATATAATTGAATTGCTATTTGTAATTAATTAATAGTCGACTGTTTGTCATTGTTTATCAATCATTAAAGCGCTGCCTTAACAATTAAAATGTTAATATACTTAAAGTTGTGTCGCGCTAACGCGACCCATCACTTGCTCTTACTCTTGTTCAATTCAAGACCAAACACTTGAAAATCTTGATGCTTAAGCTCTACTCAATTTTATCGATGAAATTCACTTAATTCTAGCTCAAGGTAATTTACATTTTATCATTATAATGTTATATGGTTGTTTTACACTGGCTTTCGTCTATGTACATCCCCTAATTATAACAATTCGTGACCTTCATATTGATCCACCAACACCTGACCATCAATAATTAATTAACGAGTGGTTTAATTATTGTTTTGTCAAACACGCCAAATATCTAAGCCACAAAATATTTTTATAGCTGATTCAGACCAGAAATATCACCTGCTATATGGAAAACCTGATCACAGCTGTAGTTAAAAATAAAAAAATAAATCATTACTGTAAAGGAAGAGAGAACACATTTTGATTGTAGGCATTACTTATGGCATTATATTAACAAATCAATATTCACTTTATATTTTTTTTATATCAGTAGCAATATAAACTAAAACACTTTAATTTCTTAAAAAAAACGTAAGTCTATGTGACTACTAGCTCTTAACCAAATAATATAGGAGAGTAGATCACATTATGGTGAAACCATAGCAAGGCATTGGTGATGAGCAGAGCTCCACCGAAGAACAAAGAATACTTGTATAATATGATGACATATCTCATACTATCTAAGGTGTTTTATTACCAGACTAAATCATGGTTATTGTGAATAAAATAAGTGTTTAAACAGCAAGATTTGAAAATGTTTGGTCTTAAATTAAACAAATATGAGTAATTTTCAGCCACTTAATGTTGTGGATCGCGGTAGCGAGACACAACATTAAGTGGGTGAAAATGTGAATTCGATAACTTCTATGTGTATATTTTTCTTATGCAGACTTACCTGTATATTCAGAGTAGTGTTGAGGTTGAGATTCTGAGTGTATGATCCATGTTCACCCACTGTCCCCGTATCCTTAGTGCACTGTAATAGCTGCTGGTAGTGCACCATGATCACTGTCCACGAGGGAATCAAACGGGAAGCTCTCACAAGGATTACAATGTACCTTCAGATATCTGCTAAATGTTTACAGTCTAGCTGTTTGAGTTTATCACTTACGTGTAAAGTTGATGTGAACTACAAACTAAGCCAAAACCCAGTTTTCCGAAGGATTAATCTTCTAAATTGTTGTCCAGGTCTCGTATTTATAATGTAAGAAAGTGATTATTCACTTAGTGAATAAACTTTTTCTGGAATAATATTGCAGGCGATAATTGGTATGTTGCTAAAGTGATTCAAAATGAATCTCAGACTAGTTCGTATAATCAAAGTTAACAAACTGCTTGAATTTGTTAACTTTCGTGCATTCAATATTGTTATAAAATCTCTACCAAAATGATTCTGTACTTTCTGTCACTAACTGCCTAATTGTTTGAGACCTAGCCCTTGGCTAGAAGCTTTCTTGCTACGTTTGCTGTTATGGCTGACTCTGAACTTATGCTATATCATTTACACGTAGCCTGTGTAAGGTGTGCTTGTCTGTCTCTTCTAATCACTCTGGCTCACTCTTAACAGGTGTTTGTCTTGGGTGACCAGGTGTCATACAAGGCAAATCACGGCCACCATTCTTATTCATTGTCTGAGACTGGCCCGTCTCGGCCTATAGCAGGCCGGGCCGGGGCATAGAGGCGGTCAGGGCTCACTGACCCCCGGCTCCACACACGTGGACAGCGGGGTGGGGAGGTCGCGCAGCGGGGATTTCTAGGCAAACACTACACGTCCAGCCAGAGTTGTTTTAATGTTGGCGCAGCGTCTACTACGCTGACCCAGCTTTGAAACAACATTGGCTGAACGTAGGTTTATCTCCGAATTCCTGGATAATTCCTGGATAAGGAACCCATTGATTCGTGATCCCTACACTATCGTAATGAACCCTTTCACCTCCGTTGTCACATTTAATCCCTAAATTGCTAAATAAAATATAAATTTCCATTCATTTAAATTTTTGCCGCAATCCACAACCTCAAGTGGGTTAAATTACTCATATTTCCATAAATTGAGACCAAACATTTGTAAATGGAGATGTTTAAACACTCATTTCATTCTCAATAGCAGTGACTTTTTCAGGTAATAAAACATGAAAAAACGACCCTAGTCGTGTTCAGCTGGCTGAGGGTTGGGTACCACATGACATAGTTTAAATATAATTCATTGATACACAGTGGTATAATCTATATTATTAATTTGATATTGTAAACTCAGATATTTTGTGTAAGTGGGCTATTTTTATTGATTTTGAGGTGGAAATTACGGCACAAATTCACATCTCAAGTAAAATGAAAGAATAAGCATCTAGGCGTAAATTAATCAGGACACAAGTGCTGATAGCTATCTGAATGCCAACTTAAATTATATTATTTTAATTTAAAATATATATTTATTTACTCCATGCTTTGTCTTGCTGTTGCAATGGCTTTTTGTTTTTTTGTTTAAACGTTTTAAAATTTATAATTTAAAAAGCAAGACTTTTTGTTGTTTCTCGGTCTTTTGGTCTAGAGCTTGATTAAACATATCTAATTCTGCATCAAGTTTATTTAAGTCACATTTTGAACAACATTTAGAAGAAAAATAATTAGAAGATAGATATGTAGATAGATATGTCAGCCACATGTGGAGAGGGTTATAGGCACCCGCTAGGGGGGGGGGGGCAGATTAACAGCATGTTAACGAGGTCAATGGAACAAAAACACAGTCATGCTTATAATTAAAACTTACATTATTATAATTGGCAGAAGTTTTAGAATAAATTTATCATACAATACTGTTTATTGTGTTGAACCGTGTAGTGGTGTTAATACAGCTTAACCAACAAATATCAGGAATCCTTGAATACCGTATTGCATGTGTATATAAAGTGCATCAGAAATAAGAGACAGGAATGCAGTCTGTCTGTCAAATATGGTGGGAAATGTGAGTGTGCGCGCTGAAATCACTACACAATAGAGGTTGAAGATATCATCGAAGTGATATATGGGCCAGACTAGCTTGTTCCTAATTGCCTATGTAATATTTTGGATTAATACATTTTGTTATACAGTAATTTTTCTACAGGATGTAAGCTATATGAACAAGACGTATTTTTCCCAGATGTAGGCTATTAAATTGTATTTGAGCTGGGTATATAGCTTGACCTGGCATTAATTTGACTTGAATGTAGTTTATATATTTGAGCATAATACGTAGTTTGACCTACATTATTCCATCTGGGCATGATTTATAGTTGGACCTACATGTTTTTTTATTTGAGCATGGTCTATAGTGTGACCTACATGTTTTCTATTTGAGCATGGTGTATAGTTTTACCATGGAGACAGTCTAGACTTTCCCCATGGTTTGACCTACATGTTTTCTATTTTAGCATAATTTATATGTTAACCTGCATGTTTTCTACTTCAGCATAATTTATAATTTGACCTACATGTTTTCTATTTGAGCATGGTGTATAGTTTGATTTATATATTTTCTATTTGAGAATGATTATAGCTTGACCTACATATTTATTATTCGAGCATGGTCTACAGTTTGACCTATATGTCTTCTATTTGAAAATGATTTATAGCTTGACCTACATATTTTCCGTTTGAGCATGGTCTATAGTTTGACCTATATGCTTTCTATTTGAGCATGGTCTATAATTTGAACTACATGTTTTCTATTTGAGCATGGTGTATTGTTTGACCTGCATGTAGGTTATTTATTTGAGTGGGGTATATAGTTTGGCCAGATGTCCACATTGGTGTGCCACAAGTGAGATTAATTTATCTGGTCAGTGGGTGGTCAATGGCAGGGATGGTAATCTACCAGCTAATTGGTAGCCAGCGAGCTGTGCGACTAATTAGCTAATAGCTAGCAGTAGGCAATTAGGGAACTATATCTGCTATGTATATACTTACATGCAACACCAACGACAATGAAAATATTTATATCTATATATATATTTAGAGGCGATTTATGTTTATGTATACTGGTAATATTACAACCTCTACAGCGCTTAACTATTCAATTTCAAATTTCAGTCACTTGAAGCTTGTCTCGCTATCGCGACACACAACTTCAAGTGACTGAAAACTGATTTGATTTGTAAAATTAGGTCCCAATATAAATAAGTGTTCAGATATTAAAGACAAACATAATTATCTGCGTTATGTCCGAGAAACACAATGACTTGATGACTGACAAATTCAACCACTGACAATAACGTCTGCTGTTTCCTACTGGTAAATAGTCGTCCTAGCAAGTTTAATCTTCAATTACTTAGTAACGCTAATGTTTGCGAACAGTTCTTGATGCTTTCATACGCTTTTGAACGCATTACAACTTCTTTTTCTAAAACTGAAGTTTACGAGATGTGGCAGTGCATATCAGAAATAAAACACTTAATGTTGATTTAAATGATTTAAATGACTTAACCCTTTCGTTAGACGTCAGACTCTGACATCCATAGACGTCAGATTCTGAAGCCTAAAGTCGATCCCTGCACAGAAAGAGTAAAATATTTACAATGGCCGTAGACCCATAACATATTATTCAAAATACATTCATGATGATTTCAGATTGACAAAAACCCTTGGTTCTCCATGATTTATACAAAAATATTTCAGCGTTTTAAAGATTTAACATTTATTTAAAGCTGACAATAGCGTCATCCATGTCAGCTTCATATCCATGAAATCTGACGCTTCTGAAGGTGAAATGGATTATGTGTTCCGTGACGGTGATTTTCCTGCACGTCAAGTCTGGGGGTGAGCTACCCACAGATATGTAGACTTTCACCTTCTGAGAGTAATCGGGGAATCTCTGACTAGAGGGTGTGTGTGACGTCATCCACCCAGGGGTGCATAGCCTGGGTGGCTGGGCCGGGCGACTTGGGGTTTCTCCCCCGCGGGGTGATCTGTATGATAGGGTGTGATAGGGATGTCAGCACCACCACCCGGGGTAACGAGGCCATGGAACGACAAACAACAGTAATTGCTCACTTTTCAAGTGAGCAGTTACTGCTGTTTGCCTTTGAGTTCTTCTGCCATTGAATACTGGCACACTTACCCCTGTGCAAAGATAAACAGCAGTAATTATGTACTTTTTAAAAAAAAGTTACTGTTGTTTGCCTTTAAGCTACAGGATTCTCTTCTGCCATCGAGTACTGGCATACTGACCGGCGTGCAAAGACAAACAGTAGTAACTGCTTACTTAAAATGTAAGCAGTTACTGCTGTTTGTCTTTGAGCTGCAGGATTCTCTACTGCCATCGAGTACTGGCATACTGACCGGCGTGCAAAGACAAACAATAGCAACTGCTTACTTAAAATGTAAGCAGTTACTGCTGTTTGTCTTTGAGCTGCAGGATTCTCTACTGCCATCGAGTACTAGCAAACTGATCGCCGTGAAAAGACAAACGGCAGTGACTGCTGACTTAAAAAGTACTGCTGTTTGCTTTTTAGCTGCAAGATTATCTTATGCGATCGCTGGCCGCCGTTTAAAGACAAACAGCGGTAACAGCTTACGTGTCAAGTAAGCTGTTACCGCTCCTTTTCTTTGATCACCACCTCATATTAGCAGGCAGGGTATTGCAGTGAGAAGGATAGAGAAGGGGATGTGGCGCTTTGATATAGAGAACCTGACTGCCTCGATAGTCATGCATGCGTCCCGGGCTCGAGCACCGCTGATCCTGCGTGTTTTTTTTCTGAGAAATATCCTTGTTTCTCCCTTCTCAATGTGACTAGGCGATCGTGTTAATAGCGGCCTCGTCGAGTTAAGGTCAAAAGCAGTGTAGCGACGTTAATTTCGCGCAGGGTCACGTGCTGCGCGCTCCTTCATAGTGTGCAGAGTGCATGGTGCAGGGCATGGCGGCGTGCAGGGTGCAGGGCATGGCGGCGTTCAGGGTGCAGGGCATGGCGGCGTGCACGTTTGATCGTGCGAGTCGCGGCTTTAATTATTCACACCCGTGTCTAGTTTCTAATTGGTGCTAATGAAATAGCACCTAATGTCTGTATATGTGCTAAGTGTGTGTGCGGGGTCAGGTGTGGAAGGTCCACATAACAGTCTGAATGTGACCAGGGTATGTGTGTCAAGGGCATGTGTGCCAGGGGTATATGCTCGTGTAAAGGTTTTTATTGTGTACTACATGTTCATTTCTTGTACAGGACTTTTATGTCCTTTATGTCCTGTTTATGTGCAGGTGTTATGTCGTGTACATGTTTTATGTTTATGTACAGAATTTATGTTTAAGTACAGGATTGTTGTTAATATACAGGGATTGTTGTGTACATGGTTTGGTTTGGTTTACGTACAGGGATGATTATGTACATGGTTTGTATTGATGTACAGGGTTTGTTATGTACAGGGTTTGTGTTTATGTACAGGGTGTGTGTTTATGTAAAGGGTTTGTTTTTATGTACAGGGTTTGTGTTTATGTACAGGGTTTGTGTTTATGTGCAGGGCTTGTGTTTATGGACAGGGTTTGTGTTTATGTACATGGTTAGTGTTTATGTACAGGGTTTGTGTTTATGGACAGGGTTTGTGTTTATGTACAAGGTTTGCTATGCACGGTTTATGTTTATGTATATAGTTTGTGTTTATGTACAGGGTTTTTGTTTATGTACATGGTTTGTGTTTATGTACAGGGTTTTTGTTTATTTACATGGTTTGTGTTCATGTACAGGGTTTGTGTTTATGTAAATGGTTTGTGTTCATGTACAGGGTTTGTGTTTATGTACATGGTTAGTGTTTATGTACATGTTTTGTGTTTATGTACATGGTTTGTGTTCATGTACAGGGTTTGTGTTTATGTACATGGTTAGTGTTTATGTACAGGGTTTGTGTTTATGTACATGGTTTGTGTTCATGTACAGGGCTTGGGTTTATGTACATGGTTAGTGTTTATGTACAGGGTTTGTTTTTATGTACATGGTTTGTGTTTATAGACATGGTTTGTGTTTATGTACAGGGTTTGTGTTTATGTACATGGTTTGTGTTCATGTACAGGGTCTGTGTTTATGTACATGGTTAGTGTTTATGTACAGGGTTTGTTTTTATGTACATGGTTTGTGTTTATAGACATGGTTTGTGTTTATGTACAGGGTTTGTGTTTATGTACAGGGTTTTTGTTTATGTACAGCGTTTGTGTTTATGTACAGGGTTTGTGTTTATGTACAGGGTTTGTGTTTATGTACAGGGTTTTTGTTTATGTACAGGGTTTGTGTTTATGTACAGGGTTTGTGCTTATGTACAGGGTTTGTGTTTATGTACAAGGTTTGTGTTTGTGTACATGATTTGTGTTTATTATAGGGTTTGTTATGTACAGGTTTATTTTGATCTGCAGGGTTTGTGTTAATCTACAGGGTTTGTGTTTGTGTACATGATTTGTGTTTATTATAGGGCTTGTTATGTACAGGTTTATTTTGATCTACAAGGTTTGTTATGCACATGTTTATTTTGCTCTACAGGGTTTGTGTTTATGCACAGGGTTTGTGTTTGTGTACAGGATGTGTGTGTTTGCACAGGGTTTGTTATGTACAGGCTTATTTTTTATGCACAGGATTCGTCATGTACATGATTGTGTTTATGTACAGTGTTTGTGTTTATGTAGAGGGATTGTGTTTATGTACAGGGTTTGCTATGTACAGATTTGTGTTTATGTACAGGGTGTGTGTTTATGTACAGATTTGTTTATCATGTAAAGGGTTTGTTATGTACAGGTTTGTGTTTATGTTAAGGATTATATTCATCTACAGGGCTTGTGTTTATGTCTAGTTTTTTTCTGTTTATATGCAAGGTTTGAAATGTATACAGGGTTTGCTGTGTACATGGCTTGTGTTTATGTAAAGTTTTTTTTTATGTACAGGCCAAATTTCTGGTTTGTTTTTATGTAAGTTTTTGTGTTTCTACATAGTTTGTGTGTACAGGTTTTGTATTTATGTACATGGCTTGTGGTTTTGTACAGGATTTCTGTTTATGTACAGGATTACATATTTTCATTCTTGTATTAAATAAAGTAGGAATACGTGTATATTACTTCTTTACTTCTACCCTCGGATTGAGCCACTTATCTTTATGTTCTTATTCATTGAACATTGCAATAATTATGTAGCTGAATGAAGTTAATTGTACTATTTTATAGCCAGGGTGTTCACCACATTTCACCCTCAGACCACCAGCCACCCATACATACCCGTAAGTGATCACTTAGTTATATCCTAGATAATGATATCACTCCTCCTAACTCTTATGATACAACTCATACTCCACACTAGAAACCTAGTTATGTCTCCAAGATTACACAACTAGCTGGGCGTCTAATCAAATATTCAGCGCGTCATGTGACTAGAGCCTTATCATGTGACTAGAGCTTTATCACATCATCGTTTGTCTTGCAGTCTGTGGGGACACGGTGGCGAAGTGCTGCAGGGCAAGACTTACCATTCTACGGCATCTGAAGTGCTGCAGGGCAAGACTTACATTGGTAAGTCATCTGATATTAACCTTTTAATGCGTTTTTATTCATGCACCTTGAGGTGTGAAATGCCGCCGCAAATTCAACTTTAGGATGAATGACATTATCGGGATTTTATGATTTCTTAACCCTTACAACGCTGAATAATTGTGTATAAACCATGGAGATCAAAGGGTTTTATTCAATTTAAAATCATCATAAATGTCTTAGTTAGCTCTTACCGATTTATTTGAATACCTATGTTATAGGTCTTATACCATTATAAACTGTTCAATTATTTTAGTGCGGGGACCGTCTTTAGACGTCAAAATTTGATGTCTGGACACGTCAGATTCTGACGTCTAAAGTGCGGTCTCCGCGCTATAAGGTTACAGGTCATAACGCCATTATTTTATGTTTATTATATTTCCCTTTGAATTTTCATCCATTTATGTGTAACGTCTGATTGAATGGTCAAATTATTTATAGAACTAGGTAAAATAATCCGTTAACTCGTGTATCTGGAAACTATAACCAGACAATTTAACATGTTTGAGTATCTAAAAATGAGATACACGAAGTCCCTTTCTGAATTCGTACAGGTTTAGATGGACTTGTCATCTTTTGTGATTAATTCGGGACAGTATGACCTCCGCCACGCGAGACAAACTGTTTCTGATTAATGTATTTTTTCAGATCGACGGAAAATATGAGGAGCGGCAATAAATAATTAGCTGTTAATTTTGTAATTTTTATTTTTTCACTGAAAAAAACGCTGCATGGTCTGCTGATTAACACCTATTAGCTTTTAATTGATTTTCATAAATAACACCGCCAAAGTAAAGTGATATTCGTCGCGTGGATATATATGGCTATATCTATCATTTCTAGGGATCCCTTTATATGGATTGAGAGGTCTTTATATTTGGATCCATCAATTGTAGACTGTTGCTAGGTCGGAGGTAAAAGCTTGACTAACAAACTGTTGGGTTCAGTGATCTACAGGGTACAATTACTGCATTAACGGCCACACCTCCAAACCAGACTTCACTCGGCCGTCATCAATTGAATTAGCCGGCGATTGCCCAGAGGTCCCGGGATTTGCCCAGCAAATGGATACACAATCATATGGTGTGTGGACGCCGGGGGGGGGGGGGTAAATAAATGCGACAACGAGGGATTATAGGAAGCTCTACATTAAGGCTGGTCCAATGCTGGCGACATTGGCCATGTAATATTACATCGCTGTGCCATCTCCACGCTAACACGGAACATGGCCCAATGATGGCCTGATTTTGGGTCAGCGTCTGCGACGCTGGCCCAGATTTAAGCCAGCACTGGGCCACCGTTTCCTGGTTATTGGGCTATTGTCCTGATACAGAATCAACAAAGCAAATATTTCAGAAACAAAATCTGGTGAACGAGAAATCGTGAACTGCGTCACACAGCTGTTATCAAATAGTGTGGTACCCGTTATTTGTTTTTTTTTATATAAAATTGTACAGACACATACAGTTTAAGTGAATACCTAATGTCTACTTACAGCATATGATCATATGCCTGTTTAATAAGTTAGGTACACTTCTCTGTTTGATATTGCGAGAATAAATACAACAAAATAATTTAAAAAAATACAAAATAAAAAAAATATATATAAACACTGTACAGTAAACTTTAAGCTAAGTCGATACTCTCTATTTTTTATGAGATGTACAATATATTTATATCATGTCTGTTTTCTCTTAATATATTAAACACTTAATTCTTATAGTCTATTATGTTCGATATTTGAATTACACCCCACCTTGGAATTGTAGTGTGTAATTGAAAGGAGGTAACTTAACATACTACTTCCACTACTACCGGGAATCGCTATATCTCAAGAAAATTTCACCCGATTTGATTTACACTTCAGCTTGATATTAAATGTAAGTATAATATATATTTTATATGTTACTATTTATATATTGAGATAAGTAAAAGACTAATTGGATCTATATGCAATGTTATCTTCTATTGATATAATAATATTATTATTATTAATATTATTATTATAACACTCAGTACTTCATTAATTTACCATAACTATAAATTAACTAACTATAAATGTATTACTTGTACATATATTACATATTATCATCTAATTTTATTATAATGAAATTGTATAACGAATGCATTGCTATTTTTATTTTAATGACGTAAATCTGTATAGACATCCTGTCGTCAATAAAATATATACATTATAGAGATAAATAATTATGAATGAATATATGTGACCCCATCTGGCAAAACGAGTCACTGAAAGGCAAAGTGACCTTGATTTCTATTTTTTTACAACTCCAAACATGGTATGGCATAGATGTGCATGATGCAAAAATGGTTTTGAATATTGTTTTTATTTTTCTTTCAGTACTAACTATACTTGACTCGGTGATATTTGGTTCTATTTGCATGTTTTCATGGTTACAATCGCTAATGAGTATATATATGAAATATTCAATCAATCAATCTAAAAATCCTAATGATCTAAGATTGTTATTATTATAATACAAATTATTATTATTATTCACTTTCTTAGGCACGCATATATCCGGTGATAAACCAGATCAAGGCGTTTACAAAAAAAATGCAACTAAAAATTTAAATTAGGATTCATTGTCATTGTATACAATGGTATAGGCCTATATGTAGGTCAGTAGAGCTTTTTGAAAGCCCTAAGATTGGGGTGTGCAGACCGAGGCGGAGTATTTGATTATGCTGATCCGCATAACGTCGCCTCGGAGCTAAAGGATCCTATCTGCCACTCTAACGAGTGTCAGATAGGATCCTTTAGCTCCGAGGCGACGATAAGTTGAACCAGAAATGCTCATGTCTTCCAACAACCTTAGTAGGCACAAGAGTTTCCAGATGCAGATGGTCAGGTAGTTGTCTCAGAGGCTTAGGCCGATCACCTTCCGACAACAAGGTTAGGCTTCTCGAGAAGTCTATAGCCTTGTTATAGGGAATATTTTAAGCTTGGGCTTGAAATGGATAATAGTGGTCCCCACTTACTCCAGGAGTTACAAATTACCACGCATTGATTTCGCTCTGTTTTATAAAGGTAAACAGCAGTAACTGCTTTCTTATGAAGTCAGCAGCTTCTGTTGTTTGTCTTTGTTCTCGTATACAAATATTAAAAACATTTAAAAAGCAGTACTGTTTAGTAAGCAGTTACTGTTGTTTGCCGTTGCTCTAGCATACAGGTCAGACAATGGCAGCTGCTAACGTTTCGAGTAATCAGTTACTGCTGTTTGTCTTTCTGATCAGTGTAGATATTAACAGATGGTGTTGCTGAGCGGGGGATACAGCTATAATAACGGTGACAGTTGGCACGCGTGACTGGTCTGTTATTATCCACCTTAAGCAAACACAGCCGTAACAAGCGTAACAGCGGGATCTGGTCAGGGAGGCCTGCTGGTGACAAATATACAGCTAAAATACAGACAAATACAGGAGGCCTGCTGGTGACAAATATACAGCTAAAATACAGGGAGGGTGGCTGGTGACAAATACACAGCTAAAATACAGACAAATACAGGAGGTCTGCTGGTGACAAATATACAGCCAAAATACAGGGGGCCTGCTGGTGACATATACACAACTAAAATACAGACAAATACAGGAGGCCTGTTGGTGATAATTGTACAGCCTAAACACAGGGAGGGTGGCTGGTGACAAATACACAGCTAATATACAGACAAATACAGGAGGCCTGTTGGTGACAAATATACAGTCAAAATACATGGAGGGTGGCTGGTGACAAATACACAGCTAAAATAGAGGGGGTCGACTGGTGACAAATATACAGCCAAAATGTAGGGGGTGGCTGGTGATAAATATATAGCTAAAATACAGACAAATACAGAAGGCCTGCTGGTGACAAATATACAGCTAAAATACAGGGAGGGTGGCTGGTGACAAATACACAGCCAAAATACAGACAAATACAGGGGGCCGGCTGGTAACAAATACACAGCCAAAATACAGACAAATACAGGGAGCCGGCTGGTGACAAATATACAGCCAAAATACAGGGGGCCGCCTGGTGACAAATATACAGCCAAAATACAGACAAATACAGGAGGCCTGCTGGTGAAAAATATACAGCCAAAAAAAAGAGAGGGTGGCTGGTGACAAATACACAGCCAAAATACAGACAGGTAAAGGGGGCGCTTGCTGGTGATAAATATACAGCCAAAATACAGACAAATACAGGAGGCCTGCTGGTGACAAATATACAGCCAAAATACAGGAAGCCGGCTGATGACAAATACACAGCCAAAATACAGGAAGCCTGCTGGTCACAAATATACAGTCAAAATACAGGGGGCCCGCTGGTGACAAATATACAGTCAAAATACAGACAAATACAGGAGGCCTGCTGGTGACAAATATACAGCCAAAATACAGGGAGGGTGGCTGGTGACAAATACACAGCCAAAATACAGACAAATACAGGGAGCCGGCTGGTGACAAATATACAGTCAAAATACAGGAGGCCTGCTGGTGACAAATATACATCCAAAATACAGACAAATACAGGCAACCTCTTGGTGACAAATATAGACCTACAGCTAAAATAGAGACAAATACAAAGAGTCGGTTGGTTGGTGTCAAATATACAGACAAAATACAGACAAACACAGCAGCCTGCTGGTCATCTATATACATCCAATATACAGTTCAATAAAAAAAGATAGACGAGCATAGCCAAACTTGTTGGGGACAAATATACAATGATAGCAAAAAAATACAAACAATGAACTGATGACAATTACACACTAGAACAAAAAATAACCGATATCAACAGATAAACTAAGAATACGTGCTAATTAAAATACCCTAGCATATAACTCACTAGAGATAATTATGTAATAATAATTATACAAATGTGAGAATAAAACAGGACATAAAATTAAACAATGTGATAGTTTTAAGGGCTGAGACATGAAGTAGTTAATACGGAGGTAACTGTAATGCATTGGTGCCTAAAAAAATAACATAAAATAATATAATGCGCCACCTTTCTAGATCTACAATAACCTAACAATGACCTTTCTTTTTTTGCTTTTTTTACGAAAAAATCTAAATTCTGTGATGTTTGAAGTATAATACATGTACTTAAAATCCGTGTTTTCAATTCAAATGAATGTTTTGCACTTTAGAGTAGGTGTAGGTTTTTTAAATGGAGTTTATTTGTTAGTTTTTTAGATCTGGTTATGTTTGCTTGGTTAATGTGGGCAGCGAAAGGGGTGGTACTCTTACATAATGCATGATGATGTGTTATTGTGTTGTCCTCACTGCTCATACACTGTGACTGTCCACATATAGACAAGGCGCTGTGATGTCACCAGCTCTGTTTGTTATATAATGTTATATACCACATTACCTAACAATGCTCATCTACATTAACTAACCACACTGCCTCATGAATATTCATTATCTGTTCTATGTCGCCTCAGATACACTTGGTGGCATCACAATACCTTAAGGTAGCTTTTTAACCATGCATGCAACTCGGAGTTGTTTCTCGCTACTTCAAGTTGATAGAAACGTTTGGTGTATGCTCGAGATATGTGACTGAAATATTCGTATAGAAACCAAGAGACCGAGGGTTTTTTTCAAGTTTCAATCATAATTAATGTCAATACTTATCTCTTTCCGCTTCACGGCGATTTTAAATAGTTTCAGTACGGGGATCGATTTTTAGACGTCAAAATCTGACGCCTACGTAAAATTACCCAAGAGAACATTTACATAATTTCACAACAGTATGTTCTCTTTCATTAGATAACACTTTTTTGTATTTTGAAAAACATTTGATCATTTAAAGCTCATGTATATTAGTCAACGCTGAGACATTCTGTGACAAAGTCATCAAAGTCATCATATTGTCATAACTTTTAGATGCTTGTGGAATAAATGAACTATTGGAATGAACGTATAAATTATTGTCTGACAGATACATGGCGCTATAAAAAGGATTTATTATTATTATTATTACTATTTTCAACCTTACTAAAAACGAGTAACGTCAGATTATTTGTTTAAGCGAAATACATAAATCGACGAGACAACGAAGAAAAATGTATAGAATATTTATTGTATTGCATTCAGTTTTAAAAGGTACATCATATACTGCAGTCTTTTGATATAATATACTATTGTAATGTTGTTTGCGCTCGCCAGTCGCCACATCGCATGACAGATTGAGCGGAAGAAACACTTTGTATAGATCACTTAGTAGACAGAAGGGGGTGACGTCATGGAGTTAGTGTTGACGCTGTGTGACGTCATAACGTACTGGCAGACGTAGAATCCCAGAAACACAATACATTGACCCAGTGTTGGGGCAATGTTGGGCCAGCGTCGTAGACGGTGGCCCAGCATTGACTTAATGCTGAGCCGATGTATTGTATTTTCTGAGATATGTCTGCGTGACGTCAGTTGACGTCATACAGTATGACATATATTTCTATGCATGTCATCTGACTACTGTCATATTTCCATAACTTTAGATGCAATAAGCACTATCTCATCTTAACACATTATAGATGGCAATCTGACAAAAAATAGTCATTTGGTAGCAAAAATTTTATAAATGTACTCGTCAGATTAGATATAATTTACAATAACTTCATAAATTAATTATTGCACTTGTTATCCACGCCCAATAATGTTAGTTTGATACATTTTATGAGTATTTGTTGGGATTAGTAGCTATCTTCAATAACTGACTGAATGACTAGACTACTTGTTTGAACCATAGAGTATCTTGGTATTATTCCTTCTTGGTTTGTAAAATTTGCTCACATATTATTGAGTTGTGTATTTTGACCATGTAAGCACAAGATGTTAGCTCAATGTTGGTTTATTGCTGGGACAACGTCGTAGACGGTGGCCCGGCATTGCGCTAGCAATGGGCCAACGTCTAGCATTTACTGGGGACACTTTGTGGACAGCATAGGGTAGACAGAAGGGTGTGACGTCACGAGTTTGTGATGACGTCATGATATACTGACACACACACACAGTGATGACGCGCGGTCACGTTACACAACTCAGCCAGGCCATGACACTTATTTAAATACATGGCATCATGCATTCACTACTTCATTATAGTATCAATAGAAGTACTTATATACCGTATCAGATAAAGTGAGTATTGCTCCATTACCACAGTCTACATGTGTCATACTGATATACTGAAATTACGTCACGTCGGGGTCAGTGACCCATGCTACTAAATATCTAAAACAATATTTGAAAACTAAGCCTATCTTTGCTTTCTCTCGTTTCGATAATAAATTATCTAGTAGAAATCAGAAAAAAAACTTTTAAAAAGCTGTATTCAATCATATAAATGTACACACACTTGAAGTTGCGTCTCGCTACCGCGATCTTCAAGTCGATACAAATTACTGATATTTGTTTAATTTGTGACCAAACATGTGCAAATCTTGCTGTCTAAAACCCATTTGATTCCAATATCAATGATTTTATCGACTAATAAATCAGATTAGGAAAAATAAAAGCGACTATAGTCGTGCAATATAAGGGTGAAAATGATGTTAATTTTGATATTTTAGTGGGATCCCATTCCCAGCAAACACAAAACATTTGTATAACATTTATATATTGTTGGTCCAGCCCCCCACCTTGTTGTAGTCATGGTCGTTAAAAAATCTAAACTTGTCTGGTACATTAAAAGCTGGTTAATTGATTTTTATTACGAAAATATATTTGTACTAAAGTATTTCAACAAAAAAAGAAAATAGTTGTTTACTATTGATACACTTGACAGGGTTTGAATTTCATTAAAAGTAGTTGGTGGGCTAGTCCCTTTAAACACATATTGGTGAAACTTTCATATTGGTTATGTACTTTCAGATTTTCAAATCACTATGTTAATAATTTACCAAACATCCTTACATAAAAAACAGGTGAATTATACGCATAACATCACTCATTATTACTGTATCTTAAACTGTATTCTGCTAAAGCCATGATGCTTACGGTTTCAAGCAACTCTCTAACCAAATAAAATGTTACTGGAATTGTTAAAATAGTTTGCAGGAGATTCACAGTTGATCAAATAATTCAATTTAGGAGATGTTCATTTTTCATAAATTGTAATATTTTTCGTCGTTTGAAACTTCAAATGAATGAATAATAACAGAAACAAACAATTTGGCAGCGCAAAGTTAAATATACCAAACAAACTGAGTTTAATTGAATTGAACCATCATTGTTTTCAGCACCAGCTTGGTGGAGTTTACGCAAAGAACAACTAGAAATAAATTTAATATGTGTGTAATATTGGGTGAATCAGTGGTGGGTTTGGGTCAATGAGCGTTAGGTTTGGGTCAATGAGAGGAGTTGTTGGTTCAGTCAGCGTGTGATAATTAATACGGCTGAAATATACAATCTGAACTGGAGCATAATCTGTTCAGGCATGCAGTATTCTGTCATCACTCTACAATCAGTTACTAATAGTAGATTTAAACCCTCCCAACTTACTCAACTGAATGATCAATACATACACAGAGTTTTCCACAATATTCTACTTTTATTCTGTATGAGCATTTACTGTATGAGCATTTAGGCCTATGCATACTATAGATGCATGATTTTTTAACAAATCACACAATCACTTGGGTTTTTAAAGGAAGAGCTTTGTGAAAAAACATAATGGCAACTGCATAATTAATGATAGCGCAATCTGCCTACAATATAAAAAAAGCAGCGAAATGATGGACGTCTACAACTCCTCACCCCGCTTCAATGACAGAGGATGGCCAACAGTTACTGATGATGATGTCTTCATGGAAGTATACTCGGGCAGTATTATGCCATTACACTAACAAAACTAAAACAAGTTTAAAACAAAACTGTAAATAAGTCTCAAATCACCGAGTACTAATATAATGTCGTAAGCTGTACATACAAGCACAAAGTGTACAGTCCTAAAATCTGCTGTAATCTTTAAAAATAGGCTGGATGTAATGATAAAAAGAAAATATATTATAACTGAACTAATAATTTAATAAGGTTATAATTGAACTTATAATACTTATAATTGAACAGAATGTAGTAATTATATAACTGTAAGGTACGTTATCAGCAGTTGATGAGATAAATTCGTCTCCATCGCAATAATTGTTTATTTTGCCATTACAGCTAACAGCTGTGTGATAGTCCGTAATGTTTGTGATCCTAATATTGGGCCAGCTTCTCAGATATTGGTATAATGCTGGGCCAGTGCTGGTCTGGTACATGCAGTGTGTAATGTCCTCGAACACTCCTCTAAGTGTGATCACTGCATGATAGCACGTGACATGGACGCCCACAAACACTTAGTAAACACTCACCCTTCACGGCCCAGAGCCCGCTTAATGGACGGGGAATAACATATAGAAGAGAAAAATATACTGTATAATCAATTGTTTAACTGAGAAAAAAATGTGTTTCTAAGGTATTTGCTAATTGTGTTTGAAATGGTTACCATTTCTCATCACACTCTTCAATAAAGGTGCAGATAGGCAATGAGTGTACAGAGGCATTCCATTACAGTAATACCATGGAGCTTAAATGGTCGATGCAGCATCTCTAAATTGAATATCTATTGTGTAACATTTGCCAAAATATGCAAATGTATTAATTTGCTGAGGGTCGTGTCAGTGTAGACATTTAGTTTTCTGGTGTTGGTTTCTCAGCGGTTGGTCGCCATATGCTGTGAGGTTATCTGACACTCAAACCATTAAACACAACAGATTTGTATAACAATTTTACAATGTTGGATCAACGTCTTCGACGTTGGGCCGACGTTTCAAAAATGTTTTACAAATGTTTTGTGTTTTCTGGAGAACCACTTACGTCTACAATAAGAAAATCATCAATTGTAATATTTATAATATGTTCTTACATAATTATCTCACAGTCAAACGAATAATATAATTACAATTTTCAACCACTCGACACAAGTTATCTGATTAAGAAGGGTAGAGATTAAAAAGCAATATATTGTCTTGACAAGTTATTAAAATGCCTAATCTATTTTATATGATAATAATTATGCTGATAAGACTTCTCGATCCTTTGTGTACTCAAAGCTAGGGTCATTAATTTGTATTTTTTATATTATCTTTGACGTAAGTTAGCATGCTGATTTTCTAACTTTACAAATTACGTTATAATATAATAACTTTTCAATTATTTTCTTGTCAAAGGTAAACATATAATTATATACTTTATTTTCCATATATATTTCAGTAAATGTTAAGTGTAGGAGTCAGCATTACAGGGTACAACGTACATTATTGACTTATTCTCCCACATAATGAAAATACTAAACAAAAGATATCAGTCAAGATTTTCCGCGATCTTCACATAGACTTATAAGCACATTAGTTCTATGAATGAGCTATTTAATGTTAGCTTTAGTTAGTTTATATAGTCCAATGGATTAAGGCCAGACACAAACTGTAAGGTATAATTACACAGAGCAATCAAACACCGAATCTTTGTTGTGTGATTTCTCCACACCTTCGCTGTGATCCAGTTGTCAGCTAGTTAGAGAAACCAAACCGAAAAGCTCGCAGCACCCTCTACCCGCCAGAGTGAATAATTATAGCATTTGACTGTCAGAAATATTACATCGGGTATATACAATTTATGAAATATATGGTCATATGCACAGTGTAAAACAGTTGTTCATTTATTTTCTCACATGTTTTATGGCTTATTGTGTGAACTACAATATTAAAGTACGATTTGTGTGGTTGATTGTGTGAACTACCATCCCAAAGTACGAGTTGTGTGGATCATTGTGGGAACTAACATATTAAAGTACGATATGTGGCTGATCGGGTGAACTTACATATTACCGTCAGATTTGTATCTCACTGTGTAAACTAGTATATTAACGTACGAGTTGTGTGACTAATTGTGTGAACTAACACAATAAAGTACGAGTTGTGTGGGTCATTGTGTGAACTAACATATTAAAGCACGATATGTGGCTCACTGTGTGAACAAACATATTAACGTACGAGTTGTGTCTCTTCTTGTGAGAACTAGCATAATAAAGTACGAGTTGTGTGGTTGATTATGTAAGCTAACATACTAAAGTACGAGTTTAGTGGCTCATTGTGGGAACTAACATATTTAAGTAAGATAGGTGGCTCATATAGGGTGAACTTACATATTAACGTAATATTCGTGACTCACTGTGTAAGCTAACATATAAACATATAAACGTACGAGTTGTGTGGCTCATTGTGTGAGCTAACATATTAAAGTACGAGTTGTGTGGATCATTGTATGAACTAACATATTAAAGTACGAGTTGTGTGGATCATTGTATAAACTAAAATATTAAAGTACGAGTTGTGTGGAACATTGTATAAACTAACATATTAAAGTACGAGTTGTGTGGATCATTGTATAAACTAAAATATTTAAGTACGAGTTGTGTGGATCATTGTGTGAGCTAACATATTAAAGTACGAGTTGTGTGGATCATTGTGTAAACTAACATATTAAAGTACGAGTTGTGTGGATCATAGTATAAACTAACATATTTAAGTACGAGTTGTGTGGATCATTGTGTGAGCTAACATATTAAAGTCCGAGTTGTGTGGATCATTGTATAAACTAACATATTAAAGTACGAGTTGTGCGGATCATTGTGTAAACTAACATATTAAAGTACGAGTTGTGTGGATCATTGTGTAAACTAAAATATTGAGGTACGAGTTGTGTGGATCATTGTGTAAACTAACATATCAAAGTACGAGTTGTGTGGATCATTTTGTAAACTAACATATTAAAATACGAGTTGTGTGGATCATTGTATAAACTAAAATATTAAAGTACGAGTTGTGTGGATCATTGTATAAACTAACATATTAAAGTACGAGTTGTGTGGATCATTGTATAAACTAAAATATTGAGGTACGAGTTGTGTGGATCATTGTGTGAACTAACATATTAAAATACGAGTTGTGTGGATCATTGTATAAACTAAAATATTGAGGTACGAGTTGTGTGGATCATTGTGTAAACTAACATATTAAAATACGAGTTGTGTGGATTATTGTATAAACTAACATATTAAAGTACGAGTTGTGTGGATCATTGTGTGAGCTAACATATTAAAGTACGAGTTGTGTGGATCATTGTGTAAACTAACATATTAAAGCACGAGTTGTGTGGATCATTGTATAAACTAACATATTAAAGTACGAGTTGTGTGGATCATTGTATAAACTAACATAATAAAGTACGAGTTGTGTGGATCATTGTATAAACTAACATATTTAAGTACGAGTTGTATGGATCATTGTGTGAGCTAACATATTAAAGTACGAGTTGTGTGGATCATTGTGTGAACTAACATATTAAAATACGAGTTGTGTGGATCATTGTGTAAAATAACATATTAAAATACGAGTTATGGGGCTCATTGTGTAAACTAATATCTTACAGTACGAGTTGTGTGGCTCGTTGAGTGAACTATTATCTTAAAGTACGAATTGTGTGGCTCATTGTGTAAACTAACATATTAAAATACGAGTTGTGTGGCTCATTGTGTAAACTAACATATTAAAGTACGAGTTGTGCAACTCATTGTTTGAACTAACATGTTTTATATTTTTCTCCATAGTTATGAAGTTTGCACTAAACACTTGTGCTGCTGGAAACGAATACAACTCGTACTTTAACATGGTTGCACACACAAAGAGCAACACAACTCGTACTTTAAGAGCAGACTCATCTACATTTATAGGTGTAGAAAATGGCTACATTGGGACTTAATGCGTCTCATGGAATCTTTACTTCAGGACATAAGGCGTCACCTAGTGAGTGTACCCTCCAGGGAGGTCGGCATGACATCAAGGCTGACCCCTGGCTATTATAGTCCCCGTCAAACCATGGTCACAACCCGTCACCCGCCACGGATCACCAGTCACTGACCACACCACGGCTGACCAGTCCACGGTAACACTGACCAACGCTTTGTTGTAAACACACCCTAACTCGCGGGCGCGAGGCTTCACACCTCCACAAGGAGACGTGTGGCTAACGGGGAGCCGATAGGACACCTAGTGGGCAGCGGACACACTAAGCCGTGAACCCATGACCTGCATGACGTCACACTATGGCTACCCCGCGGAATCAGTGTAAATGATTTAAACATGGTAAACCGAAATAAAACATTTTTGTATTTAAAATACAACTAAAATAGATATAATATAATATGGGGGAATTTCAATTACCCCTAACGTGCGAAATTATAGAATTTAAATTTTCGATCAATTGAGTGGGCAAACTTACTCAGAATGTACGTTATGTACAATTGAAGTAAAAAAACACATGCCAATATAGCCATTTTTATTTTTATTTCTTCATCAAATTATCTTGTTTGAGAAATATACAATAACATGATAACGGCTATGGACGTAATTCGCGCTTAAAGATGTACTTATATGGGTCTCAATGATAGCTAATTTTCTAGGCTCTCGCCAAGTTTCCAGACTGATTGGACTTCAACAGCAAATTCCACTGATTCTGTAAGTGTACACGATATCTGGGACTGTTCGAGCTATATTAGCCAATAGTTACATATGTGTGTTACGACCCCAAGGACCCCAAAGACCCCCAAGGTCGAACAAATACTGCTGCTAATTCACAACCATAACATTACTTTACTTTCAACAAAATTTACTGTCTCAAACAGTACATATTAGTGCGAAGGTGCAAAGTGCAGTGCAGTCAGTAGCGAGATCAAAATGAGTACATTGCATTTAGGCACTTTGTCCTTTCATATTTAACACTAACGTTACGACTGATTACGTGATTGACAGGATTGTGAGATGGTTAATCTCATATCACTAACATAACAATTAAGCTTTAACGGTTGAAACGGGTTTGACTTGGAGTGTTCATTGTGAACGCCACACAACGTAATTAGAGCATATGGGAGAAGTGGATCACTGAGGATAGACAGGGTAGCATCCCGTGTCGGCACAATGTTGGGCCGGCGTCTTAATCTACTGTGCTTTGCGCCACAGTACTAGGCTTAACTGAAGTTTCATTCATAGTGTTCATTGTTAATGTCCACAACGTTGAAACAGTGTTGGGCAGACGTTGAGCATTAAAGATCGGCAAAATATTGTATATTTTGCCACAGCAAAAACGGAGAATTTCACTTAGCTGTTGAAATGTTCATCTGGTCGTTGGAGATCATTTTTCACATGCCCCATGATTACAGTAGCACACATCAACTAGTAAACGTTTATGACAGACTTAAAAACACGTCCATGTCGCTGGCTGTTCATTGACCAAGAGAGAGATCAACCTGCATTCAGTGAACACCGCAATGCACACCCCAGTGTACATTCTTATTGTTCATTCATAGCTGTGCACTGGTCAACGAGGCTCCACACGGCGGGTACACATGAGTTCACACATTTTAAACACATTATTAAGTCCAGTCAGCGAGGCTCCAAACCACTACACACAGTTATCAGTCTATTCGTAACATTCCTCCTTTCATCAGGAGAAAGCGTCATTCGGTGATGTTTTTTCCTAGGCTGAACCAAATTTTGGAGTTGAAGAATAAGCAAATATCACCATATTGATTTAAGTCTCAGCACTAGCTCGGGAAAGCGCATCCGCTATAACGTTATCTCTGCCTTTTATATGTTCAATCTTAATATTATACTTTTGCAATGTCAAACACCAGTTTAGTAGTCTTTGGTTCTTATTTTTCATTTTGGTGACAAATGTGAGCGGGTTATGGTCCGTATAAACCACCGTCGAGTGGCTGTATCCGCCGACATACACCTCAAAATGATCCAAAGCACGTAAGAGGGCCAAAGCCTCCTTTTCAATTGTGGAATATCTTTGCTGGTGTACATTAAACTTTTTGGAATAATAGCATACTGGGTGATCAACACCTTCAGAATTTTCCTGTATTAAAACAGCTCCCATTCCTAGATCACTGGCATCAATTGCTAGTTTGAAAGGTATCGCAAAGTTTGGGGCAGCCAAAACAGGGGAAGACATTAACATAGCTTTAATGCCGTCAAATGATGCTTGACATTTATCTGTCCAATTAAATGGCGTTTGTTTCTTTAGAAGGTTCGTTAATGGCATGGCAACATCAGCGAAATTACGACAGAATTTTCGATAAAATCCTGCCATACCAAGAAATCTTCTGAGAGATTTCCTATCATTTGGAGGTACAAATTTTGCGATACCTTGAACTTTGGCTTCTATAGGAGAAATCTTACCTTGACCAACCACGTGTCCCAAATAGATGACTGTTGCCTTACCGAAATCACTTTTTGACAAATTCACTGTGAGTTGATAAAGAGTAAGTCTGTCAAAGAGCGCTCGAATATACTTTAAATGATCAGCCCAACTCTTACTATGGACAATGACGTCATCAATATAGACTTTAGTATTTTTAAGACCAGAAATCACCTTGTCCATTAGTCTTTGAAACGTAGGGGGAGCATTCTTTAAACCAAACGGTAGAACTCTATATTGAAAAAGACCATTAGCTACAGCAAATGCAGAAATGTCTTTAGCAGCATCAGTAAGTGGGACCTGCCAGTAGCCTTTTAGTAAATCAAACTTACTGACGTATTGCGCTTGTCCAACGCTGTCTATACAGTCATCATTCCGTGGCAAGGGGTAGGTGTCGGTTTTTGTAACAGAATTAACCTTTCTAAAATCAGTACAAAAACGTGATGTTCCATCAGGTTTCGGAACTAACAGACATGGCGAGGATCAACAGCTATTACTGTGCTCCACTATTTCATGCTCTAACATATATGCTAACTCTTTATCAATTACAGCTTGCTTTTCAGGATTTGTGCGATACGGGTGTTGTTTAATGGGAGTTGATGATAGTAGCTTAATATCATGAACTGCCGCTGTTGTCCTACCAGGCACATCAGAAAACAAATGTTTATACTTATTTACTAATGATAACATTTCACTCTGTTGATCAGCTGTCAAATGTGACAACTTGTCACTGAAATTTTCTAAAACTTGAGAATTTTGTAACCTAGGGCTACTCTCTGGAACTTCAAAATCATTACTCTCTTTTTCAGTTATAACAGGAAGAACAGTAGCTTTAACATCATTATCATCAACAGGAGCAACAACTCTCTCATTGAACTTCTTTAACATATTGATATGACAAACTTGTTTTCTTTTCCTTTTGTTAGGAGTGTGAATAACATAGTTTAAATCATTAAGCTTTTTCAGAATGGTATATGGCCCTACATACTTTGCTGTTAACACAGAACCAGGTATTGGTGACAACATGAGAACTTTGTCTCCAGGTTGAAAAGAACGTTTTACAGCTTTACGGTCATACCATGTTTTCATAGTTTCTTGAGAGGTTTTCAAACATTTCTTAGCAAGACTGCAAGCATCTGATAATTTATTCCTAAATGTGCGAACATAGCTCAAAAGATCAGTTTTTTCATTTTCATCAACCCACTTTTCTTTCAACATTTTTAAGGGGGTGCGAACATTATGGCCAAAAATCAATTCAAACGGGGTGAAACCCAAAGACTCATGTACGCTATCGCGAACAGCAAATAACAAGAGCGGTACACCTGAATCCCAGTCTTTGTCATGTTCAAGACAGTATGTGCGAAGCATGGTCTTGAACGTCTGGTGGAAACGTTCGAGAGCCCCCTGAGACTCTGGGTGATACGCAGTTGATCTAACTTGTTTAATATCCTGTTCGGACAGGAACTGTTTGAACTGATTGGACTGAAAGTTTGAACCTTGATCAGTCTGTATTGACCTTGCTAAACCAAAGCGGGAAAAATAGGTGTTCATGGCATTACATATTGCAGTGGTCTTAATACTACTGAGAGGGATGGCTTCGGGAAAACGGGTAGATGAGCACATTATAGTGAGTAAGTATTGTTTACCCGACTTTGTCCTCGGGAGTGGACCTACACAGTCTAGTATTAAATGACTAAAAGGTTCATTGAAAGCAGGGATTGGCTTTAATGGTGCCTTAGGAGGCTTTTGATTAGGCTTACCTGCCATCTGACAAACAGTACAAGTCTTACAATATCTTTTGACATCTGTTTTAATGTATGGCCAAAAGAAATGTTTTAGTATTCTGAAATAGGTCTTTTTAACACCTAAATGTCCAGACATGGGAGTTGCATGACCTAACATTAACACATGATGGCGATATTTGGCAGGAACCACAATCTGATACTGCACCCGCCATTCTTCATCAAGGGGTACATCAGGAGCACGATATTTTCTCATGAGTACATCTTTATCAAGGTAATAACCTACTGGGACAAGATCTATTTCATCAGAGCTAATCACTTTTTCAAAAAAACGTTTCAGGGACGGGTCACACTGTTGTGCTAAAATCAGCTGGGACCTAGTTATCAAATCATCAGAACTTTCATCATTACAATGAAGGATCTTTTCATGTAACTCTGTGCAGTCACCAGGTGGCAGTGTTTCATTTACTGTAGGCATATCGTAACTTTTACTGCTTGTAACAATACATGCTGGGAACAAACCAGGAATTTCATCATTTAATTTTTCAGTGTCCTGATCAATGATAGGAGTCAGTGACATTTTAGGCTGTGGCGTTACTTTTCCACCAGCAATATCATTTCCCAATAGAAATGTGATACCCGGCATAGGTAGTGATGGAGTTAGCCCAACTTTTACATAACCAGAAATTAAATCAGATTTTAGGTACACTTGAACAAGCGGTAAACTGATATAGTTTCCCTCAATACCTTTTATCAGAACTTGCTCAGTTGAATCAGTTATGGTGACATCGGGCAGGATATTTTGTAACATTAAAGACTGTGAACACCCGGTATCACGTAAAATGTCAACATTGTATGTCTGTTTATTAGCATTTCCTTCATAAATCACACTACCCACAGAAAGGAAAGGTGCATAATCATTACGTACTTGATCACTCACATTATCACGTTGCATGCCAAGTTCTACACCTGAGCTAGGCATGTCATTAACCATATCACTTTCATTTACTACGGCTACATGACCTACAGGTTTAGTACTAGGCCTACCTGCTTCAATCCACTCTTTACACTTGGCCCTTGCATGACCAACTTTATTACAGAACCAGCAGATACCTGAAAATGAGCTTTTCTCACTCGTTGATTTATCTGCTTTACTGTCAGAGTTTACATTTTCTTTAGTACTTTTCTCACTTTTACTGAGGGCCCCACCAAAAGTGTTCGACTTTGTAATGCCCACATTCTTTTTGTTATTGCTTAAAGTAGCTTTATGTGTCAAAGCATAGTCATCAGCTTTTACTGCTGCATCATGAAGAGTTACAACTTCTCGTTCATTCAAATAGGTTCTAATATCCCTATGAATACCCCTTTTGAACTCCTCTACAAGCACTAGCTCCTTTAATTTAGTGTAATCACCATCTACACTTCTAGAGTTACACCATCTTTGAAATAAGGTTTCTTTCTCTCTAGCATATTCAGCATGAGTTTGTGCGTCAGACTTCCTGAAATCGCGAAAACGTTGGCGATATGCCTCAGGCACAAGCTCATACGCTTTTAAAATAGCCTTTTTAACTGTATCATAGCAGTAACATTCATGAACTGACAGGGCCGAATAGGCTTCCTGTGCTTTACCTTTTAAGATACTTTGAAGTAGAGTTACATAAAATTCTTTGGGCCACTTGAGGCTAGTAGCAATCTTTTCAAATGTAACAAAGTACTTGTCCACATCATTTTCGCTAAATGGTGGGACCATTCTGATATGCTTAGTTACATCAAATTTACTAGAAGCATCAACAGGTGCCGCTGTAGGGACTCCTGCTTGTAACCTTTTTAAAGCTAACTCATGGTCATATTGAAGCTTAACTTTTTGTAATTCCATATTAATTTTTGCAAGTTCAATCTCTTTTAGGTCATAATTAGACATACCTGTACCGAACTCGTCGAGTACCGATTCTTCTAATAGCCCATCATCAACAAATTGTTGCAAAACTATTTCTTTAAGTTCACCTTTTCGCATTTTGCTAGTCACATCTAACCCATATTCTTTAGCAACAGCCAAGAGTGAAGGACGTAGCAGTGCATTTACTTTATCCAATGTTGGGTCTGATTTAAAATCAACAATGAACGTTTTTGGTTTGAACTCAGACATTGTTATGAACTATCAGCAGTATGTTCTTTCTATGTTCAGAATAAATCAATCAACATTAGTTTTCATGTCCCGGACTCGAGCCCCCACTTGTTACGACCCCAAGGACCCCAAAGACCCCCAAGGTCGAACAAATACTGCTGCTAATTCACAACCATAACATTACTTTACTTTCAACAAAATTTACTGTCTCAAACAGTACATATTAGTGCGAAGGTGCAAAGTGCAGTGCAGTCAGTAGCGAGATCAAAATGAGTACATTGCATTTAGGCACTTTGTCCTTTCATATTTAACACTAACGTTACGACTGATTACGTGATTGACAGGATTGTGAGATGGTTAATCTCATATCACTAACATAACAATTAAGCTTTAACGGTTGAAACGGGTTTGACTTGGAGTGTTCATTGTGAACGCCACACAACGTAATTAGAGCATATGGGAGAAGTGGATCACTGAGGATAGACAGGGTAGCATCCCGTGTCGGCACAATGTTGGGCCGGCGTCTTAATCTACTGTGCTTTGCGCCACAGTACTAGGCTTAACTGAAGTTTCATTCATAGTGTTCATTGTTAATGTCCACAACGTTGAAACAGTGTTGGGCAGACGTTGAGCATTAAAGATCGGCAAAATATTGTATATTTTGCCACAGCAAAAACGGAGAATTTCACTTAGCTGTTGAAATGTTCATCTGGTCGTTGGAGATCATTTTTCACATGCCCCATGATTACAGTAGCACACATCAACTAGTAAACGTTTATGACAGACTTAAAAACACGTCCATGTCGCTGGCTGTTCATTGACCAAGAGAGAGATCAACCTGCATTCAGTGAACACCGCAATGCACACCCCAGTGTACATTCTTATTGTTCATTCATAGCTGTGCACTGGTCAACGAGGCTCCACACGGCGGGTACACATGAGTTCACACATTTTAAACACATTATTAAGTCCAGTCAGCGAGGCTCCAAACCACTACACACAGTTATCAGTCTATTCGTAACAATGTGTAAATTATGTCTGTGGATTACATTGTGGTTCATTAGCTACTGATTCTATATACATATGTCACGAGATATGTTCTCCAATTACCAATGTCTTCTTGAAGTTGAATCTGTCACTGACTCAATAAGCGGGAGATGAAAAAACGTTGGACTGAGTATGGTACTCTACCCCTGACCAATGAAGCAATGGCTCAGCCTGTCACATGACGACATCATTTGACTCCACGGTGAGCATAAAGGAGAGGTGGATACTGGACAAAGCAAGAAGAAAATGCCACAGACATACTGGTAAACCGTTGGAATTGATAACGGCATTACCACCTTCCGATGACGAGTAATATTTCTATTTATGAACTTCATTATCAATTGAACATCTCTGAAAATAGGTTAATTTCCCACATGTAATTGTTTTTATGATAACAATATTTAGTTTTACTCTCCATCCACTTCAAGTCATCTTCATGCACTACATGGTAGAGGTTAGCACCGCTGCTTTTCACGCTAGAGTTCGGGGTTCGTTTCCCGGTCTTGGCGTTTTGAAAAAAACAGACATGTTTCTTCCCCATCCACTCGTAGAACTCAGTATTGGGAGTGCTTTCATGACCGAGAGGTAGCGTGCTCGACCTCAGACATCCATGGTTTGAATTTCGAATCCTCTGTCTGGAGGGCATTGTCATCTCACTCATCTCACTTATGCCGGGAGCCATTTCTAGCCCTCGTACTCACAAAAGCTAAGAAATTTTCACTGCGATTTTTATTTAGCTTGACCATTGGGACACAGCGAGTTTTGGTTCTTTTTTGCCAAACAGGACGCTTTAAGTCCCATCCTCAAGGGGTTCTCCTGGCCCAATTTAACCTGTATACCTGTGGCCTAAAGCCCGCTTCATTGCATTTCATTTTATCCATTACAAGTCGAGAATTGCGACAGCAACTCGCGGCTTGAACAGGTTAAATGCATATTAGTACGTTATTGTGTAAAGCCCCAGAAGTCGCTCGATGAGAGTAGGGCAGTGTATCGACTCAGAGCTTCCCTCTGTTGGTGCCTAGCTAGATAATGGAAGAGTTGATATGGTATATGGTATATGCCAATGACCCCTGCGAAGCAAATAAAAACAGTATAGAACCTCTGTGAAATTTCCCGAGACTATATATGGAGGTATAAATTTAATCAGTTGTCTAGGGGAGGAAAATTAAGCTACGTCGTTTTGCAATAACAGAATATTATATCTACAATAAATAGTCTCTACCCAGCAACACGATACATTAATCCAATGTTGGTTTAATATCTGTCCATCGTCTACGAAGCTGGACAACCATTAAGACAACATTAGTCAAATGTGTCGTGTTTAAGAGGTGGTCACTAAGCTGCTAAGTATAACTGAAGTCAAGTTGTTCTTTTAAGATACGGGGTTTGGACATTTCACGTGGTAAATGCATTTGATCATGTTTGATACTTGGTGTATAACTGGATGAGTTGACCCCCACCAGCTACACGTCCAGCTTCAACACAGCATTTAGGAGGACGATGCTGCTGATAGATCCCCTGTCCTAACTTACCCAGCCCCCACGGGAGCCCCGCTAATGCCATTATTTGGCTATGTAGATTGGTCTAATTGCCACAAAGTGTGAATTCAGCTTCCGCAATCCCTCAGATCTCAGGTGGCGGCGGCGACGACGACGGCGGCGGCGACGACAGTGTCAGAAAAATGTGTGGTTGATATTGAAATTGTTGGTTGAAAGAAAAACCGTTCAAAAGATAGATATAATTGGAGCAATACTCTAAAGTATTATCGTACCTTATCATGCATATTGCATCACTGAATTAACCATTACAGAGCTACTTTGAGAATTTAAATTTTTACCCACTTGAAGTTGTGTCTCGCTACCACGACCCACAAGTTCAAGTGGGTTAAAAATTGTTTACATCTGTTTAATTTGAGATCAATAAATCATTTGAAAATCTCAATATTTAAATATTCTTTAAATATTCTTTCATTTCAACAACCGTGATTCAGCCTGTTAAAAAAAGAGCAGATTAAAAACGTCTACTGTCGTGATAAGCTGTTCAAAGGTTGACATTGATGACAAATACTTGTGGGAGAAAACATCTCATCACCATCAACATAATGCTGTATGATCGTCTGTAAACTGAGAGCTAAATAGGAAGTATAGCACAAGACTAAGGACCCGTAACTAAGAAATTAAGATCTGGTGTACGATTTCTTTATAAATAAAAACATTCATCGCAATTATTATACGGACATTTGAAGAATGCAATATAAGTATGTATGTATTAAAAAAAACAAACCACGGACATAAGGATACAAATTTGACGAGAATCCCTCAATTTTAACTATTATACTGATTGTGAGTGCTGACTTAAGGAGGTACTGTAAAGAGGTTATATGTGAATATATTATTTCTGTGTGTTTTATAACTGATTCCTCGCTCTGATCCCCAGAGGAGATAGATGGGAGGGACAGGGTATATTAAGGTCCGGGAGGGGGGAGTAGAGATCCCGGGGGTAAACCCTCCCCAGGGATAGTGACCCCACCCTCAGGCTGGTTGCTAGGTTACAGGGGTGGTCATTACTGGTCACATTGTGTTGTTACGGTGACGCGCACCAGCATTAAACGGCTAAAGAGTCACCCCAATACAGCGCGGTCATCAAACAAAATGGATATTCAATTTATCAATCGAAGGGTAGCTCTGTATAGAATTAAATTTCTGGTGATCCACTTACATGGCATTTAAAATACCAGACAATTGATAGAGTAAAATCAATTTAACGTCGACTGTTTTCTCATCAGATAAATATTATGATTAATTGATGTGAAGATTGATTAAGTAGTAATCATACTGACAATGGTGTTCACCAGTATTCAACATTTCCTTCCTTACAACGCTGAGATTTTTAAAGAAACTGTGTTGAAATCATCCAAACTGTTTTGGTCCGCTTTTCCCACTTTATTTGAATACCTATATGTTATGGGTCTACGGCCATTATATATGTTTTATGTTATGTATCTACGGCCATAATATATATTTTACTCTTTGTTCTCTTGGTCTACATGAAAATATTTCAGCGCTTTAAGATTTAAACATATTTTGATCTCAGATAACATGATGGACTGATAATCTATATAATGGAGAACTTAAATCAAATGATAACAGATAACATGATGGATTGATAATCTTTATAATGGAGAACTTAAATCAAATGATAACAGATAACATGATGGACTGATAATCTATATAATGGAGAACTTAAATCAAATTATAACAGATAACATGATGGACTGATAATCTATATAATGGAGAACTTAAATCAAATGATAACAGATACCATGATGGACTGATAATCTATATAATGGAGAACTTAAATCAAATGATAACAGATAACATGATGGACTGATAATCTTTATAATGGAGAACTTAAATCAAATGATAACAGATAACATGATGGACTGATAATCTATATAATGGAGAACTTAAATCAAACGATAACAGAAAACATGATGGACTGATAATCTTTATAATGGAGAACTTAAATCAAATGATAACAGATAACATGATGGACTGATAATCTATATAATGGAGAACTTAAATCAAACGATAACAGATAACATGATGGACTGATAATCTTTATAATGGAGAACTTAAATCAAATGATAACAGATAACATGATGGACTGATAATCTATATAATGGAGAACTTAAATCAAATGATAACAGATAACATGATGGACTGATAATCTATATAATGGAGAACTTAAATCAAATGATAACAGATAACATGATGGACTGATAATCTATATAATGGGGACTTAAATCAAATGATAACAGATAACATGATGGACTGATAATCTTTATAATGGAGAACTTAAATCAAATGATAACAGATAACATGATGGACTGATAATCTATATAATGGAGAACTTAAATCAAATGATAACAGATAACATGATGGACTGATAATCTATATAATGGAGAACTTAAATCAAATGATAACAGATTTCCCCGATTCATATTACATTTACAAGTATTTGTAATGAACTAGGCACGATGTACTAATGCCAATATTTACATAAGAGTAATGTACGTAAATTTAATATAAGGCACTCAAATATAGACTAACTATATACAGAGTGCTGAGATCAGATGGCGACATGACGCTATAAACTGACGTCATAACGTGACGCCTGATAATGACGTACGTCATTCACGTCGCGCTAATTTAATTACTCTGACCATTAAAGCTACAGTAAGTATTGTTTAGAAAAGACTAGACAAAATGAACATGGTGACTACATGATAGTTTCGAAAAATATCCTATTAATAGTTGATAGTTTGTATAATTTCAAATACAACCTTTCACAAACACATTGACTCCGTTAGTAGTTTTAAAATGTATTTGGTGCTATTTGACGTACATGGCTTCTATTCGTCGTAATTCTTCGAGTTAACACGTTAAGTTCAAAGGCCTATGCTGATTATTAAATTCAGCAAATGTTACTTATGTACTATATATGTTTTCCAACAAGTTTCCAGCCACTGAAATTTCACGAAAATTGATAAATGAGCTTGTAGTAGATGGATATTCATAATTCAATTTTATGGATATACATATTTCTTGTCAGTTGAAGCTGCCCATTGTGTTAAGCCTTAACCTGCTAATAAAGACTATTTTCATCTTTAATATCTTTAATTTCCGATGAAATTAATGTTGATTTAGAAGCAAAATGTATGTTTAATCATCAACACTGATACGATTTGTCAATATGTGTTCTTAAATTAAAAACATATGAGTGATTTAAACCCACTTGAAGTTGCGGTATATATAGCTAGATATGTGTCATAATTATAATATCTCCCTATAACCTCTTGGCGTAATGCTGCCATAGTAGCCAAAGAGTTCACTCGTTAGGTACAAAGGCCTAATGATCATTAGATATAATGTAATTAGCGTTGATTACTAGCTTCAGTGGGGCAGTCACTGATGAAGAACACATAATGGGCAATCACATGTTATACGACAGGTTCACAGTGTTATTGTCCCAGAAAAAAGCGTCCGGTCAATGTTGGTCCACCGTCGAAGCTGCTGTCCCAACTTTAAACCAACGTTGAGTCATGGCTTTGTGTTGTGTGTTATGTTGCCATATTACGCATTGTGATTACATGATATTGTGTGGTGGTCGGTCGTTAGATTAGACTTATTGTTAATCTACACACCTTAATCATCATCACGCTGAGATCAGATGCTGTGGCTACATAGACAACATCTGCAGCTAACATGCCGTGGGCAAAACAACAAGGTGTCAAAAATATAGATATCTCATAATCATAATTTAAATAAACAATGACAATAAAAGCGGCTGATTATCAGGAAAATTAAAAACTCTTCGTCAGATTTCATTCAAGAATAATATACCTATTTAAATACCAGCTAAATGACGGGCGATAATTAGCTGTTATTGTCATGTGACGGACTCAGCCACTGTTCAACTGGTCAGGTTATAATACTCGATTAAATATTAAAATCAGAAACGATGGGGCGATGTACCTTATACACCGAGATAAATGAAATGATTATAGATTTTCGAAACTTTTTTTGATGCAGAACATTTATGTAACCACAAGATTATGGCCATACCCTTTAAATCGGGGAATATAACCATTACAGTGGTAATTATGTTTGTACTGCTTGACATTCATATGATGCGAGATGTTCTAACGCAAGTAGCTCTTCATATGAATGGCAAATACCCATATCTATAGAAACTACACATTTAGTGCTTCATGTTTTTTACTTGATATCTCTAATTTAATATCTCTAATTATTAACAATTTATCTTTTTTTCAGTCAATAATTATGTGGTGAAAAAAAGAACGCAAAAACAATTAAATGGGAATTTTTGCCTGACATGGTTTATAATAACTACATTAAGTCACCTTAGTCACTGGATATTCAATCACTGTTTTGCATTTTAACTTTTAACGCCCTACATCAAAATTTAATTTTTACCCTCTTCAAGTTGTGTCTCGCTACCAAGACCCACAACTTGAAGTGGGTGAAGATTACTGATATTTGTAATCATTGGAGACCAAACGTTTGCAAATCTTGATGTTTCATCACACATTCCGCTTCAAATAACAGTGAGTTGGTCGGCTAATAAAACCGATTGTAAACGACTCTAGTCGTGTTTAGCGGTGTGAAGGTTTAACTAGAGGGTATTGTGGGTATAATTGATTAGCAAATCTCTGTGATTATTATTATGTGTATCCTGAGTGTTCTAGTAACCCTCACAGTACTGGAACCGCCTTTAGATGTCAGAATCTGACTTCTAAGAACATCAGATTCTGGCATCTAAAGACGGTTCCCTCCCCGCCACTGTAAAAGACGGTTCCCGCACTGTAAGAGTAATATTGCTAACAATTTGTGGCATTGATAAAAACCCCTCAGGTCAATGTGGGTCAAGTTTAGAGTGAGAGATACATGAGTTGTTGTGAGCTGTGTTCAGCAGGGTGGGCCGTGGAGAGCGCTCAGCTTGGCATTTCAGGCGCACTTTGAACAATAACGAGATAGGTCGCCCAGAAAAATGACCTTGCCACGATGCATTAACCATTGACGTTATGGCTTAATGTTCCCTTATGCTCATTTTTTATCATACTTAAATATATTTCTACATGTTTGTTTTTTCTTTTAAATGGTCAACCACTTGACACGCTTATCACGTGGCGCGCTTTGGACCAGGTATATAACATCTCTGATCTTATTTTTAATCGTCAAATTTGATTTAGATAAATCACAAAAAAATAAATATCGCAAATATCTGCGCTAAGATTCATTTAACAAGCAATAATTCACACCTCGTATTTTTAGGGATCACGTATATTTTTGATTAATCACAGCAGTACTTTATTATATTCAAGATGTTCATTATTCCTACGGTGCGCGTTCGCTCCATTAATTTCAATAATAAATTGGCATGCTTTTAGTCAGTTGAAATGTTATCTGTCAGTATGAAAGCAATATTACTGTCTATTACATTTCTGCTATTACTGATTTAGGTGAACGTGGGGATGTTACGGATTTAAGCTCTTTAAAGATAATATGTCACATATACAGTAATAGTACACTTGACCATTTATAACTTAACCACTACAAAATCCCGATTATATTCGCTTTCACATTTTTGTAGTAGCACATTACAGCCATTAAACGTGTTAGAGATAAAACATGACATCAATCAGTAGAGCAAGATTCGAGAAAAAGGTAACCTCCATGTTGTCAAATTTGAATCCTTTTCACCCAGTGGCAGTTGTGAATCGCGTCAGCGAGACACAACTTCAAGTGGAGGGGGGATTCTATTTGAATAATTTGTCAATTAAAAGGGTTAAAGAGTTGTACTTGAGGGACTGGCAAATGAGCGGCTCATGGGATTGTCTGACTGATGGATTTACGATACAGTGATGACAACTGTCCTAAAATGTTAAATAATATTCTTAATTAAATGATCAACAGTAAGTTGACCATTTAGGACATTTCGTGTTACCTTATGAAATGTGAGTTTCTTTCGCATTTCCCTTTTCTTCAATGAAAAATACATTTTTTTATAAAATACCCAATTAAGTAAGTATATAAGTAAGTAAGTAGTTTATCGTGTATTTCACTGCCTCAAGGGGTTAATGTAAGATGACGCATTTAACATGTAAATATTTAATATCAGATGACACATGTATCAGATAAGAGGTTAAATCATCGAGAATTACAATAATATAAACTGTCACTTTGTTAAGACTATCACTCGTTATAAATGTTAACAAGTCACATCTGCTGGATTGAAAAAGTGAAACCGTCAGGGGTCTGAGAGTGGGAGAACAAGTCTGGGTGAAAGTAAAGATACCCTCGAGATAAACGTGATGGGAATAATACCAAATGTAGACGTAATGGCAGCACGCCGTAGGTGACGCCGGCCCAACATTAAACCAACACTGAGAGAGATACGTGGCGGGAATGAAATCCTGGCAACAATAGAAACTACAAAACACTGATTTGTAATTTTCCAAGAGCTTGAACGTCTCCCATTGGTTTTCCAATGCTTGAGATTTTCAGCGGTGCTGCGTTATGTATTTTAAAAACCATTGTAGCCGAGCGTTATGAGAAACAGAGATATAGTTTAATATACAAACTTTAATGCTGAGAAGTTAGGTTTCTTACCTTTACTTTGTTGCATTAGAAATGCCGAGGACTCAGAAACGCCTATTTCTAATGATGACGCATATTCCTTGGCACATCTACTCGTGATCGTGTTCACATAATTTTCTGACGTAAACATAAATACATTATCAATGGTGAGATTGTTCTCATGATCTTGAACTGCAAACTAACTGACTGGATAAATCAATGTAAAATCAATATCACTAGTTGAATATTAATTTCTTGAAATATTATTGTCGAAAACAGCCGATGACATCACAATCAACGCAACTGTCTATTACAAATGCACATCTTATCATACATTTTAAAATAAAAAAGAAATACGACGTGGCTATGCAGATACATACTTTTATAATATTTAAAAATATATTAAATTTGACCTATTTGTCCTTTGAACCATTTGCTTCTGCTGGCTGTTGTGTGATATCATAGTTACCGTGTTCACACCCCGATCTTCACATTTTTATCGCAACCTGATGGAAAAAATAGACTGATCTGATCAACTATTCAAGTCCAGTTAAATTTATTTGCTTCACAAATGTTACACTGTGTTTACAAAATAAATACAGAATTAAAACAGTACATAAAACACTAATCAGTATAATGCACCCGTCTGCTATTACTGCAGCAAGCATATTAACTTTGCTTGTCTAGCTATGGGTCCATATATTTTATTTATTGGTATTTTCTACTTTAATTTGGTATGTACATACTTATACTAATTATATTATTATTGCCACGGTACAAATAAATACATTAAATATTGAGACAAGCAAGCACAATATCACATCACATTGATATTGGCCTAACAACCAGATGTATTTTTTATATACAAATCCTATTTTCCAATGTAGTTTTTGTCATATTAGAGCAGAACAGGTCACCCTGGATTGATTGTTGAGGTTTATTGATGAGGCAAAGCTTGGACAGTGAGGGATAATGAGGTATTTAATGAGGGATGATCTAAATGCTGCTGACCCAATCAGGAGTAACTTCCGTACGATTAGCTGATCCCTTCTCAGATGGGACACCTACCATCTGGACAGAGGTCACGGGGTCACTGACAGGGGTGGAGAGTGGAGGGGTTAGCCGGAAAGACAGGACGTCCTGTACAACAGTGGATATTCCTTATGAATTTTGCCAAAATTACTGCGGGGACCGTCTTCATACGTCAGAGCCTGACGTCTGTAGACGCCAGGTTCTGACGTCTACAGACGGACCCCGCAATGAAAGAATTAAAATATTTATAATGGCGTTAGACCCAGGACATAAATATTCAAATAAATCAGAAAGAGCTAACTGAGACATTTATGATGATTTTAAATTAGAAAAAACCTTTGGTCCCCATGGTTTATATACAACAATTTCAGCGCTTTAACCCTTTCAATCCTGAATTTACCATAGTCATTTTACCATAGTCATCCACTACAAGCCGCGAATTGCTGCCGCAATTCTCGACTTGTAGTGGATGAAGAAGATTTGACGTGGTTTAAAAAAGTGGGGACTTAAAGGGTTAAGGGTAAAGGGAATTTGTTTTACGCCGTGACAGCATGACGGATGCTGAGGACAGGTTGTGGGTGGAAACGGTGATGACGGCTGGGTGATCCTAGAAGGTAACACGCGTAAACAAAGGCATTATAGCGGAGTCATTGAGCAGATCCAGCCTCTGTACGGATCACTGCACTAGACGGGATCAACACCAGCGTCTGTATGGTCAAGTGGACGGAACGGCGGGATGGACAAGGCACTGGATGGGACGGCAGGATGGACAAAGCACTGAACGGGACGACAGGATGGACAAACCACTAACGGGATGGCGGACTGGACAAAATGACTGGATGGGACAACGGATAATTGCTGTAATGTGTGTCTACAATGCCCGAAACGTTTATATTAATATAAAAAGAAAAACAAAGTAGATCGTGGGGTTTAGTCACGTGGTAATATATGCCACCGTCATTGGTCAAGATGTACAGGTTATTGGTCAAGATAATTATATAGGTCATTAGTAAAGATGTAGGCGTCAAATACAATCATTCTGGAAATATAAAACGCAATGCTGTGCAATTTAGTAAATTAACAAAGAAGCTATATAGATTCCATGCATATAGTAACAAAAATATAGATCCAGCGGTGAATGGGAACGTCTTTCTGAAACCCAAGTATGGTACTCTACTACCACTTTTAGGTAATAGTTGAATAGTGGGTGGTCAATAGGTGATCTGCTGTCAGAGGTTGAATATCATATGTGTGGTCATTGTCAGAGGTGGAACACCATATGATTGTTCACAGTCAGGGGTGGAACACCCTATGATTGTTCACAGTCAGGGGTGGAACATTATATGAATGTTCACTGTCAGAGGTAGAACAGCATATGAGTGTTCATTATCAGGGGTAGAACAAAATATGAATGTTCACCGTCAGATATAGAACACCATATGAGTGTTTACTGTCAGAGGTATGACATCATATGAGTGTCACTGTCAGGGGTAGAACATCATATGAGTGTTCACTGTCGGAGTAAAAACATCACATGATTGTTCACTGTCAGAGGTAGAACACCATCACTGTCAGGGGTATAACACCATATCAGATTTTATTGTTAGGGGTAGAACACCTTATGAGTGTTCGTTGTGAGAGGTAGAACAACATATGAGTGTTCATTGTCGGAGTTAGAGCACCATATGACTGTTTACTGTCAGAGGTAGAACATCATATGAGAGTTCATGTACTGTCAGGGGTAGAACATTATATGAGTGTTCACATGTCAGGGGTAGAACATTATATGAAGTTCTACAGAAATGTATTGTCCCAGGAGGGGTTCGTTTCAAACGTTCTATCTGAAAAAATAACCATTTCTGTACCGTGACTTTTCAAAGCTTCTCAAGACTATATTTGTTAAAAAAAATGTAATTGTTAATGGTGTGTTTACCGAAAATCACACGTTTCTTCCACCAACAGGATTGTAAAATATTTGACACCGTTTTACTAGGTTATTTCCACTCATCTGAAGTTATGGGTCTTGGCATTCTTCATCAATTAGACAAAAATAAAACACACCACTACATTATTCTCTTTGTCCTTCCACTACATTCTAAGCCGGGGATGGAGAGTTATTGTTGGTCAAGTACACACCACTTATCATGGTAGGCTTTACACTCCTTCAGCAGTTTCCATGTGTAGACCGTGAGGGGGTTGTATTTCAGTCCAGGTAGGCCTATGGTGCTATAATCAGTCTTATTACTGTGAAAAAAGCCTCGGCTCCCGGCTTCAGCGTTTTCCGCAGGCATTAAGAATGTAGACATCTTTGGGCTTTATGCTATACGTAATTCCTTTGTTATTTAGAGGCCCCATGTAGACCCCAGACCTACCCTGCACAATGTTATATTTCAAACTATTTTAAAAGACTTTTTTAAATATTAGAGTGCTCCGCTCCCATTTTCAAACCACTGTGAACGATTTTCCCAAAGGCAAACGTAGGGGGCGGAGCAATTCGCTCCTGGCCAGTGTCTAACATTCACTCACCCCTTGTTCCCCTGTCGATGCGGGCAGATTGAAATGAATAGAAATCTAGTTCAGCTCATGTACAAATACAAGAAACATGAAACATATGCCCGATGCAGTTTCAATGTTAATTCAGATTCAATAATGAGCGGTTTTTGTGTGTGAAGTCATGAGGTGGGAGATCCGCCCAGCCCAAGAAATGTGCACATTTTCAGTTTTTATTTTTTAAAATAACTGATAATTCGTAGACTAAAATAGTCTGCTAAGATATGAGTTCATTGTGATATATACTGTTTTTATATTGATGAACTGAAATCACTTCACAGGGCCTTTAAGTCGGCCTACCGACATATTAAATTATTTGATCTTAATATAAATATTTAAAAAAACAAACCCCATTGCAATCCCATAAAAATGTGGGCCCATTGTGTGGAAGAATATCGTGATTTAAATAACAATTAACTCACCGGTCGCAGATTGACTGATCTGGTAGCGTGGTTGTAATTTACGCCAGTCAGTTTGTCAATTGTTTACGCCAACTTATAATCTAAATTATTTGATGTGTAAATTTTGCTTGACACTTACAGCGCGGGGATTGACATTAAACGTCAGAATCTCACGTCAAAACTATTCTGTGATAGATATTCAGTGAATCAAATAAATCAATTTGGTAGATCTATAGCTAAGTTTTTCGTGATTTTAAGCTGGAAATTGCGTTAGCAATTCCAGCTTAAAAAAGGCGAAAAATAGAACAAGCAGTTCAGCAGTAGGAGAGATAAATGACAACATCATTTTTTTCTAAAACAATGTTTTATTTAACATTTAAACACAATTTCAGCATTAAACACGTCAGTGTGTGACTGCTAACACGTATTAAACACGTCAGTGTATGACTGCTAACACGTATTTATTTTCGGAAATGCTTCACTATATTATCTTTTTATTCCACTTAGTAATGAAAAGGTTAATGTTATTAATCGGTGATGATTGGTGAACACTGCGTCTCTGGGGACAAGAAGGTCAACATGCAATTAATTACTTAAATAAACTTGCGACCTTTAGAAGGGAAGACATCGTTCACTTCACCCGGGAAGGCAGCTGATAAAGTGTGAGCAATGACCAGGAAGATGGTAAATTCTTATTGAAAAATAGGATTTTATCAAAACACTTTAACGCTGCATGGTACAAAATGTACATGTATGTATTGTGCAGTACACATAAATAAATAAAACAAATAATAATAGAAACATTGGATTGCTACCATCGACAGATCTAACATAACTACATTAAAAAAAGTTGATCTAGTTATACAGAACTAAAGTATATTGTTTTGGTGTATTGCTGTAAATGTGTAGTGTATCATTTTAAAAACTGGCGGAAGCCCTCGTTTAGTGGTTATGCCGAATGTATGTGACGCTGGAGTTGCGGGTTCATTCCCGCTTTGGCATTCTGGTTGCGAAGTAGAAAAATGTTTATTGCCTGTTACTTGCAAATATTCACTATTGTGGGGAGCTATCGTGACAGGGAGGTAGCGTACTCGACATCAGACCGCCAGTGGTCGAATTCTGTGTCTGGAGAGCAGTGTGAAGGCATTCATCTGAGCATTCTCAAGAGGTTCTCCTGGCCCCGTTTAGCCTGTATGTGCACAAAGGTGGCATAAAGCTCCAATCATTTTGTAAACATAGTCGTAAAATTCGTGAAGCAAATTATTTTGACCCGATTTCCTACAGAAACATATGACTGGTCTATCTTTGAGGTGACAGTCCTCTTGTTTTTGATGTAGGCGAGTAAAAACATTTTGCTTTGTTTTATTGGTAAGCATTTATAGCGACGCAGTTAGGCGTCAATGGATTTTTTACGAGTAAAATTAATTCAGTTGAAAATGTTTTTTTTATCAAAATTAAGGTACTTGGATTTTAATTGGTATATTATTTTGGTGATTTATAAAATGTATATGATTTATAAAATTTATATTAAATTACATTTGAAATCACAACTTCGAAAGAATAAATCTTACAAAAGGATCTTTATCATAGGGTATACCCTTTTAGTGTTTGGATAAGCGCCATTATAAATATTTAGAAAACAATTACTTGTGTGAGACAAAAGATCTGGACAATACGTGTGTGTCTTGTTGTTATTAACCCTTGTCATGTTAAAGTGTTTCTATTGCATTATTCGTCATTTGAAGCTGGAATTGCTAACGCAATTTCCAGCTTCAAATGACGAAAACTACATATATTTGTGAAAATTAGACATCTTCCAAATTGTATTACTTAATAAATAAAACAACTACTATAATAGTTTATTTTGATTTGAATGGCATATTTTTTGTTTCAAACGTGCAGTACAAGGGTTAATGGGAGGATCCTCATTTAGCGGTACATGATGTGTGCGTGCTGGTGGCGGAGTGAAGGGGGTGAAGAGGGGGGGGGGGGGTAAGAAGATAACTGGCTGTCTCAAGTGTTTGATCAGCTATAATACATTATAATGATCCCCGTTATGGCGGGTCTAGATGATCACACAAACTTAACCCTCTGAACCACGGTGTGGAAGATCTAGATGATCAGACAAAAGTAACCCTCTGCTCCCCATAGCAAGCAAAACTAAGTCGCAAAAAATCTGTATTATTAACAGTCGATTACTTGAACATATTAAACAAATAACGTGCATTAAAAATAGGTGTAGGTGAAATGAAAAATAAATTTGTTGTATATCTGACACTAAATTCTTGAAATGTAACCTACAAGGGCTCTATAAGTGGTTCTAATCAGAAAATTCATTTTTGGTTAAAATCGAGATATCCCGACCCATCTACATATAATTTATGTTGATTTTAAAATGCATTTTATTTCATAGTATGGTCAAATTTATTTGATGTTTTTTCTTGCTTTACTGTATTATCTGTTCAGGGACTGCACGATATATCGTTTAATTTAAAATGTAACCCAACTCATTACAGACTTATTTGTCAAAAAATGATAGAATATATGTACATGTATATTCAAGATGGTTAGTTGCTAAAATCACATGACAATATACAGGATTAAAATCATGTTAAGTGACATTCCATAATAAAACACTCGATATCTCGATATTTTATTATAAATGATTACTACTTGGAAATAAAAATAGAAGGCATTGCCAAGGTATAGAGATAGGGGTGTATCACTCTGTTTCTCGCACCAAAAACATCATTGTTTGCTGGTCTACCACTTATGCGAATAAAAAAATATTATTATTTATTATTTATACATAATTATAAATATATAGATGTTATATAGACGTATTTATATACAGTAATACACCTATAGTGAGTTTAATTGGCTCAGCAGAGCATGTTACCACATTATGCCGTGTTGTCAAACATGACGTCACGAGTGTGATGAGATGAGGAGAGGCGCCCTCTAGGGACCTCCCGCAATCATTATGACGTCATACATTCACGCTGAAAAACACTTGAAAGCGGTGAGAGGGGTTAGGCATGACAATAGGGTGGTGGGGTGATAGGGCGCACCCCTCCAGTGCTGGTCTGGGGGGTAGATAGCTATGGTTCACTGAGCAGGTTAGGCGGCTGGCTAGAGAAAGTGAACGAGAGGCATTCAACCCTCAAACAGAGATAGGACGCTATGTGTGCTAGGGCAGAGGCCTTGTTAAAGTGGAGATGACGCTATGTGTACCAGGGCTTATGAGCGAGCATAGACCGCAAGGTAGAGAGGACGTTTTAAGTCCTATAGTAGAAGCCTTCACGGGGCATGATGTTATACGTGTCAGGATAAATCCTAAAATTGATGGTCAGACTGCATGCATCCAAAACATTAACCTACACGATTCACACTATACAATAGATAAATGAATAAACCAATGGTCGAAGGAGATAATGAACGAAGAAACAAACGAACACACGATACAACAAACGAAGAAACGACCGATCATCCATCCATCCATTCAATCAATCAGTCAACCGACCAACTAACCAACCAACCAACCAACAAACCAACCAACCAACCAACCAACCAACCAACCAACCAACCAACCAACCAACCAACCAACCAACCAACCAACCAACCAACCAACAAATCAATCAATCAATTAATCAATTAATCAATCAATCAATCAATCAATCAATCAATCAATCAATCAATCAATCAATCAATCAATCAATCAATCAATCAATCAATCAATTAATCAATCAATCAATCAATCAATCAATCAATCAATCAATCAATCAATCAATCAATCAATCAATCAATCAATCAATCAATCAATCAATCAATCAATCAATCAATCAATCAATCAATCAATCAATCAATCAATCAATCAATCAATCAATCAATCAATCAATCAATCAATCAATCAATCAATCAATCAATCAATCAATCAAACAATCAATCAATCAATCAGTCAATCAATCAATCGATCGATCGATCGATCGATCGATCGATCGATCGATCGATCGATCGATCGATCGATTAATCAATCAATCAATCAATCAATCAATCAATCAATCAATCAATCAATCAATCAATCAATCAATCAATCAATCAATCAATCAATCAATCAATCAATCAATCAATCAATCAATCAATCAATCAATCAATCAATCAATCAATCAATCAATCAATCAATCAATCTATCAATCAATCAATCAATCAATCAATCAATCAATCAATCAATCAATCAACTTACTTACCAACTAGTCAAGCAACCTGCAATCCGGTCAGTCATCCAGCGAGCTAACCCTCCAAACAACCAACAAATTATGTACATAAAATAAACATGTAGGCTGACGGTAATGTTGTGTTCCAATTTTATTGAATTTTCGGAGAGAGCCATTCTTATGTACTTATGACAAGCAGAATGGATCAATAGGAAACACAGACAATTCTCAGTAATGCATATTTTTGACGAGGATATTCTTAAATTGCCTTTTAATTCAAACTAATTAACTACCCAGTGTGTTTTCTTTCTATTTCTAAAAGTTTTTTTTTGTGTTTGAGCTTAAAATTTGCTTGTGTGTGTGTATGTGTTTTTTTCTATTGCAGTTGGAGTGTCTGACACAATTTCCAACTTCAATAGAAATAATACCACTTTTGTATAATATCATAGTTAGAATATTTCCTTCCCACCATTATGGGAGATGAACATTGATTGTCTGTCAACAATCATATAATGAGCAGATTAGAGACGTTCAACCAAGAGTGCTTCAATGCTGGCCCACCGTCTGCAACGCTGGGCCAACATTGAACCAACCTTGGGTGAGCGTTTCGGGTTTAATGCAGCTGAGGGGTTATGCCCCTGGCACCCTCAGGATAACAAGGGTTATTGACCCCGGGCACCCTTAGGAATAACAAGGTCAATCTGGTAACGGTCCGCGGCAGTGAGCACTATTTACGCGCAGGGTTATCCAGGCGTGATGCGTCCCGCCGTGCAGTGCGCAGTGATATCAGCGATGACGTCATACTGGTATTCTCCCCCACAAGTGATGACGTAATGGCCAGGATTCCCCCTCAAGTTAATCAAGGTGGGGGTAATGAGTTGGAAAGCTCGGTTTATTCTTCAAAGTGTCAGTGAAAGGTGATCCTTCCATATCCATTAACTGCCTTGATTCACCCCTTTTTACAGTATTGTTCTCACATTTTGCAATTTGAATGTTTAATGAAGGAAAATTAACATAATTTGGAAGTATGATTTCTTCCACGTTTTATTATCCAAAGACCTTAGACGTTGAACAGTTAAAGGCATAATAATGTTACTTAAGCTAACACTCTAAATACATCTATTGTTATCATTGTCCCCATTGTTTGATGTCGAACTGCATAATATCATTTAATCTCACATAATTAAAAAAAACTTAAGAGACGACAAAAATGTTTTTGCAGTCTTTCAAGTGTTGTTTTGAATATTTTTTATCTTGTCATTTTAACTTAGATGGTTAGTTGGTTTGTTGGATGGTTGATTGATTGGTTGGTTGGCTTGAATCAAAGTGAATAACATTGATTACAATATTCAGTTAGTTTAAGTTTGGTAGATTTTAAAGATAAGCATCGGTTGGCTGCTGTCAATTACGCTCGCATTTTAATGCATCCACTCTCACTAGATTATATGCAAGTCAACACAACCGAGTTCACTTTCAGAACACTTTTTGAAAAAGTTCTTAGCTGATATGTGCGAAACTGTACAATAGCGAAAATAATTGTTAATAATTAATTGCCGTTAACGTTTTACTCCATTATAATTTACCTGCTATCCATGCTGACCCTTCCTTAACCCTGACAGATTTTGACGTTTAAAATAGATGCCCGCACTAAAAGAATACAAACAATATAATGGCCGTAACATAGGTATTCAAATGAAGCGGAAAGATCTCTAACTAAGCCATTTATGATGATTTCAAATTGGATTGTACAAACAAATTCAGCGTTGCAAATAATAAAGGGTTCTCCAAATCCCTGACCGTTTTAAGGGTTTATATTTCTCATTTTACCAAAGAAAATCAAATGAGAAAATATATGAGCATTACATTTGTTATATTAATATATGTTTTGGTTCAAAATGTGTATATATGTGCGCACGCCTTGTTTACAGTTTCACACCGACCACCTCATACTAACCTCATATTGTGAGGAATTGTACAAATTTCACCTCATAACCTCACATAGTGAGGGACTCTACTAATGAAATTGTATAACCTTATATTGTCAGGGATTGGAATAATATGACCTCATGTTGTGAGGGATTGTACTAATGTAACCTCATATCTTCATATTGTGAGGAATTGTATTAATGTAACTTCATATTCTGAGGGATTGTACTAATGTAACCTCATATCTTCATATTGTGACGGATTGTACTAATGTAACCTCATATCTTCATATTGTGAGGAATTGTATTAATGTAACTTCATATTCTGAGGGATTGTACTAATGTAACCTCATATCTTCATATTGTGACGGATTGTACTAATGTAACCTCATAAACTCATATTGTTAAGAATTGTATTAATGTAACTTCATATTCTGAGGGATTGTACTTATGTCACCTCATAACTTCATATTGCGAGGTTTTGTACAAATAACCTCATATTGTGAGGGATTGTACTAATGTAAACTGATAACCTCATATTATGAGGGATTGTACCAATGTAACCTCATGACCTGATATTGCGAGGGATTGTACTAATATAACCTAATAACCTAATATTGTCAGATATTATACAAATGTAACCTCATATTGTGAGGAATTGTACAAATGTAACCTCATATAGTGAGGGATTGTACCAATGTAACCTCTTATTTAGAGGAATTTTACTAATGTTACCTCATATTGTGAGTCACTGCACTGTTGTTACTTCATAACCTCATATTGTAAGGGATTGTACTAATGTAACCTCATATGGAGAGGGATTGTACTAATGTAACCTCCTATTGTGATGAGAGATTGTACTAATGTAACATCATATTGTGAGGGAGTGACATTGCTGTTACTTCATAACCTCATATTGTGAGAGATTGTACAATGTAACCTCTTATGTTGAGGGATTGTACTAATGTATTAACGTTATATTGTGAGGGATTATACAATGTAACCGCATAACCTCATATTACCAGGGATTGTACCAAAGTAACATCAAACCCTCAATTTGTGAGGGATTGTACACATGTAACCTCATAACCTCATATTGTGAGGGATTGTACTAAAGTAGCCCCATATTGTGAGGGATTGTACACATGTAACCTCATAACCTCATATTGTCAGGGACAGTACCACTCAATGAATGTGAATCACACCGTTCCATTACGTTTTTTATTTATTATATATGCGAGAATTGTTTGACTGAGTCAGTAATAAAAGCTTATCAAAACAATTGAAGCTATCACTAAATGACTTCGCTGTGTGATGGCTCTGCTGAATATCCTGTGTATGTTATATTTCTGTTTGAAGTGGCTTCAAATAAATTATGAGTTTTCAAATATACGGAATACGGCGTTGTCTCATTGGTGTCGGCTCGATCACTGAAGTTAAGCAACGTCGCGCCCGGTTATTAATTGTATGGGTGACCGCCTGGGACTGCCAGGTGCCGTATACACTAGGACATCGTGCAGCGATGTCGTGTCGTGTGGCTAAGAGAACTACGTAAATCAGATGGCTCGTCTGACTGACTTTGAGTTGGACGTAAAAGAACCTCAATGGACGTAGGTGCAGTTTCCATCCGGCGAGACCCCAGAAAATCCACAATGTAGAGTCTTGACATGCACATAAGGCTATGAATTATATCATGAATGATAACGATAGCACAATAGTGCGTACTGCCACGTAATATACAGATACAGATATAGCAGTAGGTGAGTATATGATGTTATTTTACAGCTCACGCAGATGATGACGGTATAACCTGATAGCTTTTAGTTAACATTTTCAGCGCTGGGTCGTCGTCTAAAGTCTATCTCGCGCTGAAAAAATTAAATAGTTATTATTGCCGCAGACCCCGATTTCAAATTAAAAAAACCTCTTGGTCTCCATGGTTTATACAATTTCAAGGTTAATGTATTAGACTTGGGTATTTTACAATTTCGAAAATTATAGTTGACCATGAAGTTGAAACATAGATTCGCAGCTCGCAGTAAAAAAATAAATTGATGAAAATCATAGTGGTCAAAATAATGAGGTGTATTTAAGGTTTGGACTGTCATCAGCGTAAATATATACACCATCCAAACACCATGCACAACTCACATTATGATCAATTCGTGAAGAATGTGGGGAACTGCTTTCTCAAGCACTTGTTGTGTACTTTTCAGAATCGAGTAGGGTCTACCAATATAGAAAAAAATGTACTTTAAAAAACAAAAAATACACAGAATTACTCATTAATTTGTTCTACCTCACATGAGATGTAGTTTTCTGCATTGTTTTTTTAAACGCCAAGAAGCACAGAAGGGAATGGATTGATTGGAGGTAAGTAATTACTCGTCATTGGTATGAGGTGCGTATTGTTGCGAATAGACTCGTTATTTATTATATCGTTCACATCAAATGTTGTTATACACATACGTCAGTTTGATGACATTTATATCGCTTGATTTATCCTGAGTTTGTTGTTTCCCCAGGAAACATAAGACATTGACCCAATGTTGGCTTAATGCTGGACAAGCGCATGGACGTTTAACCACCTGCAAAGTATTGTTTTTAACCGGATACTTTCTTACTTTAATTATTTTCCTATGGCCGCTATTCAAAAGACTATTTATCCTCGATTTGTGAACCCATTGACCTAAAATTTGAGCACAGTGATCTTAATTGTATTAAGACATTCTGCGATTTCTCTCATAAGCGAATACGGCGGGTGTCAAAGGTAAACAACACTGAGAATACATTACAGAATCTGAAACTGCCATATCCTGACAACGGCGTGTGTGGAGTTAAATAGGATCGACGTTTCGGCCCTCTGATACACAAACGCTTTATAGAGCACAGTCACGGACCCTCTACATGATGGTACAGTTAAATCAGTTATTATCACTCACTCGTTCAAACTTATTCACTGTGGCCCGAGCTATAGTTTTTTATAGTACCTTCTTCGTTGCTCTGGCTTGGTCAGTTATTCACGATGTCCTGCTTGACCGGCAACAAAATGGATAATGTACGCCACCTAGCGAATAACACAACATTAGTATATTTGTTTACGCTGTCTTGGCCCTATTATTATAAAAAGGTCCTTATTTTTGAAATCATAAATAATAAAGTAATCACCAGTGGCGGTCCTGAACTCCTCTTATCAAAAATTAAATTGCATCAATAAAGATCAAAATTGCGAAAAATCGGTATTTAATTGACACTACTGCCTATACCCTGGTATATTCAGAGTATAGAGGGCAAATACGCCCCGTTTAAAACCTAATCCAGCTCAATTGGATATGTTTTTCAAGATAAGCTAATTGTTATATCAACGGACGCTGCACGCGCAGCACGTGGAACTTAATGTGTACTTGTGATTTTCGTCGTCCATAGTTCTCTTGCAGTTTTTTTCATAAAATTGTATTTTGCATACATTTATATCTAATTGTTTTTTGTGTGTTCTATGCTATTATATATTATGCTATATATTATTGCCGTGTAACATATTACAGTAGTTTTAATACTTCTTCACACAATTTGTTTTTTTATACAATATGTTATACATTTTGTACATTTTCGCATCTAATATTTTATATTTTATCTTATATCTATACAATTGTTCACATTACAATACTGACGATTATTTCTATTTTAGCTGGCATGCCTAGTGGGATGTAATATGTATATATATGTGCATTTCTTCTGTACATGAAGCTAAATAAATAAATAAATAAAGTGTATATACTGTAACTTAGCACTTGTGCATGATGGTAATAGTCAGTTCGCCAGGAATCAGAAAAGGGCTTATTTAAGGTTTTCGTGTCGGCATTTCTGCGCATACCTGAAACCTTGCTAGATATATTCTCAGACCTCTTATAATGAAAATCATGTGTGTGCACTAGAGCTACAGGGTATTTTTAAAATGACCGCCAAATTCACCCTTAAATTGTCAACTTTACTAGTCAATTAACATTATCATGAAAAAACCCAGTAAATTAAAAATCAAAAACAATCCGGATGTAATATAGCTTTACTGTATTATACTTTAGGACTATAATATTTGATCTAGAGCTACAGAGTATTTTCAAAATGGCCGCCAAATTCACCACTACATTGTCATTTTACCAGTCAAGCAACATTGTTATAAACAGAAAAAAACTTAAAAATTAAAAAAATTAAAAAACTAAAATTATGTGGAAGTAATATAGCTTTATCATAATATACTTGAAGAGATTATTTTTATCTTGGATTAATGGAGGAGTAGTAAATAAAAACATTTTAACTTTGTATTTAAGCATACCATTCAAACTCTTTTGAAAATATGACAAATATGCGTATAATCCAGCGTCTTTTTGTCCCTAAGTTTTTGAGAATAAACATCTTTTTATTTCTATACATCGTCTTAGAAATCACCTACTGAACCCAAACACGACTTAAAATGATTACAATACTCTAATAAACCATACCTGAACATGGTCTTTAAAGGCAGAAACCCTTTACTTTTGGAGAAAATTTTAATAATCTTTTTTTAACCATTATTTTGCCCAAGTTTGTAACAATGCGAATCCTCGGTAGCCACCCAAGAAAAATAAGTTAATTTGACCTTGGCCTTAGCAGGCCTGATATAGAACATTATAATATGCAATACATCCCTCAATTATATTACTAATATATCACATTATTTAATAACATATGCGGATATTTAAGTGTCACGTATATCCATAATACAGCAATATCATGCCATTATGATGGTTTTGATCTAGGATACTAAAAGGTCAGATCTATGGTTGAATTTTACTCACTTTGGAACTTAGTGTGAAACAATTGCAACGTTTCGACCTGCCTTCATGAGATCTTGATCACGCCACCCCCGAGGGGGGGGGGCGCCTTAGAAATGGGTGGGGGTGTGCATGTTCAAAACCTGACCCGCAATTGATTGATTTATGGTACAATTACTACCAATATACTTCATGTTTTATGGTCTTTTTAAGCTCTCCAATATTTGTTTATAAAATTTCGAGGCTATCTGCTCTGAGACTACAAAAAAGTAATAGAATTTGACTAATAATGGCTTGAGAAATCAGCAAAATACATGCTGACCAAGTGACCAGAGTTGGAAGCTCAAAAAAACACCCCGTCCCAATTCTGTAAGCTCAAAAAAGACACTCTGTGCCAATGCTGGAAGCTCAAAAAAGGCACCCTGTCCAGCGGCACATCCCCAGTACTCCAATCATTGGAGTCCAATGTATGTGTTACATTAATAAAAGAACAATATTATAATATTTCACTAGCTGTAGTGTAAAAATATTACATCCACATCATTGTATGTGGTATAAAATGTTATCAGTATACTGTCACAATATGATGCTATATTTTCAAAGCACCTGCCCACCATTGCACCTGCCCACCCCACCTGCCCACCATTGCGACACAATTAACGTGGACTTTTAATATAGGTGGCTGCACATAGAAGGTTCATTTGTAGACAAAATGTCATTTTTGGGAATGACTAAGTGGCCTCGCATAGGAGGTTGGCTGCTCCTAAGAGTGGGTACTCATAGCAGGTTCTACTCACTACTATATTGCCAATTCTATTGCCATATTCACACTTTATAAAGCCATATTCTGACATTATATGCTGATGTTGAATACAATATATCCACATATAATTTCAGTGCCAGAACTCACACTGTCATATACAGTTAAATAAAATGTCATATATCGACTAGTTAATGTCATATAATACATTATAATAGCATGTTGTAGGAAGTTAGTATCATGTCTTGATACCATAACTGAAAATATAGCATCATATTGTGACAGTATACTGATAACATTTTATACCACATGCAATGATGTGGATGTAACATTTTTACACTACAGCTAGTGAAATATTATAATATTGTTCTTTTATTAATGTAACACATCCTGACACTGTAGTGCTCCATTCCATCCTTGTATGGCATAATGTAGAATATCCCACCATTTGAGTGTCATACTGGGGTATAAAAACATTATTTTTAAATGTCGGCATACCGACATTTTATTGCCATATATTTTCATTATAATTCCATATTATTGTAGGCTCTACTATATTTATCATATATCGACACTATCATGCCATAATATAAAATTTCAAAGTTTATGACAAGCTTATACCATAGTGACATTATAATGTCATGTGCCTGCATTGTGATGCCATATTTTAACATTAAATTGTAACTTTATGGTTCTATAATATAGTTTCTGTACACTATAGTACTGTACATATATGTGCATGTAGATCTAATGACATTTATTGTATCATCCTGATACATTCCTGACATATCGAGATATCGTGGCACAGATCTGTTAACTTTACTCATATACTGTTTATTAGGCAAGATTAGGCGGACATCTCACAGCAAATATATTTATATCTTCATCAGCTAACTTTGTTGATATGGGTAATGTCATCAACTATACTACTTATTCAAGCGTTGAAAATGGCAGATTTAAATTAAAAAAAGAGGATCAATTTGTGATCAAACTGTATTATCCCTTTATCATCAACTGCTGTAGAAGTCGATTCACTTCCATTGTAAAAATCAACACAAAGGACGACTTACCCGAAACAGTTTATTGAGGTCTGTGCTGTGCCCATATTGCTCTCCTTGGTATATCATCTCCAGAAGAATATGATTATCAGCCCAATCGAATTATGCAACCCATCAGTAGCTGATCCAAAGGGAGCGGCGCCCTCTCTTCTGTACCCCCCCCCCAAAAAAAAAACTAATTTTGGCTTTGATAAGCTCCAGAAAGCACCATTTCAAGCCTTAGATTTTGCCATTTTTCTGGGGGAGCATGACCCCGGACCACTGTAAAGCACATAAGAGGATGATTGCGCCAGCTGTGATGTGTATTAAAAAAAATATTGTAAACACATTGATTACAATTGCTGAATCCAACACTGCCCATCCCAATGAGATGTCAGCTAATGCCTACTTTATGCTCAGAGCTATGTATACTTGTATGTGTGCTGCAAGCAAATGTATTAATTCGCGGTGTAGTTGTGATAGACGTCAGATGGGTTGTTCCTATTTGCTAATTGGATTATATGGTTCATTCAAACATGGACGTTTGCTGTTTTACTGAATTGCTAACATTCTTATATGGTATTTATATGTATGTTACATGTCAAGAGCACAGTATCGTTTTTCATACTTGAAGTGACAAACTATGAGCCACTAGTGTATCACTAGTTAAATACTCCTTAGGTCGTATTCTCGAAAGAGTTAAGATCTTAATATTTGAGATAATCGTAGTATTTACGATTATCTCAAATATTAAGATCTTAAGTTTAAGATTAGGTGTAAGTGCTATTCTCGAAATATTTAAGATGCGACTGAGCGTAACTTTCCTCTTAAAGTTACGACAGCTTCCGACCTGTCGTAACTTCTACGACGAACTATACTAGCCTACCCTACAACATGTACAATGGCATTTATGCTTGTGACGTCATACTTTATGCCAAGTTGACTTGCGGAATGTTTTCCATAGTCTATGAATTAGACTATCCGTGTTGATCGGATCCAAAAACCATAAAAACACATAAATTACTGCATTTTTTTATGGGGTCATGCAAATAAACGGATTTTTAAATTACAGAAAAAAGCAGTGCGAATCATATATAAAGAACGTCGCCTCTCTCATACAGATCCGATATTTAAGAATCTAAATCTTTTGAAAATTAATGATATATACCGCCTTCAATTGCTAAAACTGTACTTCAAATGTAAACAAAACCTTCTTCCTGTCTACTTTGATTCATTTGATCTGACACCTAACTATAGAGTTCATCAACATAACACACGAAATATAAATAAAATACACGAGCCGTATGTAAGACATGATTTTGCCAAGACATGCAGCCGTTATGAACTGCCTATTCTTGCTAACAAAACATCACCATCTATCATAGAAAAAGTAAACACTCACAGCTTTAAGGGGTTTTTCACTTACACAAAAAAATATTTTATAGACAACTACTCAACGACTTGTGATATTTTAAACTGTTAATCTTGTAATAGTATTCCTCATCAATAGTAATGCTATTCCTCACTTGATACATATACTGCATAATTTTCTCGTTTCACTTGGCATACTTGTGACATTTTAAATTGTTACTCTGTATTAGTATTCCTAATCAATAGCAATAGTATTTCTCACCTGATACACATACTGCATAATTTTTCTCGTTTCCCTTAGCATATTTGTGATATTTGAAATTGTTACTCTTGTAATGGTATTCCTCATCAATAGCAATAGTATTCCTCACTTGATACATAACTGCATAATTTTTCTCGTTTCATTGTGTATATTTGTGATATTTTAAATTGTTACTCTTGTAATAGTATTTTCTCATCAATGGTTATAGTATTTCTCACTTAATGCACATACTGCATAATTTTCTCGTTTCACTTTGTATAAATTTAATCATTTCAAACACATACTGTATACCTGATTTACATAATACCTGAACTGTCAAATGGGTGGCCTCTATGCCAGCGACCATATGTGGTCTTAATGCAGGTCTCCCAAACTATGTATTTACGGTTGAATAAACTTTCTTCTTCTTCTTCTTCTTCTTCTTCTTCTTCTTCTTCCAAACTCTTTAGTAGGCCCATTTTTAATTATATGACGCTGTGGTCTAATGGTAGAGTTGTTGACTGATCAGTCAGAGGTACAAAGTTCGAGTCCTGCCAGGTCTCATTTTTTCCCTCATTTTTTCCCTCATTTTTATTTTTTGTAGACTACGACAATTAGACTAGACTATGTCAAATAGAGAAAAAAACATTATTTATTTATTGGGCGACATCATGCGATATGACAAGGCACATTAGGCCCTAGGGCCTAGTCTAATTATAGTACACGTTTCCGTCACACGGAAATTTAGCCGATTTTTAGTAAAACACAGGGAGTTAAGATCTTAGCTAAGGCTAAGTGTAACTCGTTCGAGAATAGCAAATTAAGATCTTACTTAGCTACGACAATCTTAACTTGATTTAAGATAAGATTTTATCTTAGCTATTATTGTACGAGAATACGGCCCCAGGTTCTAAAAATAGGCTGATCGTTGATCAATTGCAAAGATTTTACTTAGATAGGGAAATCACTCGGTTTAACCGTTTACCGATTACTAATTGCTCGTTGTGATCCAATAACTTAACAAATGTGATTTATTTCATTATAAGCTACATTTTAAATGATACTGTGCATATATCTAGTCCATTCTGTGTCATTTTTAAAACGTTTTATTTAATTGTAATAAATTAATTTATTCTTACGGAGTTATTTTTTTTGCGGTTTGTTAATAAATCTTATTTTGCCCCTCAAAAACTCATGCACACACCTGCAAGCCGACAACCGGGTGCTAATTATGCCCAGAGGTCCCCTTGACATACTAAAAAAGGTTTTAGGTATGCACGCTCAAGTGGAGACGAAACCCTCCTTGGCCACCTCTGGCCAACTGACTATAAGTGACTACATGGTATCTTCCAGCCCTTGGTGAGGCAAGCCCTTAGACTTGCAAAAACAGAAATAAAATGATAAAAACAATTCCTAATGATATTACCACTAGAACGAATGAGACATAGCTTGTGTAATAATAATAGTGTTGGTCTATATTCATTCCTGACATCAAATGTCATTTTTTCCACAAGGTTGTGTAAATTATAGAATTATTACAAACCCAATAATTAATAAATCAGATCAATAACCACGACATCGTCATAAGTTATCTAACTGGTTTTGTACATAATTTTAAAGGCTACATTTTTAAATAGTTATTTGTGTTTAAATTACGTTCTACCCTCACTTCTCCCCTCAGTCAGGTCATTGCTGAGCATGATGTAGAACATCATCTCTATGCCGACGACACACAAATTTATCTATCTCTATCTGGTTCTAAAGCTTCAGAATCCAAAACTGATTTGAAATGACTGATGTTTTCACTTGGATGACAAATTCGAAGCTAAAGCTAAATCCAAGTAAAACCGAGTTTATCATCATCAGATCATCGGTTCTAAAAAAAGCAAAGAGACAAGTTCAAAAATATTCCATATATTATTACTTGACCATGACACACTTCCTAAAGCATTCGTTAGAAATTCGGGATTCATTTTTGATTGTGATTTTAACTCCAAACGCCAAATCTCTCAGATTTGCAAAATATGCTTCTATCACATCTGTGACTTTCGGCGTATTAGGAAGTACCTTAGCTCAGAAGCTGCAAAATCTGTTGCATGTGCTCAAGTTACTAGTCATCTTGACTATTGCAATTCCCTTTTGTACAATCTTTCTGACAGGGACATTGAAAGATTGCAGCCGGTACAAAATTGTCAGGTACGTGTAGTCTGTAAAGCGTGTTAAAGCGTGTTTAAAGCCTTGCTTTTTCACCAACCTACATATCTCTTTAATTATTTAGCCCCACTTCAAAATTCAAGACTGCTTAGATCATCCAACACAAATATGTTAACTTTTCCCCGTTAACGAACCAAATGGGGGTCGAGGGCTTTTGCAGTTGTAGCTCCATCCACCTGGAATTTACTGCCGTTAATTTGAGAACTGCGAGTACAGTCACCTTAATTGAAAAAATACTGATTTTTTTTATTAGGCTCCCCCCCCCCCCCTAATTTCTCGGAGATCCGACTTCCAGTTCACGACTTAAACGACTCTCGACATTGAGCTGATTTCGCTTTGGATTCTGCGCCTCTGAGCTCAAATCTCCGAGGTTTTATTCGTTATAGAAGTTACCGAATTGAATTGAAATTGACAAGCACAATACGTTGATTAAATGTTGGCCCAGCTTTAAAACAATATTGCATCAACGTATTGTGTTTACCGGGCATGAATCTACCTAGCTTTATCTGACGGGACTGATGGACGCTCACTTTGGAACGCCCCCTAGCGAATAACTAGCAGTCATGTCCAATTTCCAATCTGAGGATTTGTGATTACTTTTTTTCACCCTTTAATAATTGTGAAATATAAACTGAAAATTAAAAATAATTTTATGATTTATATCTGACTTGTGCAAATATTTTTCTAAAATGAAGGATATTTTAAGCTGCATGCTGAAGAAAACCTGACTATGATATCAGGTTACATAGTTAGGAGAAGTAACGCTTAGAATCATAATAAATATGAATTTTTAGTGTATGATTCATACACTGAATACATAGGTACTGGATTCGTCCCCATTTTTATTGAAAATAAATACATGAATTCATTTTCTATGCTACAGATGTCATATGTCGCCCTTCAGAGGCCAGAGTGTTGTATGTACAGCTGGCACACACGACATTCTGCTAGTGGCCGAGATAGAGACAATCAGAGAGACACTCAGCACGACCATAGTCGTTTTCCATTTGTTTTCTTAGCCTTTCAAAACACTCTTATTCGGAATGAAATGAGTGTTTAAACAATACGATTTACAAATGTTTGATCACAAATTAAAGAAACATGAGTAATTTTCATGCAAATTTAAACTAGACATGAATTGTGACTTTTCAAGTAACAATGATATTTGAGCTAGGTTTTTTGAGTTTTTGTGGCCGCCATTTCGAATTTTGTTGGGTTATTTTTATTATGACAGATTGATTCGAATTTCGCGTATGAGTTTTTTGGCAGCCATTCTGAACTGGAATTTTAGACTTCGGACTTCAGACTTCAAATTTCAGAAGTCCCCACGGAGCCTTTGCACTTTTAAATATATATATATTTGTTCGTCAAATGGAATCGCATTCAGAGTGCACCAAGAACACACATTGACTTCTCTCGCTGTTGACTTAATGCTCTATCACTATCCGCGACGCTAGCCCAACAAACATTGATTGAACGTTTTGTGTTTAAATAGAATTGCAACTGTTATTTTAAGGTTTCAACTGCCTATACCTAATACACAATATTGGTTTAATACTGGGTCACTGTCTGCGACGCTGGACCGGAATTGAAAAATTGGATAAATGTATTTTTATTATCAAATCTGGAGACTAAAGGGTGGAGTAGGTCTGGACATAGGTCTTGACACAGGGGCACCCTGTTCACCCTCCTGGCAATGAATGGAGAATCACCCGACATGTCCACTATTGAACCAACATTGGACCCAATTATAGACCATAGCAGTATACCTGGCTACTCTAAGAATATCGTGTCCAAATTTCATGTTGATTGGATAGAAATAGGGAGAAATAGCGTCGCAAAAAACCTGCACAGAATAATAAGATTAAAGATTCAAAGAGAAACCAATATATTTGGTCATAGCCGAAATATAATTAGTTAATTCCGCGCTGTAAGGGCTAAAGAAGAGGGTGGCAGACAATCATAACCTTTGTGATGCTAAAATGTCAGACAGAATTATTGGTAAATTTAGCTGGAATTGTCAATTTCCAGCTTTAAAAGATAAAAGATATAAATGTATCTCTATTTGTGACACATAGACATCCCCCAAATGGGATCGTTTGAATAAATGAACATAATTATACCACAAGCTACTTTATCAATATATGCAATATTTTCGTACAACTCTGACATAATGCTATACAAACCATAGAGATCAAAGTTTGTAAATTTGCTATATTTAAGTATTAGTTAGCTTTTTCCGCTTTATTTGAATGCCAATGTTATGGGTCTACGGCCAATGTAGATATTTTACTCTTTCATTACGGGGATCTACTTTAGACGTCAGAATCTTACGTCTATAGATGTCAGATTCTGAAGTCTAAGGTGGCTCTGAAAGGGTGAATTAAAAAATTACTATAAAAATAACAATAAATAAACATTCATGCAGCGCCATATATCTATAGCATAATCACAGGTTCCACAATAATAAACATTTATGCAGCGCCATATATCTGTAGCATAATCACAGGTTCCACAATAATAAACATTCATGCAGCGCCATATATCTGTAGCATAATCACAGGTTCCACAATAATAAACATTCATGCGGCGCTATATATCTGTAGCATAATCACAGGTTCCACAATAATAAACATTCATGCGGCGCAATATATCTGTAGCATAATCACAGGTTCCACAATAATAAACATTCATGCGGCGCTATATATCTGTAGCATAATCACAGGTTCCACAATAATAAACATTCATGCGGCGCCATATATCTGTAGCATAATCACAGGTTCCACAATAATAAACATTTATGCAGCGCCATATATCTGTAGCATAATCACAGGTTCCACAATAATAAACATTTATGCAGCGCCATATATCTGTAGCATAATCACAGGTTCCACAATAATAAACATTCATGCGGCGCTATATATCCGTAGCATAATCACAGGTTCCACAATAATAAACATTTATGCAGCGCCATATATCTGTAGCATAATCACAGGTTCCACAATAATAAACATTTATGCAGCGCCATATATCTGTAGCATAATCACAGGTTCCACAATAATAAACATTCATGCGGCGCTATATATCTGTAGCATAATCACAGGTTCCACAATAATAAACATTCATGCGGCGCCATATATCTGTAGCATAATCACAGGTTCCACAATAATAAACATTCATGCAGCGCTATATATCTGTAGCATAATCACAGGTTCCACAATAATAAACATTCATGCGGCGCAATATATCTGTAGCATAATCACAGGTTCCACAATAATAAACATTCATGCGGCGCTATATATCTGTAGCATAATCACAGGTTCCACAATAATAAACATTCATGCGGCGCCATATATCTGTAGCATAATCACAGGTTCCACAATAATAAACATTCATGCGGCGCCATATATCTGTAGCATAATCACAGGTTCCACAATAATAAACATTCATGCAGCGCCATATATCTGTAGCATAATCACAGGTTCCACAATAATAAACATTCATGCGGCGCCATATATCTGTAGCATAATCACAGGTTCCACAATAATAAACATTCATGCGGCGCCATATATCTGTAGCATAATTACAGTTTCCACATTAATAATCATTCATGTAGCGCTATATGTCTGTAGCATAATCACCAGCTCCACATTTGACAAACTGTAGCCTATATTTAAAAATAATAACTTATTGAAATCGAGTAAGCATATATTTGAAAAGAGCTAAAAAGTATATCTCGCCGAGGAATTCACATATATATGGAAACTATGCAAATACCATTTAAAATTAATGGAAATCCGTTGTGAACAGGTAAGTCTTGATGTAAGACTTGATCTTGCTGAGAGTATTGGATGCTTGTATTTTCTTGTCGGTTTGTTTTAAAACTACTGTTTTTATGGAGGTATTGTATTCCAACATAAGTCATATTCTATTAACATTTGAATCAATCAAAGTGCAACAGCAATAAAAATGGTTAATAAATGGTTGTTTCTGCTTCTGATAATTTAAAAAAAATACAGGAATGTTTTAATTTTGTGGATAATTTGCAAGCACACATTGTTTTCTTCATGCTTGATTCGAGGTATAACTGTGTTGTCAATTTTCGAAGTGAAATAAGGGGTGAGAAGGACGTGTGTCTTTTTTGTGAAAAAGCATAAGAATAATTGGTCAGATCTGGGCAAGCTTGACCGTTTTATCCACAAGGGAGAGTAGTTCAAAACGGTACTTGATAGCGTACTATTTATGGACCTGTTATTTTAAAGGACAGCTTAGGATTTATAATGGTGTAACACATACTGGCGTAATTAGGGAAGAAAAGGGTAAATTCTGCCCTTATAATGCTGGTATTAAATGTTTAAATGGGACTGGCATTTGGGGTGGTGAGACTGTGACATTTACATCTCACCTATTTCAGGTCAGGATACTACGGACTATCGGGTTATGGACGATGCTTCTACAAATTATTCATACATCCCCTGTTCACTTTAGCTGACATTTATGTGTTGATGTGACTCGACACACCCCTCACTTAGCAGGCGTACGTCGGCAGATTGCTCAGTCTGCATTAATACCACCGGACTAGAATAATATTTCTCTATCTTGAAATACGTTTCATCACCATGTCACTTATATTGATAGTTGTTTATGGTGTATTTGTGGTGGAGGGAAGTTTGAGTCATAAGAGGGAAGCTATGAGAAGTTTTATTCTTCATCAGTCTAATCCACCATGTCGTGACGTGAACGCAAACAATCAACTTAGACCATGCACTCTGACCAACCAGGAAGACTATCACAGAATTATGTCAATAAACCCAAAAATACCATCACCTCAAGGGCAGATGAGGCTCAACTGTAGAGATGGCTCTAACAATATGACATGTCTACCTTTGTCATTGCCATCTGTAAGCTATTTCTGTGCATGTGCTGCTGAAAAGGGTGATCTAAATGCAGGAATCGACTGGGATGATACTTGGGAAGAAATCCCTGAGTCAGGATTGGCCATCAAGCGTAGTCTGTGTGATGCACAAGCTGGCTGGTGTCTGGATGGAATGTTCAAGAGGAACTTGGTGTATCTGGTGAAGCACTATGCTCCCCTAGACAGCCAGATCACGGCGTCTTCTGTGTATAATTCGGATCACACAGAGGAAAAAGTCAGGTTTGAGTATAATGGTGGAGCCTGTGCATGGATTAAAAGTCAAAACGATGCATCACCATGGGTGAAATTTGACTTCCTGCAGAGTCGTACAACAGTTGGTGTTAAGATCGGCAAACGTTGCGATGATGATCTGCAATATGTGACGTCATTCCACGTGTCTGCTTCTCAAGATGACGTCACCTGGTCTTATATAGGTAGTGACGTACAGGCTGTGTATGAAGGTAGCATCGCCACCTGGTGGTTTGACATTGACGTCTCAGCACGCTACTGGAGAATCGAACCCAGGACCTATGTTGCCCATGCATCTATGCAGGCTGATTTTATTGGCTACATATAAGGTATATAAGGGGCGTACCTAATATCAGTATGAAGTGAACTACACAGTGAGGTATCATATACATATATTGGCATGTAAGGGGCGTACCCAAGAGTAGTAGGCCTATCACATGAACTCATAGTGGGGAATAAGATAGATAATCTAAGCAAATTTTCTGAATCCTTAGATTATAAAGGTAATATTCACATAAACAAACCTTGCTGTAAAGGACATCTTGGGTTTTAGCACATTATGTCAATGGGTGGGCCAAATAGACTATAGGGCGTGCGCAAAGCTAAGACATAGAGGACATAGAACGTCCATTGTTACATGCATGGGAATGTTTCAGAATATATAGATTGCCTTGAAGCAGCTGTGTTATTCGCCATACTGTTTACATTGCGGCTGCCCCTACCCCTGTGGACGATGACCATGTTACTCATCGTCAACATAAGTCTGAAAATATTCAGTAAAAGATTGGTAATTTCAAATATTTGTTCGAGGTGCAAACAAATACAGATTACGCCATAGGAATATGGTGTGACCTACTCACTCACTCACTCACTCACTCACTCACTCACTCACTCACTCACTCACTCACTCACTCACTCACTCACTCACTCACTCACTCACTCACTCACTCACTCACTCACTCACTCACTCACTCACTCACTCACTCACTCACTCACTCACTCACTCACTCACTCACTCACTCACTCACTCACTCACTCACTCACTCACTCACTCACTCACTCACTCACTCACTCACTCACTCACTCACTCACTCACTCACTCACTCACTCACTCACTCACTCACTCACTCACTCACTCACTCACTCACTCACTCACTCACTCACTCACTCACTCACTCACTCACTCACTCACTCACTCACTCACTCACTCACTCACTCACTCACTCACTCACTCACTCACTCACTCACTCACTCACTCACTCACTCACTCACTCACTCACTCACTCACTCACTCACTCACTCACTCACTCACTCACTCACTCACTCACTCACTCACTCACTCACTCACTCACTCACTCACTCACTCACTCACTCACTCACTCACTCACTCACTCACTCACTCACTCACTCACTCACTCACTCACTCACTCACTCACTCACTCACTCACTCACTCACTCACTCACTCACTCACTCACTCACTCACTCACTCACTCACTCACTCACTCACTCACTCACTCACTCACTCACTCACTCACTCACTCACTCACTGTCTCAGTGATCAACATAAAACTCTTCGTGTGATCAGATTGAGTCCATGCGGTCTCAACTTATTTGGCATTTAGATCTCACCCATTTCAGCTCGATCAAAAGGTCAGGATACTACAGACTATCGCGTTATAGATGCTTCTACAAATTATTCATACATCCCCTGTTCACTTTTACTGACATTCATGTGTTTACGTGAGTTCACTAGTGAGACCCTCTTCACACAATCTATATATCTCTCACATAGGCAGATGTGCGTTGTCAGATGGCTCATTCTGCATTAATACCACCAGACAATTCTATTATATATTTTCTTGAAATACAATTTATCACCATGTCACTTATATTGATCGTTATTTATGGTGTATTTGTGGTGGAAGGGAGTGTGAGTCATAAGAGGGAAGCTATGAGAGGTTTTATTTTTCATCAGTCTAATCCACCATGTTGCGACGTGAACACAAAAAATGAACTGAAACTATGTACTCTGACCAACCAGGAAAACTATCACAAAATTATGTCAATAAACTCAAATAGATCACCACCTCAAGGCCGGATGAAGCTCAACTGTAGAGATGGCTCTAACAATATGACATGTCTGCCTTTGTCATTGCCACCTGTAAGCTATTTCTGTGCATGTGCCGCTGAAAAGGGTGATCTAAGTGCAGGAATCGACAGGGATGATACTTGGGAAGAAATCACAGAGTCAGGATCAAGCGTAGTCTCTGTGATGCACAAGCTGGCTGGTGTCTGGATGGAATGTTCAAGGGGAACCTGATGTATTTGGTGAAGCACTGGACAGCCAGATCACTGTGCCTTCTGTATTACATCCTAAGTATGAGAAGGTGAAGGTCAGATTTGAGTATAATGGTGCACGCTGTGCCTGGATTAGAGGTGGCAACGATGCCTCACCATGGGTCAAGTCGTGTAGCAGTTGGTGGTAAGATTGGGAAGCGATGTGATGACTTGCATGGCGAGCAGTATGTGACGTCATTCAGCGTGTCTGCTTCTCAAGATGGCATCACCTGGTCGTATATAGGCATTGACATACAGGCTGTGTATGATGGTATCATCGCCACCTGATGGTTTGACATGGACGTCTCAGGACGCTTCTGGAGAATCGAGCCCGGGACCTATGTTCTCCATCCATCTATGCAGACTGATTTTATTGGTTACATATGAGGCACATATCAATAAAATGTGAACTCACAGTGTGGAATCAGATACATATAAGCACGCAAATAATATATTTTTGATATATGAAGTGAACTAACATGGAGTGAATCAGATACATATAAGCACGCAAATAATATATTCTTGATATATGAAGTGAACTAACATGGACTGAATCAGATACATATAAGCACGCAAATAATATATTCTTGATATATGAAGTGAACTAGCATGGACTGAATCAGATACATATAAGCACGCAAATAATATATTCTTGATATATGAAGTGAACTAACATGGAGTGAATCAGATACATATAAGCACGCAAATAATATATTCTTGATATATGAAGTGAACTAACATGGACTGAATCAGATACATATAAGCACGCAAATAATATATTCTTGATATATGAAGTGAACTAGCATGGACTGAATCAGATACATATAAGCACGCAAATAATATATTCTTTATATATGAAGTGAACTAACATGGAGTGAATCAGATACATATAAGCACGCAAATAATATATTCTTGATATATGAAGTGAACTAACATGGACTGAATCAGATACATATAAGGCATATAATCTATTAAATATAACTCCTACAGATACATTTAGATGTTCATATCGACTGATGACTTTTCTATAACCAAGATGTTTTCAATATTTAATTGGTTAATAATGTTATGCTTCATGTTCCGTCACAATTACAATTTACACATACAGTTTCATTCACTATATAATATCCTTTGACTAAACACTTCACTTGCATGTTGTTACTTCATATAAAGTAGTACCTGGTAGGACAGATTTGGCAACATGTACATAAGTATGGTCATGTGTGCAATAACAGTTATGAATGGACCAAAATATACTCATTATGTTCCTTAAAAACTATTTATTATATACTTGGAACATTTTCCTAATAAATTGTATCAGCATGTTATTTTTTTATGCTATTATATATATTGTTACTTTAAACTTTATATTGAGGCTTGTTGTTGCTATCAATATACCACTACAATGCCGATTACTATTTTTTAGCAATATTTCATCCGGCTTCACATTTACAGCGACGTATGTTTACCACATGATGTTTGTATTATGTTAATAATAAATCCATTATTAGGGTGTATTTTATTTTGCTGCATTCCACAGATGCCACCTGATGCCCCAAAATATTTGTGCGAAAGTAAGTTAGTTAATAGAAATATTGCAAAAAGTGGAAGCAAAGTAAAAAGTCCAATATAGAAATGCATAACAAAGTCAGAATGAGTAAACCTGAATAACGTATTATTCCGGTTAAAGTTTTTTTTTAAATTCTGTTGATGTTGTAAAACTGTAAGCCAATACCACGGGAAGACATGCATCGCATCCGATGTTCATACAAAATTGATTATATGAAAAGCAGCTAGACGGATAGTTCCAGTTGCACAGAGACGCCTATAAAATATTAGATACATTTATACGTTAAAAACAAAACAATTAATCGACCATAAAAATAGACAAGCGACTTATTTGATTGAATGTATGGGATTGATTTTTCAATATACATGTACACATAAAAGTGTTATTGTCATAGAAGCTAAAAATTATGGAATCTTGATGATCACAATGAAAAGTACTTGCAGCTGAGTAACATTGCCTGCCTCGTAAAATAGATGTTTCTTACATTAACCATTTCTGTCAAATGTGTTTTGAAATAATAAAATAAAAATTACTGTTTTTTATGATTTTTTAGAAGTTTTTAATTACTGTTATGTTGCTTTGTCACTAGCAATTTGCTTCCATCTTTTAATTAACAATACATTTTGTGAACTGTCACATTCGCATTGAGGTTGACAATGCGTTCGAAAGTACTTTAGCAAAGGGATTTGAATTGTGACATGTCTAATACCCACGATATCCTATTTTAAAACAAGGCTCCAATATTATAAATTTAATGATTTCTTCAAACTGTTGCCTAAATCATGTGATATGCATGTATTATCATCAGATAATTGGTTCATGTTTGGTAATTCTTTTATAGTTTATGATTGATTTGCCTTCTACAACCAATAAATAAAAATGCCATTGATTTTCGAAAAAATGTAGTATTTATCGTAAATGCTGATTTTACATATTCAACTACATATTCTGATTTGATCATGCAGTTTATGTTCTGAGACATTTTAATGTTCATGTTTGGCATTCTTTAGAATATTTTTTTTTTCTTGGGGGGGGGGGGTGGGGGGTATTATTTGGATTTTTTCGCTGAAAACACGTTTTTCCGATTTTACTTACTTAGCTATATATTATGATCTTATCTGCACGTGAGAGTGAAGACTGATATGTGCAGGCCGACAATATACTCATTTTCCTTTGCCTTCCCAGCCGACACGGATAGAAATAGAAATGGCAGATATATTTTTGGTCAAATATCTGAAACCATCACCATTTTCTGGCATTAGTTGAATTATGTTCCGATTCTTTTCATTATAATAATTACTCTCAATATGGACGTTGAACTTGAACATTTATTTCTAGATACAACGAACATCATTTCGATGCTATAATCACAGCAAATCAAAAATCCCTGAAATCGACAGCTTAAATGTTGATGGCCCATCACTTTGCTGCATTGGCAAATGTGCTGCGTAAATGAATTTCCATGCTGCAAGGAGATTCGTTGCTGTAAGCACCATTAGCGTAAATGAGGGAGCAACCAATAAAACCCTATCACTAAATAACCTTGTCTCGCAATCACTGGATATGCTACCTATTAAAAACAAATTGTGATATAATCTGATTATCTGATTTAAAAAATACTGTATAATTCAAAATAAATCTAAAAATATTCACTGAATTGTGAAACATGAATATTTTGCATAAGTTAAGTGTCACAGGACATAAATTGCATGATAAAATTTAATATTATAGCTAAATAAGTAGAATCAGCATTGGCAATGGAAAAACGAGTTTTTTACAAAAATAGTCAAGATAATACACACAAAAAAAAATCTAAAAATATTCTAGAAGCGGACGAAAGCATAATTTAAATGTCTCAGAACATAACCTGCATGGTAAACTAAGAATATACAGCTAAATATGCATAATCGGCATTCGCGATGAAAAATGATTTTTTTAGAAAAGCGATGGCATTTTCTGACTTTTCGTCCTGGATGGAGAATTTGGCATACATCCCATGTTGTTCCTCGGCGTCGAGTTAGCCTCTCTTAAATAAAGTGCATACAAAACTTTGTAAGGACCTCAACTATAGATAATTTGTATACTATTATTTTTGCACACAAATATAAGATGGTCGCCGGTTTTTACTTTTTTGAAAAATAACACTTTCAGTGATGTAGTCCAATTTATTTGTAAAAAAATTGGGATTGAAAAATTAAAGATGAACACCATTGATACAGAGAAGACATGCTACTATCATGCTGGTTGCCATATGATATAGCCATTAACGTGTTATATTACACAACTTATTGTGTGTGCAGTTTCGTGAGTAAACTTATAGTCATCAGTGAATGTATCTTATGGTTTAAGCTATAAGCTATACAAAACATTGCTAATTTCCGGACGGGGGGGGGGTACCTCTCCACTCAATATTTAAGGTGGGGTGTATCTTTCTAGCTTAAAATAAAACAGATAAATTTACATTGTCCATATTTTTATAATTTCTAACAAAGCAAAGCCTAAGAAAAACGTTATTTTTAGTAAAGTGACATTTTTTTCTTCAAATAACCTTGAACGACATATTCCACAACTGGCGACACCCCAGCAACCATTGTCCACACTCTCCATACACCTCGTCAGCTTTTTTTGTTAAATTATCCTTATCTCCTACCCTACATGATTTCCAATGCTGGTGTCCGTCACCGACATGGCCGACTTACTTTGGTAATATGAGTTAGCCCAAAACTAAGCCACCAGACCGGTCGTCACTGCTGATGTTGAGAATTTATCAAGTTAAATTACAAGTATATCTTCAATGCAATGGCTCAGATAGTGCAATATTTAACAAAGGTGATGATCTTTTCTAGGATAGTATCCGCCATATTAATTAAAACCGACTCATGTCTTTTATAAACTATACACAGTTAATTTGGAATTGACCACATTACGTGAATATGTAACTTTCATTATTTAAAACAACAAGCGATGCCATCAACTGATATTGATAAAAAATAATACAATATAGCAACCATGCAATGACTTAAGAATTATTAGAAATAAATAAAAAATAAGAAATCTTTCTGGGCTAGTTGGAGTCTCATTAGATGAAATCGCACATGGAGTCTTACCCTTATTAACATAGTTAGTTCTCGCCAAATGTAATGGAACTTCTCGTGCACAGATCAGTTCACAGCGCTGGCCCAACATTGAAACAGACCCGGGTCAGCGTCCTGTGCTTCCATGGCTCTATATGAATGTACACTTTTTAACAATTAGCCAGTATGGGAAGCGAGTCTATGTGTGATTTATGCCAAGATATGCAGAATGTGTATGTTGTTTATGCCTGCCAGCAGCATGCAGGGCTTTCCGACTTTCGTATTGAATGAGGTTGAAAGTGTGATGATGGGTTGTACATGAACAGCTACGTGTACATGTGCATGTACCAGAAAAAAATCAGGTACAATCCAAAAAGTAAGTCCACCCACCCACTGATAAGAGCCACCTGGTGAATACAGATGAAACAACAGGGAATAAAGCAAACATTTTGTAGTAAATGATTATGATTATCTGTGTGTCACGTTCAATTGTAATTCAAAATTTAATGTTGAAAAAACCCCATGTTATCTAAAGCGGTGTAGGGCAATGTTTGCTAGACTAGAAAATAATTAAATAGGTTAATTTTATTTTATTTCAGACTTTGATATACGAGCGTGATCAGGCAAGACATGATTTTAGCCTTCCAGTGTGGGAACCGTCTATGACGTCTATAGTCTATGACGTCTATGACGTCTATAATCGGCTCCCCACTGAAAGAATTACAAATTTATAATGGCCGTAAACCCGTAACATAGGTATTCAAATGAAGGAGAAATGATGATTTCCAATTGAAGGTCATTCCTGTGGGGTTACATAACACTGGTCCAGTGTGGTCATTAGACACTTTGCGCTCTAGGGTTTTACATACCACACATTAACCCAACCAGATACATGATGGTCATAACCCACCAAACACGAAACATTCAACCAATGTCGATTTAATGTTGCGACAACGTTGTAGGCGTTAGGTCACATGAAACAAACAATGGTTTGAATGTCTGGTGTTTGTTGTTAAGCACTGACTACCCAACAAACACAAAATATTAGTAAAGCATTTGTACAACGTCGGCTCAATGACGTTGGTCCAACGTTATACAAATGTTATACGAATGTGTTTTTTTTGTGTGTGTACTGGGTATCATTAACTCATACAATAAATTAATATAATATATGTGTCTTGTGCTGGTTCCCCATACAACTTTTTTTACCTTTTATAATGCCCTTTTATATTGTATCACCTTTATATAATTTTGCCATAGCTCCCGGTATCTGCAGAACCGAGTCAGCCAAACTGCCTGTTTTAAATGTTATTTCTGTATCATGTTTGAAATCACAATTCGCTGGAATAGCTGTCTGTCTGTCAGCTTGTGACTATAAATCAATCTTAATTGAGCTAAAATGGTATCTTATATAGTATACGTGTTTTCAAAATATACTCAGCAGTCAATACATATTGCAGAATAAACCGCAAACGTAATTGAATAACTTTCATTTAGTACATAAATTCTATTGGATATTAGGGTGGAAATTAGATAATTATAACTTCTAAAGATGTGAAAAAATACACAACAACTGGCCATGTAAGATGAGAATAATAAAAATATGACATCCGTCATATCACAACAACTGAAAAGTCTGGATTTTTTACAAAAAAACTGAATTATGAGAGGAAAACCTAAGATTTAAATTTGTTTGGCAAAGTCAAAAAAAAGTGAATAATTTTGCTTTAAAAGTCCCCTGAATTTAACCAAGAAAACTTGTGACAAATCCCCCCCAAAAAAGTCATAAACCATTGTTTTTGACCTTTTGTGGCAACCCTGGTAACATTAACGACAACAATCAGTAAAGGTTGAATAATCAAATGTAAACCATAAAAAATAAACAAATATAATTTGAAACCTCAAAAAATTATTTAAATATGATAGCCAAGAAAATTTTTTTGCTGTAATATTATCCTATGTTTTTACGTGTATAAATATTTCTTCTCGTGAAAGCAGAACCCCAAAAATAGAAACATGTTTGTGTTTGTGTTATGTTTTCAATGATGTTACTTGTGAGAGTACATATTAATTTAAGTGTTCTAATGCCGCGTTATTCCTTAAGACACAGAATATGCTTAAAGTTATGCAAATGTTTGTGCTGTGTTCGGTAAGTGACTGGTAGTGATTGACAAACCTAATAGGCATCCACTTTTCTTAACTACAAAACTAGTGACCAAATTTATCAAAGTTCGCGGTGTATATCTGAATGAAAGCAGCTAATTTAGGTTATGTCAGGTGGAGATTTATGATGTTGGGTGGGATGGTTGAGAATCTCCCTAATTCCAGTTATATATGGAGAATCAACTAGATGATTTAATTTCCTACCCCAGCATTTGAGGGGTTAAATGATTAATTGATTACGTTAAAGGCGTGGTCAACCTTTTAATATCAAAGTTATATAATTTTCACTCACTTCAAGTTGTGGATCGCTTCAGCGATCCACAACTTGAAGTGAGTGAAAATAATAAGATTTAAAAAAATAGAGGGCTACGATTTTGTTGATTGGTGTCACGTTTCATCTTCAACAGATTTTTAATGTCGTGAAAAAAAGGAAAAAAGAATAATCGGGACTGGAAGTTAAAGGGTTAAGGCGTTGTTAAGGCATGGTTATGACGTAGATAGGTTGTAGTCCCCCAGGGTGTGGTGTCACCCATGTGAAGGCCTTACATGGCATCGGTATGTAACCTATTCTCGTACAAGTTACGATACATTGTAGGCTTCTGATTGGTCGAGAGGAGCATATCGACCAATCCGAAGCCTACGATATATCGTAACTTGTACGAGAATACGGCTGACAGATAACTACAGACACAGTGAACCGTGGTGACATCAAAAACGATAGCCTAATATAGGATCAATGTTGGGCCAGCATCGTAGATGGTGGCCCAGCATTGAACCAGTATTGGGTTAGCCTTCTGTTTGCCGGGTACAAAGTGTGTGCATCAATGTTTATATTATATAATCTCTCACAAAGCAATTATCTTCGGTGATGTAATGGGTAAGGCATCCATATAGATTGAAAATTCAGATACGCATGTTATCAGATCCACATGATATACATGAACAGCACGACAGGTGGCGGCTCTAGCAAAGCCCCACCACGTCACTCTTTCAAAAACATTTTAAGTGACCAGCTCAGTGTTTAATCAGTAATATCTACTATTTTTCTTGATGTATTTAACCCTTAAAGCGCTATAATATTTGGTAACGTCAATTTAAAATTATTATAAATGTCTTAGTGAGCTCATTCCCCTTCATTTGAATATTTATGTTATGAGTCTACGATCATAACAAGATTACCGTTACATTACAATGCCGAACCCAACGAGCCATCAGGGTCGAACACGTCATGGGGTGCTTCTACAAATATGTATCCACACGTGCACGCTAGTAAGAATAAAATGCTGTTTTGTTGCTTGGCCATCGTCGTAGACGGCGGATCAGCATTGGGCAAACATTAGATAGCTATCTCGTGTTAGCTTGGTAAATAACAATCCATTTTACAATATGCTGATAAACTGTACGAACTAACAAGTTATAACTGTGTATATTATAATCATCAATATCAAGGCATTTCTAACACCTTGTGTATAGCATGGCTATCATGACCCATATTATCATTATTATTATAATAGTCATTAATGGCATCATAATCAGTTTTTTTAACATACGCTATTTATTCACACGTTATGTATGTATATTTTTTAGGTTGATTTTTGTAATAGTCTCTTTTAAATCACAGTGAGTGACCAGTCACTAAATTATTCTGACATTGTATGTAGCATATGTATAATGTAAACTGAATGAGGCACAAAAAAAGATGTATTACTACTATTAACCTACTATAGGTTTCGTTGGACACCATGTGATAAATAAGTTTGGAAGGGCTGGTATGTAAGACGCAGAGCCAGATTATTCAAATAATATTTTATATCAAGTAGGTTCAATCTAAGCATAATATACTAGCCGCATGATCTTAGAATAAATGGTTGTTCTTAACGATTAACGTGCTGTCATATGCTGAAAATTTGTGATGATGATTTGTAGGTAAAGTCAAAATTGAAAAAAATATTTATCTCAATTTTGTTTTTTTTTCTTTTAGCTTTGAGATTTTTTCCCATATATTACCTCTGATGTTCATATAAAATAAACCCTAATATTTTTTTATGCAAAATACACGGCACAACTGGTGGTAAAAAGATAATAGATAATTGGTAATAATACGCCTATTAATCACCTAATTAAATACAAAATTCCTTGCGCTTATTTCCTGTTAGGTATGTGAAATATGCGGTGCATTATTATTATGGTGTATGTATGTGGGAGGTGTTGATGAAATCATTACACCTTTATTCACCAGATGTCGCCAGCTCCTGAGGTCTCACAAACTATGAGCACAGCAAACCAGAGCCATTGACTAAAAGCGCTAAAATATTATTATATAAACCAAGAGACCAAAGAATTTTTTTCATTTTGAAATCATCATAAATTTCTTAGTTAGCTCTTTCAGCTTCATTTGAATATCTATGTTATGGGTGCACGGCCTTTATATATATTTTTTTTTCAGCGCGGGGATTGACTTCAAAAGTGAGTACAGCAGCAAAGCAGCAGCAGCAGCAGCAGCAGCAGCAGCAGCAGCAGCAGCAGCAGCAGCAGCAGCAGCAGAAGCAGCAGCAGCAGCAGCAGCAGCAGCAGCAGCAGCAGCAGCAGCAACGACCACATCCTTCTCGCTCAGCACACACCATCAGCCGTGATCCCCCACTGGACCTCTTACCATTTAAATCACCCAGATCAGACATATCATCCACAACATTCATGAACCAGCACCCTGACAACACCAGACGAGAATATGAACACTGCCCTAACCAGCTCCGGCAAGATGTGAACCCCAACGCCGAGAACATTGTAACCATAGCCAGCCCATTACACCTGAACATGGCTAGAACTTGGATATAATCAAAATTATATGATATACCCACGAACTTTGATAATTTTAACAACTTAATACTGCACTATTACATATGCCACTTTTCTTTGATCCTGATTTTATATACCATATGCAAATGAATTTATATAATAATGCATAATAAGTAGATCTTAGTTATGAACAATCTGAATATTGAAATCAGAGCTCACTTTGCCGTTCCACTCAGAACTTTTCATCCACTTGGAACACTGGTTCACCACATCCCATAATCTCATCATCTACCAGCAAGACGAACATTACATTTCAAAACGTTTCTAAAAACAACTATATCCGCTTTCTCATATAAATACATATGCTATGCTATTAATCATATCAACCGTTGACAATTCTAGCACTTCAAGTAACGCACAGGCATATTTTAATGCCCGGAACATCTAATAATCGTTATTTAACTCGGCCCGGAGTCGCACCAAAGACCCTGTACAATAAGATGATCAACTTACGGATTTCACCATACAAATGCGTGTAATACATTGTGCAGTGCTGTCCCCTTTTAGCAGGAGTTGGAACTACGGTTTAGCAAGTGTATCATCATATAAAACAAGTGATAATTTCACCACTTTACCCTCCAAATAAGAAATAATGTTTTTCTAGGTTTGACAGTTATGACATTATCTCTGCAATATTTATTTTTGGAACGAAAATAATTGCTAATATAGCAGAAAAGTCATGTTATATTATCATACAATTTTGGAAATTAAAATGTCTTCATTTAAATAACAGAAGAGCTGTGTACAGAAAGTACATAAATAAGTGGGCACATTACGGGAGTGGAGGAACGATATGTCGTCAAGCATAGCGAACACAAAGGAGATCGGGGAAAAACATTGGTGACAACCATAACTTGACAGACGTGTATTTTATTTCAAACTTTTATTATTTAAAAAAAATATTTAGAACACAAAAGCAATATTATAAAATTATAATATTTGAGCATTCTCTCTCGGACCACTCCCATCAATGTCACTGAGCACTGGAGCGTTAGCAGTACCGTATACTGATATCTTGAAAACAAGATACGTTAATTTTTATGGCATAATTTATTTATAGTTTAATTTTAATAATTTTTTATTTCTCCTGCCGTTACTGGTAATAAGGTGCTCATTGTTTTCCCGCAGTACATGGTGTAGCCAAATGGGGACATAAATATGTAATATTAACGTGAAACATTCACAACTTGCACGGGATTTAGTGTCTTTGATGATGGTGATAATTTGTTCTCTGCTGTGACTCCTATGTAGAATGTGTTTGAGGTATATTTCCGAAAATTCGCTCATTTGAACCAATTAATTGTATTAAGTTTTGACGTGAAACAAAAGCCCCACACCTTGAATATTCAAATATTGTTTCTTAGACAGAAATGTATGCAATTTATTAGTGGCATCAAAATTACTTTACATTGATCACATGCAGATCGCGACACTTTGGGACAAAGATATCCACTGATATATAATATTATACAGAAATATTCTCTTCCTCAATGGTCATACCCGTTTGTGGCGTGAATGATTTCAGCATTGAATGAGCTAATTCTGTGACAGAATCAGCAGTAGCAGTGATAATGATAAACATGATAATGATAATGATAAACATGACAAATGATCCATGTCATTAGACTATAATATATAGTAATGAAATGAAATGAAATGAAATGAATCGGGCTTTAGGCCACCTTTGTGCACATATAGGCTAAACTGGGCCAGGAGAACCTCCTGAGGATGGTGATATGATTGAGATGACACTGTCCTCCAGACACAGGATTCGAAATTCGAGCCCTGGCGGTCTGAGGCCGAGCACGCTACCTCTCGGTCACGGAGTCTCCCCACAATACTAACTTTCACACGTTGATGGGGAAGAAACAATTTTGTTTCTTTCAAACCGCCGAGACCGGGAACCGAACCCCGGACTCTGGCGTGAAAGGCAGCGGTGCTAACCACTACCCTAGGGCCCCCGCCCAATATATAGTAATATTATTTATATAGTATATATATTATTTCCATTGCCCTTATCTTGGTTTCCTTTGCCCGTATCTACCCTTGCACCCATGTCACCTGCCAGCAGATACGAGAAGATGAACCAATGATGGGGTAATGCTGGACCAGCATCACAAAACTTGGAGCAGCATTACACAATAATTGAGTCGATGTCTCGTGTTACCAGGGCGTCACCTGTTGTTTGTAAACAATGAATATGCATACTTGTTTATACTTGCGCATCAACCCCTGAAGTACCAAAGGGAAGAAGACAATTAAAAAGTATTGATAACTAACCAACAAATTCTTGGATAAAAAATAGAAGTAAACCTCCGTCAATACTTATTTTTCTGATTTTTTTGATGTGAAGTATGTATTGTTTTTAATAGGATCAATGTCATAATTACTCGTCGTAATATGGTGAAATAATACTTGATAGATGGTAAAAACATTAGTTCCAACTCCCAAGTATAATACACTTCCACAATGCAACGTTGCACATAGCAACCAACACGTGGACACGTGGACTAATCTTCCCATAACTGAAGAAGGCCGTGTTGGCCGAAACGTTTTATAAGGGGAATAAACACTTTACCATCCTGCGTGTTTTTTTACATCTATCGTCAGAATCTGGCGTCCATAGACGTCAGATTCTGACGTCCAAAGCCGGTTCCCGCGCTGAAAGGGTTCAAACCTCACGATGCAAGCATAATTTTGCATCTATGAACAATGATTTAAATTCCTACAACTAAAGGGTTTAGATCGGGCATTTTTATGGAGCTGTGTTAATAATAAAAAATGTTTTAGTTTTTTTAGTTTGTCTCCCATGCACTTCAAGTCATCTTCATCCACTACAAGTCGATAATTGCGATAGCAATTCACAGTTTGTAGTGGATGAAGATGACAATGTAAATTCAGGCTTCAAAGTGTTGACTGGTGCTGCGCCACATGTCCGCAAACACTTTCTAGATTTTTTATCTTATGTTATTATATATATTGAAATCTAATCGTGTATTCGACTGTAAACGTAAAATTGCTTATTTTGTTTTAATACCGCCACGTAAGAGTTGAAATAGCCACATATAATACATGTAACTGTTTATAAAATATACACACAAAACTATTTGATTTTATCATTCATGTTTATTATTGAGACATCATAATTATGACAATTATGACAATTATAACCGCATTATTTCAAGTCAGTAAATATCAACAGTTTCATCTGATATAGACAACTCACATGTGTTATGTACCACTAAACACACATACCAGAACAGCACAGTGCAAAGGCAAACAGCAGTAACTGCTCACTGAAAAAGTAATCAGTTACTGCTGTTTGTCTTTGTCAGAATAGCAGTGAGAATGGATGACTAGGATGAGCTTCAAAACATTTAAAACAAACAACACCACGGATCTTGTAATGTTATTTTCTACATTAGCTGCCAATGTTTAGAGTTTGACGGCAGTGTATTGCTGTACTTCTAAATGCGTGGATTCCAATCTCCCGATCACAATCCCAATCCCAACCTAGGTTTTCCTGAGGATCAAAATTCAGGAATAAGATTGAAGAGTGTTGTAAATAAACTAAATTATATTTGCACCTACTTGAAGTTTTGTCTCGCTACAGCGATCCACAACTTCAAATGGGTGAATAATATTCAAATTTGATTTATTTGAGACCAAATATTTACACATTTTGATGTGTAAACAACAATTGTCTTCTCAATAACAGTGATTTAATAGGATGATACAATATCACCTACTATTGAAACAGCATTGAACCAACATTCCGTACCAGTCGATGTGGTTATCACTAGAATAAACTATACGATGAAAAAATACAATTAAAACTCAATTAATGAAGTTAAATTAATTACTGTCCATTGTTCACTCACTAAGCCACTTCTTACGCTAATAGTAATTTAACCCCTACAAAGCTTAAATATTTCTGCATATACCGTGGAAAGTTAAGGGTTCGTTTGTTTGAAATCATCAAAAATGTCTTAGCTAGCTCTTTTCGTTTCTTTTGAATACATGTATGATATGGGTCTACGACCATTAAAATATTTAATTCTTTTACTGCGGGGATCGACTATAGACGTCAGAATCTGACAGCCATAGACGTCAGAATCTGACGTCTATAGATGCCAGATTCTGATGTCTGAAGTCGGCCCCCGCGCTTAAAGGGTTATAGCGGCTGACTCGTGTTAAGTACGCGTGGGTGAAAGTGTACCTCACGCGAATGAAAGAATTCACTGAAAAATGGACTGGAGCGGAAAACGTTGCCATGGGTACTAATTGTTATTGTTTCAGGGAAGCTGCTCACGCGTCCTCAACATAATTAAGCTGCCTAATGTTAAGTGAGGAAGATTACTTTTCAACATAACGAAAAAAGCTCAACTTAAATTCGACCCAAGATGGCATCAGGTGGAGCAAGTTCAAGAATTGTATACTCTCTAGCAAGCTACTTGATGTGTGCTGTGAATTATTTACCACTATTACTGCCCTCTATTTCATTCAGTAGGGTGGTATTTGTAAGGCTCAGGATTATATCACTGTATTACATAGGAAGCACAGAAAAACGTACACCAGGTTAGTGTAGACATATGACTATCTGATATATATGTTATAGCATTTCATGGTTCATAACGCCCCCTGTCAGGAGTTATTATTGCTGTCATGGTTACATCAAGTAAAATACATATATTATTATATATACATATATCGCATGGCCTTCCGTTGTTCTTGTCTCAATAAAGTTGTTTTAATGTGTAAGTTTCCATTGAACCTGCTCATAGTAAACTTGTATACCTTTACGTTCCAATAATCCCGAATTTAACATTCTGTTTTGTAACCCTTCAACCTTTGAACCGCTAAATTAAAAAAATACAATTTTGACACACAAGTTTTGTTTCGCTACCGCGATCTACAAAATCAAATGGGTGAAAATTGCTCATATTTGTTTAATGTGAGACAAACTATTTGCAAATCTTGATGTTTAAACAACTATTTCATTGCCAATAACTGGAATTTAAAGGCTGGTAAAACGGATGAAAAACGTCTATAGCCGCGCTCGGCGGTTCAAAGGTTAAACATTCACGGACTACATGATATTCCCTGAATAAAATAATTCGAATACATTTTTCACATGTCATGGTGAATACAAAATGAGAGTAAATGCCTGAAGTGAGGATAAGCTTTGAAGCGCTCAAATACTTTAAGTAGGCTGAGAAACCCAAAGGGTTTTTACAATTTGTAATCATCATAAACATCTTAGATAGCTGTTTCCGCTTTATTTAAATACATATGTAATGGATCTACGGCCATTTTAAATATTTTAATCTGTCAATGCGGGGATCAACTTTAGACTTTATAATGTGACGTCTATAGACGTCAGATTCTGACGCCCTTGAAGGGTTACTGAATGACGTGACGATAAAGAAAGTAGGCCTTTAATGTTACCATGGCTATAGGTGTAAAAAAATGCAAATCGATTTAATTTACATAAGATCAGAAGCACCATGATGAATAATAAGATATTGTTAAAAAACTGTACACATATAACAAGTATATATTAAAAGAGTAAAAACAAAGTGCGCTACTGTACAGTGGTAGTGATGTGTACACGTGACAGTATTAGCTATATATAATAATGTACATCCATGCGGTAACAAGCCATGTATAGATTTGTAACACAGATTGATCAACGTTTAATCAGCAATATATCAGTCGTGAGCATTTTAATCCGTGCGCTGCAGAACTGTTTGCTTCTATTTATCATTCATTCGAAGCTGGAATTGCTAATGATCCTACAGCTGAGGGGGGGGGGGTTCTGTATGCATTTTTATGTGTACAGCAGAACTTTGTTTTTTTTCAATTACTAGATCACCTGAAGGTAAAAAATAAGATGGCCGCCACACTATTATGAAAAATAGATATGTCCCCAATTTATTTTTTTTCATTAACCGATCATCTGTCACAAACTTTTTACCAATTTCAGCGGCATTTTATCTAAAACTAACTTCAACCCGTGTATATACAAGTGTAGCCGGACAAGTGTTAACGTCTTACAGGTCGGCACCCAATTAACGTAGCACATGCACACAATTGCTGCGGTACACTGTAGCAGAAAAACAAGAATACATATTTCAGGATGTATAATTCGTATTCATAATTATTGTTTTTCTTTTGAAGCACACGCGTGTATATATGGGGGCGAAATATTTATTTTATGTTGTAATTCTTCATTTATTTTAATCATAATAATGCTATGTTTAATACAGGAAGTTATAAATTCATCTCATTGGCTTGCATCACTATAGGTGAAAATCAGCGATCAGTTGGCAAGAGATTATAACCTGATATTGCTATGAAAAGAGGTAGTCTTGTGAGAATTATACTGTTCTTTGTCTTTTTATGGTAGTCCAGCCAGCTTATAAACCACATCAATCTCACACAGAGCCCGCTCTTATGCCATGAGGCTCACCTGGTTTACAGTAATATTAGACAAATTGTACTGATGAATGTCTTATTATTATTTTCCATTATTTTTAAGCCGGAATGGCTGACGAAATTTTCAGCTTCAAATCACGAATATGTTTATTTTTATGAAAAAGAAGACATTTCCAAAATTGAAACATTTGACTAACTCAACACCCTCTACAAGATATTTCGTCAATTTCAATGGGGTTTAAATTGCGGTTGAATCACGGACCCAGCAGGACAAGTGTTACCATATGCAAAGTTAACCCTGAAATATTTTTGTATAAACCATGGAGACCTAATTTTTTTCAAAAAAGTCTTAGTTATGGGTCTACAGCTATTATTACTATGCTTAAACTTACAGTGAGGGGGTCGACTTTAGACTTCATTATCTGGCGTCTACATACGTCAGATTCTGACGTCTAAAATCAATCCCCGCGTTGTCATGGTTAAAGTATGCTATACAGAAGTTGTGTTTGCTACCGCGAAACACAACTTCAAATGACTGAAAATTAATGTGATTTGTGAATTTAAGTCCCAACATATATCAGTGTTTTAACGTTAATGGCATATTTTACTTTTAACACCTGTTTATGCATGTGCTTCTAAAAACACAGAATATCTACCGTAGTCGACATCAGTGCTCCAAGGGTCGAAACCCCACAAAAGACAGCACATAACATTGTCGAGATCTAAAAAATGACAACTAGGGTATCCCAAAATGTTTAATTTCTACAGCTATTAACCTAAAATGTAATCCACATATATACATCGTCACCATCTGAAGTCCACCGAGATGGCTTACCATGTGTACAAGTATAAAGGTAATGTGACATTTCTCACAGGTGCCGCCTTAATAGCGTCTTGTCAGCATATCTATGATCACTGTATCTATCCCAGCTTCATCATAACACTGTATCAAACATTGCCATAGATTTGGATATAATATCATCCTGAAAAACAATGCAGAATTCTTTATATTATATGATGTGATTACTTTGATTTTGTTATTGCTAAACAATCTCTTACAGCATACATAATATACATAGCAAAATTGTGCAACATTACTCAGTTACACTAATATCACTTCAAAATGTTTTCTTTTATTGAAAATAAAAGACTGTCACTCATACATATGCAAATCGCATTTGGGGGATTGGACTCATAATAATATAATTATATGTCATGTGTACGGTGGCCAACAGGTGACACCAACATAACTAAAAAGAAATTATGCATGTTTAGAAAAAAATTATGCAAGCTCAGAAAACATATATGCAAGATATTTTCTTTTCAAGCGTACTTGCAGAAATATTTTCAATCCTACTTGCATAAATGTTTTCAATCGTACTTGAATAAATGTTTTCAAGCGTGGGCCTACTTGCATAAATGATTTCTGAACTTGGATAAATGATTTCGAAACAGGCATAAATGTTTTTAAACTTTGATTAATGCTGATTCACATGTAGGCCACTTTACATGTGACTCGTATTAATAATTGCCACCATTACATAGAAGAGTTGTGGATATTTGGAGCAATCAACATGTACCTATCTGTAACAGATGGTGGTGGATGTTGGACGCCACTATATATGATTTATTATATTATACAAAGCAACGAAATGTTTCTGAACTCTGTCCATTATAAAATACAATTTGTTCGGCCTTACAGTGTACATTGTATATAAGAATTACAAAACGGAAAACTATGAAGGAAACCTATAACAAAAAATTATTATTATCTGTCAGTTTAAATTGATGTCATATAAAGTAGCTACCCAGAAAAATCAAGACATTAAACCAAGGTTGGGTTCATGTTGGCCCAGCGTCTGTGACGCTGGGCCAGCATAAACCCAACATTTGTTGAACATGTCGCGTTTGTTGGCGGACTATTCTATGTAACATACTTACTTTCCTGCAGGTTTCCATGAACTCGCCCAGCGAGATCACGCCATCTTTATCTGTGTCCATCTTCTGTAAAAAAAGTGGATCAGAGATACAGAATTATAAATAAATCATCCACTGATAGCGCTCAGTACAGAGTGTATTCATTATAACCCTGGTGGAAGTGAAATCTCCTCGACTCTGGTATTATTTCTGACCTCAAATTTAGCATCTTTGGAAAGTTAATCGCGAATCAGCTTAGGGGTTGATATACTTACATACATATAGAACAACAGTGGTTGAGATATTGACACATTAAATCAAAGAGTTTAAGGTTTGAAATATTTGCACACAGAATCAGAGTTTATTGTTTGAGATATTAACACATAAAATCACCGAGTATAGGGTTTGAAATAATTACACGTATATCAGGGAGTTTATGGTTTGAAATTGTTAGGCCTACATATAAAATCAGTAAGCTTAGGGTTTGATATATGAACACATCAAATTAGAGAGCTTGGGGTTTGATATAGATACACATAAAATCAGTAAGCTTAGGGTTTGATATATACACATAAAATCAGAAAGCTTAGGGCTTGATAGAGATACACATAAAATCAGAGAACATAGAGTTTGATATATAAATACATAAAATCAGAGAGCGTATGGTTTGATATATATACACATAAAATCAGAAAAGCTTAAGGTTTGATAGAGATACACATAAAATCAGGGAACTTTGAGTTTGATATATATACACATAAAATCGGAGAGCTTAGGGTTCAAAATGACTGCACATAAAATCAGAGAGCTTAGGGTTTGAATATTTACAAATAAAATCACAGAACAAAGGTTTTGAAATATTTACACATATACTCCATGAGTTTAAGGTTTGGGGATTTTGCCACACATTATCAAAGATGTTTATGGTTTCAGCATTTCCAGAGTTTTTAATACGCATCATACCTTGAATACTTCCTCCACATGTTCTTTTGCCGTGTGCTCGTGGATAAACGGATCTGTGAACTTTCCATGCATCATATCATATATTGAGGTGACAATGTCAACCATCTCGTCCTAAATAGAAAACAGAGAATAAGGTGACTGATAAACGTCTGAACGCCTTTGATCTGCAAAGCCAAAAAGGCAGTATGTAAGCAGATACTACCTTTTGGCTTTCAAATTATGAGGAATTTTCATTATGGTCGTTTTAATACAGTTAAAACCCCCGGGGCTCTACATTCTTAGCTTTGAAAAAGGCCTTAGCCTTTTTCAAAGCTATGAGTGTAGAGGTCTTCAGGCTTTATCCTATACGGAAAGAGAGAAAGATTACAGGCAATCGGTTACTGGTATTGGCTTGTCTATTTGTAAATCGTATCATTAAAATAACACATAAAATAGCTTGATGTAGCTACAGGCACTATTTGTATATGTCGCATGATGCAAATGAACAGGGGGTTGTTAGATAAAATTATTGGTAAAGCAATATAAATGATATGGGAAGTTTATATCTGTCTTTCTGGTTGATACTATCATAATGATACTTTACCTTTGTTATAATACCGTCACCGTTGATATCGTACAGGTGGAATGCCCATTGTAGCTTTTCGTGTAATGTTCCTCTCGCCAGAACTGATAGACCCATAACAAACTCCTGGTACACAAATAACACAACCATAAAATAAAAAATAAAAAATGGGTAGTGTTATATGTATACGGCATCGTTGGGAAGGCGAGATGGGCTCATCTCAGCACAAGTCACCACCACATCAAGCCCGAGCATTTATGCGATGGTTTGATGCATGTGGTGACGAGTGCTGAGATCAGCTCATCTCGCCGTACCAACGGTGCCGTATACATTTTCTCGTACGAATGTCTGTGAGAAACGGTAAGTTTATAGGAGATAGTGCGAGATGGGCTGATCTCACCATACGTCTCGTTGTGATCTCTGGTGATAGCCAACAGAAAAAGTTCTTCACAAACATTACGTGCCATTTCAATGTCCCCTGGAGCATACATCACTGCAATGATTTCGGCCCAATGAACTAATCGCACACATTGCCATTTCTGTCCTACCAGGTACTCATTTACACCAGTAAAGTGAAACACGTGAGGGGGCAATTCCTTGCCCAATGACACAACATCGAAGCAACGATGCTCCAACGTTGAAAGGGGACAAACATGATAGTTCTCTGAAAAGCTGCAACAAGCTGTGATTGAACCCCAACGACACACATCAGCTATTACAAAGCACTACTCTCTAACCATTGTAGCACGTCCATCGTGATGTATCTACACCCATCAAGCACAAGACATCGACCCAATGTTGCACCAATGTTGGGCCAGCGTGGTAGACAATATTGATCCAACATTGGGTCGATGTCTCGTGTTTGCTTGGCAACCAATAACAATAAGATTTGGAGAAACGGGAGGGGGAGTAACCTGTGTTTGTAAGGCCGCTTTTAGGAAGCTTTTTAAATTCTGGTATATCTCCGACTAGGCTGAACAGCTCTATTTTAATTATAGTAACAAGACCAGCATCACAAAACCACCACTAAGGGTGTCAGTTGTATGTAGAATAAATAACAAATGTCTTGGGAAATCAAGTAGTCAGGCTTGTGATATGATCATTGTAATGGTTCGGTGACAGTCAATAGCATATAAACATTTGCGCATCATATGCAACTGATCCGAAAACCTACTCACCGGGTACAGTATGCCATTGACGTTCACTTAATGTCTCTATAGCTAAGAGCGTTGGGTTTAGAGTGTAGGTATTCTAATATCCCGACGTTTGGATGATTTGGTTTGGGGCAATACGACTAATGGTAAATCATCCCTCCGGTCGTCTTCAACAAATATTATGTGTTCACAATTCCCATAGGTAAACACTATTGTCATTGTCATTGTATAGGAACGCGAAGGTCCTATGCAGTAGACGGTATACGGTATGTGGAACGTGTAGGACGCATACAGTACACAGTATACGAATGCATTATTTCTTTTACTAATTATTATAAGATACCTCACTTTTCGGCGCTGTATAACAATTGATAAAATAACGGGCTCTGTCGATAATATAAAATGGCATATGCTTCTGGGAGATTTGACGTCATCACATATTTACCATGTATCCGCAACTCGCGACGAATCTCTACGCCAATGATTCATTTTGCCGCATTCGTAGCCCCATGTAAAATCGCATAGCATTATATACGGACAAATGGAATCACACACAGTCATTCAGGGAGCCACCATTTAATATCCAGGGGGGCGGGGGGGGGGGTATTTGGCTGGAGTTTTTTTAGCGGACAAATTATTTATTTCAACCCGGCTCGGAGGCGCGCTGAAAATTTCAAATTGTATTTATTTACATGTTTATATAGAACAGTTATTGAAGTAAATTATTTATTTCATGCATAGTCTGCCCGAAATTATCTATTTCAAAAATACTTCAGCCCTCTCCCTGGAGATTGAATGATGCCCCCCTGTGTTGTTTCTAATTTTGTCCGAGGCATGTTGTATGTACTGCAGTAAAATCCTAACTTTACAATCCTACAATATTCACGAGCAAAATATAACTGTTATTAGAAGAGATGAAATATTCAGACGACGTGGATTTGACAGATGATGATAAACAGCACCTTGGGGACCTGGTAACAATAATGATTGCCGGTTCACAAATCCACCACAGACATCCCTTTGTTAACCATTACGTCGCTAAGCGACTACAGGGGTTTCAACCCGTTTTATTGGGAATGAAATGAGTGTTTAAACTGAAATGAGTGTTTAAACATGAATATTTGCAAATGTTTACCGGAAATTAAACGAATAATTATGAGTAATTTTCACCCACGTAAAGTTGTGGGTCGCGGTTGCGAGACACAATTTGAAGGGGGTGGAATTAAAAAATTTGGCGGGTTAATGGTCAACCCTTTAAACCCCCACGATGCATTAAAGCATCATTTTGCATCTCTGAAGAATAACTTAATTCCCGTTTTATTGAACGAAAATTTTCATGGAACTTTTTAAATAATAACAATATATTTTGTTCATTTGCCACCCAATTCAAGTCATCTTCATCCACTACAAGTCGAGAAGCTTCTGGTGGATGAAGATGACAATGGTGAACGCAGGCTTGAAAGGGTTAATGCGTATCCCGGTGATAAATCCCTGACTTATTTATGTGACTCGTGACTGCCGGGTGGGATATGGAGCTTGTAGAAGGGATACATGTGACCTCGGCCTACTTTGGTTATTTCTTCAGTCGATTCGTCTAATTTACTCCACTAATAAAATAATAATTTTGATCCACGACCCACTTTGCTAACCTCGGCCCAAAACTGCCTCAGATGGGAATGGAAATGTGGGGCGAGGACACTTAGAACACCCTGGGCCAAAGTCACCAATGTGGGTCGAGGTTACAGAAATGTGGGCCGAGGTCACCTGGTCAGAGATGGCCGTGGGCCTAGATCGCCAGGACCCTGTAGAATCACGTACATCAGTCTGATTCTGATGTTTTTGTGAATACTGCCCCACCATTACTGATCTTTACTGTGAATACTGCCCCACCATCACTGATCTTTAACTGTGGATACTGCCCCACCATGACTGATATTTAACTGTGAATACTGCCCCACCATTACTGATCTTTACTGTAAATACTGTCCCACTATGACTGATCTTTACTGTGAATACTGCCCCACCATTACTGATCTTGAATGTGAATACTGCCACACCATTGGTGATCTTTTGGTAAAGACGTACGGTTTTATACTCCTTTGATATTACTGTGAATACTGGCCCACCATCACTGATCTTTACTGTGAATACTGCACCACCATTACTGATCTTTAACTGTGAATCCTGCCCCACCATTATCGATCTTTACTGTGGATACTGCCCCCTCCTCATCACTGATCTTTACTGTGAATACTGCCCCACCATTACTGATCTTTAACTGTGAATCCTGCCCCACCATTATCGATCTTTATTGTGGATACTGCCCCATCCTCATCACTGATCTTTAACTGTGAATACTGCCCCACCATTACTGATCTTTAATGTGAATACTGCCACACCATTACTGATCTCTTGGTAAAGACGTACGGTTTTATGCTCCTTTGATGTTATTGTGAATACTGCCCCACCATTACTGATCTTTAATGTGAATACTGCCCCACCATTACTGATCTTTAATGTGAATACTGCCACACCATTACTGATCTCTTGGTAAAGACGTACTGTTTTATGCTCCTTTGATGTTACTATGAATACTGCCCCACCATTACTGATCTTTAACTGTGAATACTGCCACACCATTACTGATCTCTTTGTAAAGACGTACTGTTTTATGCTCCTTTGATGTTACTGTGAATATTGCCCCACCATTACTGATCTTTAATGTGAATACTGCCCCACCATTACCGAACTTTAACTGTGAATACTGCCCCACCATTATCGATCTTTACTGTGAATACTGCCCCACTATTACTGATTTTTAATGTGAATACTGCCCCACCATTACTGATCTTTACTGTGAATACTGCCCACCATGACTGATCTTTAACTGTGAATACTGCCCCAACATTACTGATCTTTAATGTGAATACGGCCATACCATTACTGATCTTTTGGTAAAGACGTACGGTATTATGCTCCTTTGATGTTACTGTGAATACGGCCATACCATTACTGATCTTGTGGTAAAGACGTACGGTATTATGCTTCTTTGATGTTACTGTGGATACTGCCCCACCATTACTGATTTTTAATGTGAATACTGCCCCACCATTACTAATCTTTTGGTAAAGACGTACGGTATTATACTCCTTTGATGTTACTGTGAATATTGCCCCACCATTACTGATCTTTAATGTGAATACTGCCCCACCATTACCGATCTTTAACTGTGAATACTGCCCCACCATCATCGATCTTTACTGTGAATACTGTCCCACTATTACTGATTTTTAATGTGAATACTGCCCCACCATTACTGATCTTTTGGTGAAGATGTACGGTATTATACTCCTTTGATGTTAATGTGAATACTGCCCCACCATTACTGATATTTTAGTAAAGACGTACGGTATTATACTCCTTTGATGTTAATGTGAATACTGCCCCACCATTACTGATCTTTTAGTAAAGACGTACGGCATTATACTCCTTTTTAAAGGGACCCCTTGGGATGAGACATTTTCAATGCTGTCAATTTTGAAAATTTAATTTATATGAAGCTATATAGCCTACTGATCTTAACTGAAAATACGAAAAACGTCAAAAAACAATTTTAAAGGACTGAAAAAGAGTGAAATAGGTCGTATATTGCCATGTGAACAAAACAAGTCAGCAATATTCAGCACTTTAGATCACATATTCCCACGTATCAGGCGGCAAGATCAAACCAGTCGCCGCTAATTGGTGTCTCATAGTCAGGACACGGGAGGACACACCTGCAGCACTGATTGTCTGCCCAACGCTGGGCCGATGCCATCAGCATGTGGCCCAATGCTGTGAAAACATTCAATCGTCCTTCAGGTATACAAATAGTTTGTTTAGGTTACTTCTGGTTTCATAGAAATGTTGATTAAATATATTTGTAAAAATATGAAAATTCGGAAAAAAATAAAAACATGATCCGTGGGATACACTACTTCAGTACGGAACCAAAAACGAAAATTGATGTCATCCCAAGGGGCTGCTTTAAATCAAAACACAGACAAATTGACTGAATCAACCAACCAAACATATGGTCGAATGTGTTTTAAGTCAGTTAAAACCCTCGGAGCTCTACATTCGGCCTCGGCCTTTTCCACAGTTAAGAATGTAGAGTTCTATACGTAATAACCGAAATATAAAATAAGGAACTTTATGTGGGTGGAAATGTTATAGTGTAGCGTTGTAATATAAAATAAGGAACTGTATGTGGGTGGAAATGTTATAGTGTAGCGTTGTAATATAAAATAAGGAGCTTTATGTGGGTGGAAATGTTATAATTTAGCGTTGTAATATAAAATAAGGAACTTTATGTGGGTGGAAATGTTATAATTTAGCGTTGTAATCTAAAATAAGGAAGTTCAAAATGACTTTGTGGTGGATGTGTTTGATTCACTGATAAATAGGTCTTTCGGCACACTTGCTACGTTGCCACAGCAACTCAAAATTTGACTTCCGCAATTCTAAGCCAAAATAAAAATACAGATTTTTTGATGATTTTAGCCTGATTGTGTCGCTTTAGCCCAGCTCAATATGAATGTCATTGTGTATCTTCCACGTCTCTAACTAACCTTTCATTCGCTAAGTTATCTTATTTACATTTTCACCTACTTGAAGTTGTGTCTCGCGACCGCGATTCACAAATTCAAGTAGGTAAAAATCACGCGTGTTTGTTTAAATTTATACCAAACATTTTCAGATCATCGTGTCAAGATAATGAGAATCCTACCAGTGTATTAATATATATTAGTGTACTTACCTCAAAGCTTATCGTTCCACTATGGTCGTGGTCAAACGTGTTAAATACGTAGTGAGCGTAGGAACTGGGGTCTGTAATACATATATAATATATACGTGTCAGATATAAAAACACTGTTTGAAAACAGCATTCAACATTTTGATTTACAAAATCAAAAATGCAAATTTAGTTCATGAAAATATCAATGTAATGTATTATAAATGCTGAGACATTTCACAGCCAGGTTGTTTTAATATTTTTCAATTCAAAGACGTTTTTTATCAAATTAATCAACGAAATGAAGATTTTAAAAGATGGTAAACTATATCATTCTATTTGTACAATTTTAAGCTGAATACTATTTATAAATGTCATGTATATCATCCTGGCATGGCAAGAGTTAGGATGGAGAGCCTGGGGAGGTATGTTTAAATTCTTTCAGCGCGGGAACCGACATTAGACGTCAGAATCTGACGTCTGTAAACGTCAGATTCTGACGTATAAAGTCGGCCCCCGCATTGAAAGAAATAAAAAATGTAATGAACGTGTATCCATAACATAGGTATTCAATTAAAGCAGATACAACAAACTAAGACATTTATGATGATTTCACATTTTAAAACCCTCTGGTTTCCATAGTTTATAAAAAAAATAGTTCAGGTTGTGAGTGCTAATAATAATAACAATTAAAAAAGAGAGCATCTCATTACCACACATAGATACCGCTCTAATTAGACCACAACACTCTACATTCTTACCTGTGGAAAAGGCCGAGGCCTTTTCCACAGCTAAGAATGTAGAGCTCCGAGGGTTTTAACTGACTTAAAACACATCCGACCATATTTCATTAGTATAGAGGACCAGCATATTATGAGAATACTCACCACCCTGAGGAAAGAATTGAGCATAGATTTCTTTAAACGTCACTTCATCCACTATCCCCGTGGGACATTCCTAAAACACAAAATGAAAGCAACATCATTAGGATTTAGAGTTGTGATGGTCCTAATCATGCATTCTTTCGCGTTGTTTGATGTCTGGTGAGGAACTGAAATAAATGGATATCCTCGGACAGCAACACATTCTCATACACTTTTATACACAATATCTAAAGCTGCTATAATAAATCATGCTAATGTAGGGGATGCCGCTACTTCAATAGTACACAATACTTTTGTAGATGAAGCATATCAAGAAAATCAGTGAAAGTCATTGAATCTAAACATTTCTATGTCACTTCTAGTTAATCTGAAAACCTTCTGCCTGGGCATAGTATGTTCTCTATTGGTTGCAAAATTTGTATTGGTTGTAGCAACGTGTAATTACCGACATTCATGTTGATTCCACGTTGCTATAGCACATTGTGCTCTAAGTGTATGTATTGTATATAGGATAAAGCCCGAAGAGCTCTATACTCTTCGCTGTGGGAAAGAACCTTTAAAGGAAGGTGAAATAAATACGATAACATTGCACTCCAAGCAAATGGTTATAAAATGGAGGCCTGACCAGACATGTACGAGGCGCGCAGCGCCGAGGATATTGGGATCTACGAATACATCGTAATTGAGTTATTTCCTCGATTTAAAATACACAACATAGGTACATGTGTTACAATATTTCACATATAAAGCTCATTGTTTAGTCAGCATGGTTAACTATGAAACATTAGCCACGCAGTGTCATGCTGAAATATTATATTCTGCGCGACCCGGCCAATGTGAAAATAACAGTAGATTCGTAGATCCGAATCTACTGTTTTAACAATATACTGACGTCACCGGTGTATTTTAAGAAGCATTACAATCCACAACCACGATGACAAACATCCGCCCAGTACAGAGTGGGATTCGAGCCCAGTACAACTGGGCAAAATGAGCCATTAAGACTGGTGCAGTGGTTGAAGCTGCCTGCTCGGAAAGCCAGAGATCGTGGGTTCGAACCCCACTCTGGCCTTAAAGTTTCAAAGAAACAAAATGTTTTTTTCCTGCTCATTCGAATCATTTGTCTGGAGGGTAGTGTCATCTCATTCATCTCACCATCCTCAGGAGGTTCTCCTGGCCCAGTTTAGCCTATATGTGCACAAAGGTGGCAAAAAACCCGTTCATTTCATTTGATTTCTCAGACGTGGAGACGTGTAGTTATTGTGATGTTTTGGGCCCCAGCTGCCGATACAGTAATCCTAGGTTAAGGTGATCAGCGAGCCTCACAATACACACGAAACATGCGTAAAACATTGTACTATGTTGGACCAACATCGAAGACGTTGGGTCGATGTTGTACTCATGTTATACACATGGTTTGTGTTTACTGTGATGGCTTTACTTCGCAGTCAAGGCCAGAAGGATCATACACCTGTGTGCACAGCCTCCCAATGGGCACACGACGTTGTTGTGACGTTGAATCAACGTCAATGACGTTGATTCAACGTCGCAACTACGTCGTGTACCCGGTGTGCTAATCCTTCAAGAGTAGACGGAGAAGTCAGCAACACAAACAGGATCTGAAGGGAAGCATGAACAAATACCCCATAGTAAACATAGATGCTAAGCTAATATTGGGTTATTGTCGGGCCAGCGTTGCAGATGCTGGATCAACATTGACCCAATATTGTTTCAAATTTTCGGTTTGATTGCAAGAACAATATGGTGCGAGTGTATCAATGTATCTATAATACCATGCACGCCTCTGAGCTCGAGTCTCGCAAAAGTTAACCCTTATGACTGTGAAATATGTTTGTACAAACCATGGAGACCAAAGGGTTTTTCTCAATTTGAAATAAATGTCTAAGTTAGCTTTTTCTGCTTCATTTAAATACGTATGTTATGGATCTACGGCAATTATAATTATTTTAATATTTCTGACGTGTGTATACGTCAGATTCCGTCGTCTAGAGTCTGTCTCCGCACTGAAAGGGTTTAAGTTAGAAGTAAATGTATACAGTTTATAGGCTGATATGGATTACAAGGACTCATCAACATATGTTACGTTCTATACCCCGGGCATTTCCCTTTATTTGCCATTTCAACTCCCTGGGGAGCATACCGACCGCGCTGCCTTTCATTGCTGGGGGGTGATGATACACATTGCTATCTCTTTCCTGTATGGTAGGCCTAGTTTTTTATACCGTATTGAAGTGAAACCCGTAAGGGTGAAGTACATCACCAACATTAAAATGCAACTATGTACCAGCTTTGAAATGGGAGGAGCAAGATATTTCTCTGAAACCCTGTCTGTGCTAAGCGGAGATTGAGCCAGCGCAGCAGGCAGCAGCTAAAGCAAATAGAACATCAAGCAATAGAAGTGAACCAATTGATTTATATGTTACGAGATATTTACAACCTGGCAGGGGTGAAATTATTGCAGTGAGAGATAAATTTATATAAGTTATGTCGTTTTTTTTTGCTACAGCTGGGCGTTGAGATTGATTTTAAATGCAACATATAAAGAGAGGGCGACATTTTGTGGGCATCATACAAACTATGAAGATTAGAGTTAGTGGCATTTGAGAAACAAGGGGTTTTTGTTCACCATAAAAACAGTGAAGATTTAATTTTTGTGGCATTTTAGAAACAAGTTTTTTGCTCATCATAAAAACGGTGAATACCTGATTAACTTAAGTGGCATTTGAGAAACACATGTTTTTTCTCCATTATAAAAACAGTGAAGATTTGGGAGAACAAGAACAAGAACGCTCGGCTCTGCAGTATGTTAGGGTCAGTGTTCTCAAAGGGTCTGACCCAGATATCAGGTACGTGAATGGTCAAGGTGGCCATCTCGACCAATCGCTTTCCTAAGATCTAGGTTAGTCGCCTTTAAAATACTGTCTCACATCTCGGAGACAAGACGATACATAAAGCAAGTTGACAGCAGTTAATTCAGACGTACAATTGACTCGCATTTATTAACCCTTCCAGTGCGGGGATCGTCAATAGACGTCAGAATCTGACGTCTATAGACGATCATCGCACTGAAAACGATAGACGGTCATCGCACTGAAAGAATTAAAATATGTATATTGACCCATAGCCTAGGTATTCAAATGAAGCGGAGAGAGACATCTAATACATTTATGATGATTTCAAGTAGAAGTAAACCCCTTGGTCTCCATGATTTATACAAAATGAATTCGGCGTTGTAAGGGTTAGCCCTTGTCCTGCTAGTTATAGTCAAATAATTCAAATTTAGAGAGACATTGACCATTTCATTTATAGACGAAATAACTATTAATCCATCTGATAGAATAATAACAACGTATACAATGAAAATTTGATTTACTGGACATTGTGAAAGTCTATATTTTCAATCGTCTCAACCATTGAATTGTATACTTGGCCTGTAGTGTTGGAATTGAGCTGGCGTTTGTTCTCTAATTGATACTCTGTCATAATTCATCATGGTTAAGCTGGTTACTATGGCTACAGGGGTAAGACCTGGTCGTGGGTTGGAATTATTCATGAATCAATTTACATGATGTTAGTTAACCCCGCTCAATATGTCATTGTGTGGCGTTCATGCTTGCACTTAACCTATTACACGCTACGGTATCTTATTTATGCCAGGACGCTGCTGGTCGCATGCATCCATTTCCAGAGCTTGTACTCAGCATCAGCGTTTGTTTTTGTCGCTTGATTTAGGTGAGAAAACTAAGTTACCCTCCTCCACCCCAGCTTTGCTTCCTGTGAGATTAGTTCATTCATAATTGTATATTTTATTTTTTGTTGAAGTAGATGTGTGAGGCGGTTAGTCACGCCCTTTTTTTCCTCTTGAGTTGTTTGATCATTTAATTTTATAGTGATGTATGGTACATATGTTATATTGATGTTCTGATACATGCCTATGTTGTATAGCGAAATAAGAACTATCAAAAAGAAAATGTGTCGGAACTGTAGTTTTTGCACCATTTTAATATCTTACACTTGTCATATTAAATGACCAATATCAATCAACTCCGGTGTTCCAAGCATTAATTCGGTCAGTTTCAGCTTTCTGTATTTAGATCTAGATTTATATCCTTCTTGTGATGTAATCATTTATTTTATGATGAAAGCCAACATAAATATATATTATGAATATTGTATGGTGATAAAAAAAACAGCCCCTACATAATAAATAGCAATATAAAAGATACAATTAAAATGATATGAATATTGTATGGTGATCCAAAAATAAGCACCGGTATACTAGATACCAACATAATAGTTAAAATAGCCCTTCTATTATATATAAAGATTTTAATTCTATAATATGTGATATGTGTATAGCTATCTAAAGCTACACACAGCGAATTCAAGTTAAAGTCATAGCTAGGTGACAGGTTTACACGCGAAAAACACAAGGTACATAGCCGGGAGCGGATGGTAAAAACGGCAGTATTAAGTGAACCCCCCAAAAAGCTTTAGACTTTGAAAATAAGAGTTAAATCTAATCTATAGTTGTGTACAGACCAGTAGCTATTGTTTTCCTGAAAGAGGAAGATCGGGAAATGTGTAAATTTCCTTTCGTAGATTGTTACAGAACTTTGGTTCCAAAAATGAAAATGAATTTGCTCCGTGCCTGACTGTGTTGTAAAAAGGTGTTTCTATGGTTTTCACAGAATATCTAAAATCTCGTGTACATTTTCGCGATGTAATTACATCGGTAATTAGATTGGTGGCGAAAGGTTATTTACAATTTTGAAGGTCTGAACAGCTATTTGTTGTCGTCGTCCCTCTTCCAGGGAAGGCAAGCTGCATGGTTTTACTCAAGAAAGATATGTAGTCGGATTTATAGTCATTTGTGACAAAACGCAGTGCCCTTTTTGCATTTTTTCGCTAATTTGTCTGTGTTTGATAATGAGCAATGCTACCATATGTATTAGATACATTGTTATATAGTAGATTTTGCATGCAAACTTAAAACATTAAGGTTAAAACATTATTAAAGCAGCCCCTTGGGATGACATCAATTTTCGTTTTTACTTCCGCACTGAAGTAGTGTATTCCACGGATCATCTTTTTATTTTTTTCAGAATTTTCATATTTTTACAAATATTTTTAATCAACATTTCTATGAAACCAGAAGTAACCCAAACAAACTATTTGTATACCTGAAGGACGATTAAATGTTTTCACAGCATTGGGCCACATGCTGATGGCATCGGCCCAGCGTTGGGTAGACAATCAGTGCTGCAGGTGTGTCCTCCCGTGTCCTGACTATGAGACACCAATTAGCGGCGACTGCTCTGATCTTACTGTCTGATACGTGGGAATATGTGATGGAAAGTGCTCAATATTGCTGACTTGTTTTGTTTACATGGCAATATAGGACCTGGAAATACAACTATTTCGCTCTTTTCCGGTGCTTTAAAATTGTTTTTTGACTTTTTCGTATTTTTAGCTAAGATCAGTAGGCTATATAGCTTCATATAAATTAAATTTTCAAAATTGACAACATTGAATATGTCTCACCCCAAGGGGTCCCTTTAAAATCGTACAGTAGGCATTGCGAAAAGTTTAGGCATATCGACGGAATTAAGCCAGTAGCAAACGTGAAACAACTTTGCACAAAAAAAGAATAGTTTTCATTATTTAATGAAGTTTTAATTGTCTGTTTTTTTGTTCATAAACAAGCAAGTGCGGATGTCAGGCGTGCGCGTGAAATTTTAAATAACATTGTTCACCATGTTATATTAATTTTATTATTCTGATTTGCAAACGTATTAAGAGGGCTCGTCACCTAGAACTGACATCATAACATACACAGCCTAACAATATTTTATTTACAATTCCGAAATCGTAAAATTGTATATAATGAGGGTATATTAGTGCATATAAAAGATATTAAATGAATAAATAAACTAAATAATGAGAAAAATGTCCAGAATTCAGAATAAGCATGTATGTTCAATGATATAATAATAAGCAGATACAGATTACCTGTTTTGCCCGCATAATTAACCATCGCTTTATTAATGATGACATTTTTCTGATAATTATCATTGTATATCTTAATATCCGAGAGGTTTAATTGCTACTGTAATTATTGCTAATTATAGTCAAACATGTGTCCACTAGATAATGGTATCTTTATATCAGCATTTGAATCGCTTGTTCGGTTCGGTTGAGATAGATGTTGAGATAGATGTCAGATACTCCTGAGATCGCAGACTGACGGCCTCGCTGTGTCAAGACTTGCTGCTGGGAAGATGGATATTGGTGGAGGTGCTAACCTGATATCTAGTTACGGAACCCTTACAACGCCAAGATTGACTTTAGACGTCAGTAGAGGTCATACTCTGACCTCTAACGTCGATCATCACTGAAAGAGAGTAAAATAGGCCTACTTATTATTGCCGCAGACCCATAGCATAGGTATTCAAATGAAGCGGGAAATAGCTAACTAAGACAGTTATGAAGATTCCATATTGAAAAAACCCTTTGGTCTGTTGGTTTACGTAAGCATATTTCAGCGCTTTAACCCTTTCAAGCCTGAATTTACCATCGTCATCTTCATCCACTACAAGCCGCGAATTGCTGTCACAATTCTCGATTTGTAGTGGACGAAGATGATTTGATGTGGGTGAGAAAATAAAGAAAAAACCATGTATTGGTAAACCAGTTTCATAGAAATATTCATTCTAACACCCTTTGTTGTAGGTCGGTTTTCAGAGATGTAAAATGATGCTTAAATGCATCGTGAGGGCTTAAAGGGTTAAGGGTTAAACATGTTAACATCCTACAAAATATGGTTATTTTTATAATCCTACCTGTTTGAATCCCCTGTACATGATCTGTAGCTCTTTTCTCGTGAACTTCGTGTTTCTACACAGAGCATCCAGTCCTTCAGGTTTGTATCGTACAACCTGCATCTCAAGGTCATCAAGGTCATGATCTGTAACATATATAGCATGTATGTATTATACCAAGGTCTTTGAGGTCACGTTAGGAAATACTTATAACACACATATATCACCCCGAGATCATCTGAATCAATCATAATATATATATATATACAGAACACACATACATCATCCCAAGGTCAAATGGGATAACTAACTGCATCACCCAAAATCACTGACCCAAATCTTCGACATGCAATTGGTCGAGATGGCAAATTTCCGATATGGTCATGTATTATTGACTTAAAGCAGATATCAATAAATATAATATAATTTTTTCTTGGTGTTATTTTTTTTTAATTAACAAATATATACCTCTTCATTTTCAATCACTGTTATCATTAAATAACTTGAATATACATCAAAAATAATGAATTGATGAGTTAAATAATCATCAATAACTTTCATTTCATTTTCATTTATTTATGGTTTCATTCACATTTTTTACGAGTGAGTGAATGGGTGAAGGAATGAATGGAGGAATGGGCGAATGAATCAATGAGTAATCGATCAAAAGAAATAACTAATGAATGGATGGTAATGAATGAATGAACGGCGCACAAACGAGCGAGCACAGCGCATGAGTAGCCAGTAGCCGAAAACGTACAAAATACACATAAAACAACATACCAATAGCTCAAAGACAACTTTTATGCCCACATGGGCTAAATTAGATCAGAGAAAGGAGAATGGGGTGATATAAAACGTGTTATCCTTGGGCTAAGCGGTGTGTCCGATCCATTAATGGCTATTATGGCATCCTCGGGTAACAGAAGCCGATGTCAAACATCCCCCTAGCCCTTATCCTGCTGGTAACGACTAGTGTCGTTTTTAACCTGTTTTATTTGTCAACCAAATAACTGTTAATGGGCTTAAGCATCAAGATTTGCAAATATTTGTACTCAAATTCAACAAATATGAGTAATTTTCAGTCACTTGAAGTTGTGGGTCGTGGTAGCGAGACACAACTTCAAGTGACTGAAAATTTAAATTAATTACCTTAGCAGCATAAGGGTTAACACATAACATTGCTCTTCAGTGATTGTGGTTGATTCTCACTCTGTCTGACCGGTGGCGGTTTTGCACTGCCAGATAATCGCTAGTGCTGCCATATAACCTATTCCTATACCTTATTTGCTTGTGCCATTGACATGAGTGTGAATTATGCTAACCCCATGTGCTCCATACACCCTGTAATGTGTGGTAAATGGTCCCCAATCACCACTAGATTCGTCATGCTCTGATCATGTAATGTGAGAGATAAGAGCCTAATCACTACTGAAGGGTCGGTATTGATGCGGCTGTAAACACAACCTGATTCCAGAAGTGTATCCCTACTTCTAAAAAGATTCACTCATTGAAGAGGGTCTATACCTACCAATCCAGATCTTAGTACATAATTATGAAATTACAATATTTTCTACGCCGGTGGTCGGTTTCTAACTCTATGGTCTCTGTAACCTCAATTTGGAAGTTCAAACTCAAGTTAATTATAATTGCAGTACATTCATGTAAACCTATTAATGAACTGACTCCGATCCCTCTTGGCCTGTTTTTTTACTGTTACATAGCTTTTCTCATTTTCTGTCCAACATAACCCGGTGCACATAACGTCTTTTGCCGATACATAGCTTCACTGATTTTCTGTCTAGCACATAACGTCTTTTGCTGTTACATAACTTTGCTGATTTTCTGTCTAACACAACCCGACGCACATAATTTCTTTTCTATGGATCGACATTCCAGGATCACGACTGCCAGTCCTCGTTCTTAGCAATTCTTCTTAAAGGTCTATTTTGTAAATTAGCCATCAGCGTAACTATGGGTAATGTATGGCTGGAGGATTGTGGCGGAACGCGAGGTGTCTGCCATTGGACAATGACCGTGCATACCTGCGCTGCTCCACATGATTATATCGTGAATACTTAGTCTTCTATGAGGAGTGTGGTCCACAAAGTAATAATGTACATCAAACACAAAAGTAGCACATGTCCATAAGTTATTTAATATCATTATTATTATTATTATTATTTAGTTTATTTTTATAGCGCCTTTTTGATTTTGTAACCAGTCAAAGCGCCTAAATATATGTTATTTGATCTCTGAAAAAAACTTTATTTGCCATATATTTAGTAAGCCACTGTAACCATTTTATAAATTTAATTTAACTTTGTGCTCTAAATATCATTAATATGTGTAATATCTTGAGAAATCACAATACATATTCTTGTGAATTTTGAATAATTCATTTGAACATGTACAGGTAAGCGTGTTTGCATGTTCTTTATGAAATTATTTGATGTGGCGGGTGCAAAAATCTTAATTATTAGTTCAAGTAGATTAATTTCAATAAGGATAGCGAAATTATTCGCTATGTTTTATTAGAGAATAAGACACAGTCAGAACCACAAAAATGAAGCTGGTCGCATTTATAAAAAATAGTTTATGGTTTAAACATGTTTAGGTTGCCTAAAAATGCATGAATTAATCTGATATCTCTAGAAGAATAAGTAACACATCCCATCCACTAGACGTTGAATCAATGATGCTTTAACGTTTGTCCAACGTCTACGACGCTGGACAAACGATAAACCAACATTGGTTCAACATGTTGTGTCTGCTGGAATGTTTGACTCTCTTGGCCTAATGGTTAGCTCAATGTGGCGCTCAATCCCCGCAGAATTGTCAAAGAAAAATCATATCATGATTGGACATTGTTTCGATGCTGTGTCCTTGAGAAACGCACTTTACCCTCGAGTGCTTCACTTTACCCAGGTGTAAATGAGTTAATAGTAGGAAAGAGATAGAAATATGTACAATAAATGTTTACCACCGAAATTGTTGCAGAGCTGTATGCTCCCCGGGGACTTTAAATGCCACACAAATGAACAGGTCCCATGTTCAGCAGATAAATGTGAAGTCAGCTGCAGAGGCTCACAACCTCAGCGGCAGAGGCTCACAACCTCAGCGGCAGAGGCTCACAACCTCAGCGGCAGAGGCTCACAACCTCAGCGGCAGAGGCTCACAACCTCAGCGGCAGAGGCTCACAACCTCAGCGGCAGAGGCTCACAACCTCAGCGGCAGAGGCTCACAACCTCAGCGGCAGAGGCTCACAACCTCAGCGGCAGAGGCTCACAACCTCAGCGGCAGAGGCTCACAGTCTCGATATCAGACAGTAACCATGGTAACCGCTTCCTTCACCTTCTATTTACACTTACATGTTATTACAGTGATTATGTTCCATTGTAGTCAGGATATTACTGCAATATGTGACCAGTCAAACAGAAAGGTACGTCCAGGCGTTATTGTTGTTATTGGTGTGACGTCATTTAAATTGTAATGATTACATAAGTAAAATTAAAAAGTGTCAAGTTGCATATAATCAAAAGAAATTAAGAGTTTTCAAAACTTACTTCAGTTTGTGAAACAAAAACAGACTATCAAATGTACAAAAAAAAACACTTTTCAAAATATTTTCCTCACATGTCATTTAGTGTGATGGTTCACTGACGGTTGACACAAGATAATCTTATCATCTGCGTCAACCCCTAGAGCACTGATGTCGACTACAGTAGACATTCTGGGTTTTTTAGTAGCACATGCATAACCAGTTGTTAAAAGTAAAATATGCCTTCAATCTTGAAATACTAAAATATGCTAGGACCGACATTTTACAAATTACACACATTTTCAATCGCAAAATCTTGTAGTTCTGTATCGCGGTAGCGAGACACTGAACTGACTGAAAAATTAAATTGAATGACTGAGTGCTCTATGGGCTAACCTTCTCAATGTGGCAAACCAATGGATGACACATGTAACACGTTATGACAAATTATTTCTTCATCTGTCCCATCCCTATTCAATATAGAATTTTTATATCAATAATTCGGGCTCAATTGATGACACAGAAATAATTTAAAGATAAAAAGATAAAATCATTCGGCATATACCTCTTCCTACTCAACATGTTATTGAATGTAATAACGTATAGAAATTTAACGATAAAGTATGTCAACATTTTAGGCCAATCATATTCAATATTCTATGTCATTGTATTCAATGAAAATAAAAAGAAAGGAATGGGGTTTGAGGTCACCTATGTGCACATAGAGGCTAAACCGGGCAGGAGAACCTCATGAGGACAATATTGTATCTTTACGAATGAGTGGGAAATTAACATTTTTTTTAAACTTGAAGGTCAGAGTAGGGTTTTAACCTGCTATCTCCAACTGTCCAAGCAGGCAGCTTTAAAGACCCCGTCTTCTAGCCCCAGTGGCTGAAACAGGTTTCAGCCACAGATTGACCGCGTACAAAATCATGTGACATTTCTTTGGACTGTCATATCGGACAATATCGCTGAATAATCAGGTCAAATAAATTTTTATAATC
>OZ024912.1:73553773-73641273 GCA_964017125.1 Flabesymbios commensalis | reverse complement strand
CACCTCACGCTAATTAGCCGCTTGTCATCGAGGTATGGAATTTCTGGTACAGCTCTCGACTGGTTTACATCGTACTTGAGCAACCGATGTCAACAGGTGAAAATTCACGATTATATTTCCGAAGCGGTTTATATATCTTTCGGTGTACCCCAGGGCTCTGTCCTTGGACCTATACTTTTTACTCTATATACTGCTCCCATCAGTCACGTCATTGCTGAGCATGATGTAGAACACAATCTCTATGCTGATTTATATATATTTATATATCTCTATCCGGTTCTGAAGCTTCAGAATCCCTAACTGATTTGAAATCCTGTGTTACTGATGTTTTCACTTGGATGACAAGTGACATTCGAAGCTAAAGCTAAATCCAAGTAAGACCGAGTTTATCATCATCGGTTCTAAAAAACAAAGAGAAAAGTTCAAAGATCTATTCCCTATATTATTACTTGACCATGACACACTTCCTAAAGCATTCGTTAGAAATTTGGGATTCATTTTTGATTGTGATTTTAACTTCAAACGACAAATCTCTCAGACTTGCAAAATATGTTTCTATGACATCCGGGACTTTCGGCGTATTAGGAAGTACCTTAGCCCTGAAGCTGCAAAATCTGTTGCATGTGCTCTAGTCACTAGTCATCTTGACTATTGCAATTCCCTTTTGTACAATCTTCCTGACCGGGACATTGAAAGATTGCAGAGGGTACAAAATTGTCTGGCACGTGTAGTCTGTAAAGCTTCTCGTTTTAGCAGATCTAAGCCTCTCTTAAATTTTCTTCATTGGCTACCAGTAAAATACCGCATACGCTTTAAACTCTGTACCATCACTTTTAAAGCCTTCCTTTTTCACCAACCTACATATCTCTTTAATTATTTGATACCACTTCAAAATTCAAGACTGTTTAGATCATCCAACACAAATATGTTAACTGTTCCACGTTTTCGAACAAAATGGGGCTCAAGGGCTTTTGCAGTTGCAGCTCCCTCCACCTGGAATCCACTGCCGGTAAATTTGAAAACTGCGAGTACAGTCACCTCATTTGAAAAAATGCTGAAGACTTTTCTTTTCGATTCGGCTTTCCCCCCCCCCTAATTCCTTGGAGATTCGGCGCCCAGTTGACGACTTACGCTTTGACTCTCGACATTGAGCTGGTTTCGATTTGGATTCTGCGCCTCTGCATCTCCGAGGATTTAGGCGCTATAGAAGTTACCGAATTGAATTGAATTGAATTGTAAGGGGTAACGTACACTTGATATCACAGAGAGATACTAGTAATGTGTCTATCATCATGATCATATAGCTCACAACGAACACATGATATCACAGAGAGATACTAGTAGTGTGTCTATCATCATGATCATATAGCTCACAACGAACACTTGATATCACAGAGAGATACTAGTAGTGTGTCTATCATCATGATCATATAGCTCACAACGAACACTTGATATCACAGAGAGATACTAGTAGTGTGTCTATCATCATGATCATATAGCTCACAACGAACACTTGATATCACAGAGAGATACTAGTAGTGTGTCTATCATCATGATCATATAGCTCACAACGAACACTTGATATCACAGAGAGATACTAGTAGTGTGTCTATCATCATGATCATATAGCTCACAACGAACACTTGATATCACAGAGAGATACTGGTAGTGTGTCTATCATCATGATCATATAGCTCACAACGAACACTTGATATCACAGAGAGATACTAGTAGTGTGTCTATCATCATGATCATATAGCTCACAACGAACACTTGATATCACAGAGAGATACTAGTAGTGTGTCTATCATCATGATCATATAGCTCACAACGAACACTTGATATCACAGAGAGATACTAGTAGTGTGTCTATCATCATGATCATATAGCTCACAACGAACACTTGATATCACAGAGAGATACTAGTAGTGTGTCTATCATCATGATCATATAGCTCACAACGAACACTTGATATCACAGAGAGATACTAGTAGTGTGTCTATCATCATGATCATATAGCTCACAACGAACACTTGATATCACAGAGAGATACTAGTAGTGTGTCTATCATCATGATCATATAGCTCACAACGAACACTTGATATCACAGAGAGATACTAGTAGTGTGTCCATCATCATGATCATATAGCTCACAACGAACACTTGATATCACAGAGAGATACCAGTAGTGTGTCTATCATCATGATCATATAGCTCACAACGAACACTTGATATCACAGAGAGATACTAGTAGTGTGTCTATCATCATGATCATATAGCTCACAACGAACACTTGATATCACAGAGAGATACTAGTAGTGTGTCTATCATCATGATCATATAGCTCACAACGAGCACTTGATATCACAGAGAGATACCAGTAGTGTGTCTATCATCATGATCATATAGCTCACAACGAACACTTGATATCACAGAGAGATACTAGTAGTGTGTCTATCATCATGATCAAATAGCTCACAACGAACACTTGATATCACAGAGAGATACTAGTAGTGTGTCTATCATCATGATCATATAGCTCACAACGAACACTTGATATCACAGATAGATACTAGTAGTGTGTCTATCATCATGCTCATATAGCTCACAACGAACACTTGATATCACAGAGAGATACCAGTAGTGTGTCTATCATCATGATCATATAGCTCACAACGAACACTTGATATCACAGAGAGATACTAGTAGTGTGTCTATCATCATGATCAAATAGCTCACAACGAACACTTGATATCACAGAGAGATACTAGTAGTGTGTCTATCATCATGATCATATAGCTCACAACGAACACTTGATATCACAGAGAGATACTAGTAGTGTGTCCATCATCATGATCATATAGCTCACAACGAACACTTGATATCACAGAGAGATACTAGTAGTGTGTCTATCATCATGATCATATAGCTCACAACGAACACTTGATATCACAGAGAGATACTAGTAGTGTGTCTATCATCATGATCATATAGCTCACAACGAACACTTGATATCACAGAGAGATACTAGTAGTGTGTCTATCATCATGATCATATAGCTCACAACGAACACTTGATATCACAGAGAGATACTAGTAGTGTGTCTATCATCATGATCAAATAGCTCACAACGAACACTTGATATCACAGAGAGATACTAGTAGTGTGTCTATCATCATGATCATATAGCTCACAACGAACACTTGATATCACAGAGAGATACTAGTAGTGTGTCTATCATCATGATCATATAGCTCACAACGAACACTTGATATCACAGAGAGATACTAGTAGTGTGTCTATCATCATGATCATATAGCTCACAACGAACACTTGATATCACAGAGGAATACTAGTAGTGTGTCTATCATCATGATCATATAGCTCACAACGAACACTTGATATCACAGAGAGATACTAGTAGTGTGTCTATCATCATGATCATATAGCTCACAACGAACATTTGATATCACAGAGAGATACTAGTAGTGTGTCTATAATCATGATCATATAGCTCACAACGAACACTTGATATCACAGAGAGATACTAGTAGTGTGTCCATCATCATGATCATATAGCTCACAACGAGCACTTGATATCACAGAGAGATACCAGTAGTGTGTCTATCATCATGATCATATAGCTCACAACGAACACTTGATATCACAGAGAGATACTAGTAGTGTGTCTATCATCATGATCATGTAGCTCACAATACCATGCGAAGGCAAACAGCAGTAACTAGTCACTTTTGAAGTAAGCCGTTATCACAGTTTTTGCTGTACTGGCGATACTGTGTCTCAAACGCATTAACATATACTAAACGTATGTATATTTTACATAGTTATATAGATAATCATAACAATTGATTATTAATACCTAGTGACGTACATTTGTTCAAACAAATGTAAAGGACAGTAGATTTTATAGCATGTTTCCCAGTAGTCCGGGCAACCTGTGGATACACCCGATACAAATTGTAATAGTTATGAAACCTTTTCTATCTGATTTCTAAGTCGTCCGGAAGTAATAACTTAAAAATGTACCAAAATGTATTGAATGGAACATATATTTTCAACGCAAAATCCAAACTGGCCGCCATAAATATCTCTTACATATAACTTTTAAACTGTTTCTTTGAATTTCATGTGTGACATATGGTTTCTAAGGGTTTCTAGCATGCCAAGTCCATTTCTGGCACTATTTTATTGAGTGTGGGCATATTTAAATCGTTGGGGTAAAGGTCAAGGTCAAATTGAATTTAAAAGGGACCGGTAGATCATGTTCCGAGTGAGTGATTACATAGTAATTCAACAATATTATTTTTTGTCACAATGCTTATCTGACACATATCTCTGATATTTTAGTAATGAACAGAACACAATTCTGTAATTTATTTAATATTAAAACACTTTGTAAATGACGCACTATATTCTGGAAATAGTTTCATTATTTAATTGTACTGTGAACGATAAGTAACAGCAAAGTCAAAACAGGTTAATGTTAACCTTATAATATTCAACCAAATAGACACAGAAGCGCAAATAGTCAGCAAAGATAAATCCAAGCAATGTTTTATAAGTTATATAAGCCATTTATAAAAGTATTCAATTAAAAAAAAAACACTGAATTATTTCATATTATCAAAAACATCAATAATGAAAAAAATTGTTGACAATCTACGCTCTTTCAAAATAAAAATGTCCACTATACTGCGTAATATATTTTAAGGAAACAAGAATTATAGTTAATATATTATAAATCATCACTATGATATATAACAAGACTTACATAAATTTTGTTTCTTAAAAATGATAATATCCTAAATTAAATGCATATTAAAAATGTATCTACACCAACAAATCTGATCACCAGACTGATATAAACTGACCATATGTTGACAGTGGTGCAAAATGATCACTTAGTCGATCTTTTGACAATTCGAGTTGACAATATTTACCTGACTATGCCCATGCCTACAACGAACATTTATTATTTCTGGAATCGTCAGTATTCTTATTTCTTGGCTAATAATAATTGTAACCATTAATAAATGTTTATATTACAACATAAAAATATAAAATCAAAAAGGAATATTACAAAATAAATGACTAGCTGCTGAAAGTAATGAGAAGTTATATTATTCTTATGATAAGCCTACTCTCGGAAACTATGTGCTTGATAGCAAAGTGAGTGAATGGGGGCACCTGCTGAGGAATGGATTGTGCGACGAAGATAAATTTAAAATATATTTGACCAGTATAGCACACATTATCTAAACAATGCATTGTATGGACTAATGTGAACAAGAACAGAACGCATATAATACCCACTGAGAATAATCGCTGCCTGACTCATCATTATAAGTTTTGAAATAGCGTAGGCCTACATGGTTTCTTTATCTCTTGCATAGACATCCAATCTAACAACAAATAGTTTCGTTTGTAACACAAAGGTATTAGTACATGTTATTTTACAACCAGTTGATATGTTTTGCGATTTGCTCTAAAAATGATCGAGTAGATAGAATTGGCAGCAGAATAATCTACAACATATCTCCTATAATTATACTGTTGTGGTGTGTAAATGTCTGGTTTATTAATATGACGTGTCACCCAGCAGTGTGGCTAATGCTAATTTACATGTTAATGTAATGCATCTTCTGTTGGTGGCGATAACTTGAGGAAAGTCAACTTGGACCCCTTGTTAAATAGCCTGTTGTTAAATGCTGCAATATCCACCTCCTTCCTACAAAGTAACCTTTTGCCTGTGAAGAAAGGGAAATGTGTGGTATCACACCCACTTGCAATGTAAATAAATTATGACACAGCTCTGTATTGTGAAGAACCCAATGAGATGCAATTTTATGGATCGGCAGGTGATTGAGAATAACTTTGTCAATACCCTCACGCAAGTTATGTATGGGTGTAAAACTACTTGGGTATCCCCCTATTTCTTGGTGAACTGTAATTCCCTAGTAATATACCTTTCCCATTATTGAATCTATCTCCATATATTCTTTTTTCTTTGCTGTATCATAATTCTTATTATAACCTCCATTCTTCCTGGCACCACGTCTCACTTAAAAAAAATACAGTTATGTACTCTGAACTAGACAAACAATATGTATTGTCTGTTATTATCTGTTTACATTTACTTTTATATATGTTGTATTCTTGTATTTTGTTTCTGTACTGACACCTTCAGACTGAGAGGAAGCAGAAATTAATATGAAACTTAAGGGTATCTTACAGAAGGCCATGTAAATATACGTATACTGCATTGTCCATTGATTGAAAAAATATGTTTGTATCACCGACAAATTGCTTACATTACATCCACGATAATTTTTTCTGCAGTATTGTAATCTTATGATGGCAATATTCAGAACTGTCTTATACGCACAAGCGTAGATCTAGCAAACTGATGTCTGCCAATAGTACGTACCATTGTCATTGAATAGTGACAAGTTGGTAAAGTAGTTATATCCTAGCTATACATCTGCTTAAAATGACAGCACCATTTGTGTCATTCATAGCAATGCCATAATTTTGTTTTTTTAGTTTCAGGTGTGAATCTTATAGATGAGAATATTATGATGTTTTCATCTTCATAACCTTGGTCTTTTATTAATTCGTTTGATTGTAATAATCATTGGGTCGTCCCCCTATAGAGCGAGTGAAGAAAAATAACCCACAATAACTCACAATGCCCTATCACCCCACCATCATATCATCATCTGTACATCATTCATGCTAAGTCTCATATACCCACTTCGTGCCTGTACCTTTACTTATGTAGATCGTTGTCCAATCAAATCAACTCATTTCGTTTACACGTACATTTTTACACCTACATGTTATACGTATATAGTTATATTTGAAAATGTAGTCTTGTCATAGTTGTGTTTCCGAATACGCCGCTAGTAAGGCCTTTTTAAAAGTTTAATTTCACTTTGACCTTCACATAAACAACTTAAATATGGGCTAAATCAATTAAATATGTTGCCCGAAATGGATATATATATGGCATGAGAAACGATGTGTCACACATTAAATTAGAGCAACCTGTTCAAAAGTTATATAAACAAAAAGTGTGTGGCGGCCATTTTTGATTTTCACTTTTTGTGAATTTCCTGCAAAATGTTTGCAAGGTTGTTCACCTAGGTTGTGTTTGTGCGTATATGTAGAGATGATTTCCACCGGCCAACCTTTTACAGCACGCCATGCCCCTCAAATCCTTCTGGCTCCCTGGGTATACTTCTAAAATTATGTCATTTTCTACGATTTTGGAATCCCACTTGGATTTGCCCTTAATACATTTAGGTATACTTTGATAATGTTGTTCTCAGATGACCCATTCAGAAAAAATAGTGTTAGAAACTATTGCAATTTGTGTCGGGTGTATCACTCACTCAGAACATGATCTTCCGATCACTTTTAAATTCAATTTGACCTTGAACTTTACCCCCAACGACCCAAATATGCCCACAATCACTAAAATAGTACCAGAAATGGACAGAAATGGCATACCAAAATTCCTTAGAAACCATATGTCACACATAAAATTCAAAGAAACAGTTAAAAAGTTATATGTAAGAGTTATTTATGACGGCCATTTTGGATTTTACGTTGAAAATATATGTTCCACTCAATACATTTTTGTATATTTTTAAAATATTACTCCCAGACGACTACTTAGAAATCAGATAAAAAAGGTTTCATAACTATTGCAATTTGTGTCGGGTGACCCCATCAATTGTCACAGGTTGCCCGGACTACAGCAGACACGAGATATCCAAACAATGTAATTTTGGTTTAACCGGAATTGGGTGAATGTCCAGTGGCTGCTGGGGTAGGGCATCGGGTAATGTATTTTATTTGTCATTATAACACTAATAGCAAATTGATTATTCTAGTTCCACATGCCGTAAGCATGGTGAATTATAGTAAACAGTCTTAATGAATAATCAATGATTGGTTGCAATAAAAATAACAGATTACAATGGTTTAATGATGTTAAAAGGACAGTACTATCCACCAGTCACTAAATGGAGAGGTCAAATGCCACATGGCAACAACCGCGATTGTCAACGCGACGTTGGTTGGACGTTGTAAAGCTGAGTAGCTTGATATATTTAACATAACAAAACGTAAAGTGCTAGGTTTTTCAATCAAAGTGGGTTGTTTAAGAACACTTTTTTGAATTATAAATGGTTGATAAATTGCAACTGGAGTGAACCTAACTTAAAACTGTAGAGCTGGTAATTTTCGTGTGTTTTTGCGAATTTGTAATTTTCGGACTTTTTATGAAGTCTAGAATTCGCGAATTATCCTTTTCAAAGATATGTAGCGCTCATAATAATAATTTTCACAAGATTCTTAAATTCCAAAATTAAAACCTCGCGATTATTACCCGATCTACAATAAAAAACGGTTGTTTAGTCTGTCTTTAAAACCTGGAATTCCTTAACCTTTATCCTGCTGAGAAGTATTCATATTTGTTTAATTTGGTGGTTGAGAAGTATTCATATTGTTTAATTTAAAACCAAACATTTACAACATTTACAAATCTTGATGTCATTTCATTCCCAATAATGGCTGTTTAATCGCCTAAGAAAACGGATTAAAAACGACTATTGTGTTATTAGCAGACAAAGGGTTAATTTTCTTTTTATGAAATCATTAACCCTTTAACCGCCGGCCAAAATTATACTTGTTTTGTTATTTTTTATTATCACTTCAAATGTCAGATTTTAAACACGTTGAAACTGAAATTTTAGTTTTTCATAGTGAATTTTGCAATATAAAAAACGTTGATAATGGTTAAATCATCTATGGTGAATATGGTGTATGCTGGCGGCGGCTCATCTTAGAAAAAAGCTAAATCGGACCATGTTGGGCTATTTCTTAAGCCTGGCAATATCGATTTTCGGATTCGGCACATCCGATATACCCTAAAAAACAATATTACCAGCTTCTACTAAAAATGCATCAGGGTGTATATTTTTCCCAAAATTCGCCTTGTCTAGATTAAATGAAATGAAAGGGTATTAGACCACCTTTGTGCACATATATGATGAAACTGGACCAGGAAAATCTCCTGAGGATGGTGAGATGAATGAGATGAACCTGCCCTCCAGACACAGATTCGAAATTCGAGTCCTGGCGGTCCTTGTCTAGATAGTGTTGATAAGGCTCAATGCTATTATACGTTATTTCCAGCCAGCATGCAACATGATATTTTCGTTTAATTTCACACAGATTCAGCGATGCTATATTAGACGATGGGCCAACGTTATAACAGCATTGAGATTCACAGGTGTGAACCACTGATTGCTTATTACTGCCACGCAGACACAAACAACAGTAACTACTTCCATGAAAAGTGAGCAGTTACAGCGGTTTGCCTTCGCACGATGGAGAAGATTGTCCAACCAACAAACAATCTGCTCAACAACTTCCTATTCCAGGTAAACAAATACATTGAACCAATATTGGAATAATGTTGGGCCAACGTGGGAGACAGTGGCACAGCATTAAACCGACATATCGCCAGCGTATCTTAATAGATTAGATGGTCACTGGAGGACACAAGGCAATTATTAGCACTGTGGTCAAACTGCCTGCTCAACCCATGTGCTGCTGAAATGTGTGTGTCTATTTTTCTTTATTTAACAATTTCCAGCTTCGAAAGACTTCTATATCTTTATTTATAGAAAATATACATCTCCAATATCAATGTGTTGGATTAATCAATGTGTATATAGAGGTCAGATTCTGACGTCCAAAGTCGGCCCCCGCACTGAATGGGTTAACACGCTCTCTGGCGACTCTTCCACAGTGTATCACGTTCACACAAATTACTTGCTGCCAGAAAATGTTCCTTCCTTTCCTTCACAGATGCTACTCTCTTAAGTACCACTCCAGTAAGATGCTGCTCATTACTAGGACTTATTCAGATGCTAGGCATGATTAATAGTTTATCCAACCAATATTTGAATTCTTGGTTAGAAGATTAATAGACTAGTAAAAATATTGTAAAATACCATTATCAGCTACACATGTTTCAGAATATATTTCAGTTCTATTAACCCTTAGAGCGCTAAGCATGACTATAGTCGTTATTAATCCATTATATTACAAATTCAATCACAGTTATTGGGAATGAAATGAGTGATGAAACATCAATATTTGCAATTGTTTGGTCTCAAATTAGACAACTACAATTAATTTTCACCCACTTAAAGTTGTGGGTCGCGGTAGCTAAGCACAACTTCACGTGGGTGCACATTTTATTTATTTAATTTAACATTTCAAGGGTTAAGCTAAAAAAATATGTCCTAAATATGGAATGGTATGTCATTAACACGCTGCACGTGTGTTTGGTGTATATATCACGATCATTATAGCATGGGAAATAATAAACAAAGTAGATTTCAATATGATAATTATAATATTATGCCAAACCGAAAAGGGGGAAACTATCATAACAAGCAGCTGATTGGACACCTGCTGAGTATGTCAATATAACTGTGGTAGACTGATGGTATGGCAACATGCAGGTATAGTATCATAATAATCACTATACATTGACCTGAAGTTGGTTAACTGGTGTACCACCGGCCGCGACACAGTCCTAACATTTAACCCTTTGAGTGCGGGCGACGCTTTTAGGCGCATTCATACTGTTTTTCCACAACTAAAATTTGTCAGAAATTGAACAAATATGCTTGTATAAATCTTGAGTAAAGCCCCCATTGTGAAATTTAGCAGGTTTAATTTTTAAGTGAGGAGGTATTTTCCTTTCATTTGAAGTTGGCAATTGCGTGAGCAATGCCAACTTCAAATGAAAGGAAAATGTTAAGTAGTAATGAAGCACTTAAAGAGTTAAAGGACATTTACTCAATCTATCGTGTTTACTGAGATCGGGGGATGCTGAAGTCATCACATTTCATCTCTAATTAATCTTACAGAATGGTCAATTGATATGTCCTGGTAGATATATACAGGTATTTTTTGTATTACCATTTGCCAGCATGATTACCAGAAAGTGCTTGAATTTATTGTTAGTACAATAGTGCGAGAGAGAATGCATGTAACATGATAAGTCAACCAATCATGACCCAAGTTTGGAATTGTGGCTGCAGTTAGAGTTAACGCAGAATGATACAGATTTAGATGACAACTTCTTGCTGCATGTCACAATAATTATTTGATAATTTGTCTCAAAGTACAATGACAATGACAATGTAAATAATGGCACGATACAATAAGTCTCATGTAAACAATAACAAAATACACTGTGTCTCTTGTGAACAATGACAAGATACAAAGTGTCTCATGTAAACAATGACAAGATACAATGTGTCTCACGTAAACAAGGACAAGATATATACAAAGTGTCTCATGTAAACAATGACAAGATACAATATATCTCTTGTAAACAATAACAAGATACAATGTGTCTGATGTAAACAATGACAAGAAACAATATATCTTTTGTAAACAACGACAAGATATACTGTGTCTTATGTAAACAATAACACGACACAATTATTTATATCATGTAAGCAATGACAAGATACAATATGTCTCATATAAACAATGACAAGAAACAATGTATCTCTTGTAAACAATGACACGACTCAATTATTTATATCATGTAAACAATGACAAAATACGATTCGTCTCCTTTAGTAAACAATGACAAGATACAATATATCTCTTGTAAACAATGACAAGATACAATATATATCTTCCAAACAATGACAAGATACAATGTATCTCATGCAAACAATGTCAATATACAATACATCTCTTGTAAACAATGACAAGATATAATGTGTCTCGTGTAAACAATGACAAGATACAATATGTCTCATGTAAACAGTTACAAAAAACAATATATCTATTGTAAACACCGACAAGATATACTGTGTCTCATGCAAACAATGAGAAGAAGTGCTCCTGTAAACAATGACAAGATGCAATATATATCTTGTAAACAATGACAAGATACAATATGTCTCATGTAAACAGTTACAAAAAACAATATATCTATTGTAAACACCGACAAGATATACTGTGTCTCATGCAAACAATGACAAAAAGTGCTCCTGTAAACAATGACAAGATGCAATATATATCTTGTAAACAATAACAAGATACAATATGTCTCATGTAAACAATAACAAGATACAATGTGTCTCATGTAAACAATAACAAGATACAATGTGTCTCTTGTAAACAATGACAAGATACAATGTGTCTCCTGCAAACAATGACAAGATACAATGTGTCTCCTGCAAACAATGACAAGATACAATGTGTCTCTTGTAAACAATGACAAGATACAATGTGTCTCTTGTAAACAATGACAAGATACAATGTGTCTCTTGTAAACAATGACAAGATACAATGTGTCTCCTGCAAACAATGACAAGATACAATGTGTCTCATGTAAACAATAACAAGATACAATGTGTCTCATGTAAACAATAACAAGATACAATGTGTCTCCTGTAAACAATGACAAGATACAATGTGTGTCTTGTAAACAATGACAAGATACAATGTGTCTCTTGTAAACAACGACAAGATATACTGTGTCTCCTGTAAACAAAGAGCAAGTACAATGTGTCTCCTATGAATCAATGATAAGATACAACGTGTCTTCAGTAAGCAATGACAAGATACAATGTGTCTCCAGTAAGCAATGACAAGATACAACGTGTCTTCAGTAAGCAATGACAAGATACAACGTGTCTTCAGTAAGCAATGACAAGATACAATGTGTCTTCAGTAAGCAATGACAAGATACAACGTGTCTCCTGTAAACAATGACAAGATACAACGTGTCTCCAGTAAGCAATGACAAGATACAATGTGTCTCCTGTAAGCAATGACAAGATACAACGTGTCTCCAGTAAGCAATGACAAGATACAATGTGTCTCCTGTAAGCAATGACAAGATACAACGTGTCTCCAGTAAGCAATGACAAGATACAACGCGTCTTCAGTAAGCAATGTCAAGATACAACGTGTCTCCAGTAAGCAATGACAAGATACAGTGTGTCTCCAGTAAGCAATGACAAGATACAACGTGTCTTCAGTAAGCAATGACAAGATAAAATGTGTCTCCGTTAAGCAATGACAAGATACAACGTGTCTCTTGTAATAAACGATTACTCATTGTCTTTTATGTTTTCACAATAAACTATTTTTATCAGTGCTATTGCTGATTTAGAGGATAATAATCTTTCAGGTGATTGAAAGTCCATCATGTGAAGCCGCGTTGGTTCTGGTTTCGTGAAATAGAATTAGAGAGCCATCTGGTGAATCTGTTAGCTTTATTGTCACAATGGACTGCCACCTGGTGAGTGCTTCAACTACTGAAATGATTGCTGTAGATCTCTGATACTCAAATTCACAGGTCTACGGGTTTAAAGCACATGTGTACTTTCTCATAAAACAAATATATAATTTAAAGTATTCTTGATTTTACTACGTTTCTACGAGCCCGAATTGAGTGTCGATTTGAATCGTATCCATACACATGCTACATATGCCATATTTATTTAAAGTCACCTAATAATTTAAACTTACAATTCTCCACCAGCACAATTAATTACAATACCTTAATTAATTACAAAACCTCGTGGGTTCCAAAACAATACACAGAGTATATGTCACCATCAAAATCTTAGAATAGCATCGTCACAAATCAAGAGAGGGCTTTTGATAAGCTACTAGATGAAAAAATGGTGGAAATACTAAAATTGTCGACGTCTTTCCACCAGTAAATATCACATTTCATTTCCTACATCATCACCAGTTGTATTTTAGTGATTGGATTTCGAATAGTCTGTTTTGACCGATGCTTTGATCCAAGTGTAAATAATCATTATGTGATAATGTATGTGCCGTGACTGATCAAAAGTGGCGAGAAACATACTGAATTAATATTTAAAATAATCACCTCCGTTTGGTTAAGGTCAATGTGTGTGTTGGCGGTGTCACGCCTTGTGATTGATGAGCGGACAACAGTGGATGCATTCTATCTGAATTATATTACTCTACAATCATTACCAAGATACGATAATTAACAATAATAACGATGTAGATATTCATTATGTTTATTCTTGTGTAAAGGTTTCATATTAGGGTGTCACGTCCAGGAAAACGGTCTACAGAACTGTGCGTAGGTCCAGTAGTTATGACCTGATTTTTGTTTTACAGTTGATCATCATTTATCAATGCTTATTCGTTTTTAACATATCATTTACGTATCAATTCAAGGCTTCGAAAATATGTTAGAATGTTTTACCCCAAATTCAACACATGGGTAATTTTCACTCACTTCAAGTTGTGGATCGCAGTAGCGGGACACAACTTGAAGTGGGTAAAAATTTAAATGAGTTAATTTATTGGGAAATGGTTTATGCCATGCTATTTCTCCTTACCTTTTCTGGTGGCGGCGTGGGAGACTACAGATCCCATAGTGATGTGTCTGACCAAACCAGTTGAAACTGCCGAGTCATTCACAGCGTGATCTCAGAAATAATGTCTGATAATGAAGCATTGCCTGATCTGTTAGTCACCACAGTGTATATAATCCATCTCTATCACCACACTGATCACTGGCCAGTTGTCATGGATGGAATTAATCCCTCGCAGATTAGATCAGCGTGTTTAATTCACGTTTATCTCGATAAGCACATTAAGATTTCCAGAGATCCTTAATAAGTTTTAGGCTATATAACTCAAGGAGTAGATGGTGTAGCCTTAATGAGGCATTCAGGGATCACTGACGTCATTTACGGGTTGTATATGTGATAAACCTTCCTTGTGCACTATCAATTGTCACAATGTAACCTTCAAGCACACATTGGTATGGCTTCAATCACTGGAACCTCCCATCTAGCTAAATCATCCCAGTAAACTATGAATTGTCAGGAAATCATAAAATCTCCAAGAACAATATAAATTGTCACCAGTTCTTGAAACACCTCAGTGCACGCTGATTTGTCAAAAGCCCTTAAAATATCCCAGATAACTCTGAATTCCCCGTGATCTTTGTTGATTGTCTCCAGCAGATCCAGAGTCAGAATTAAGTGTTAGATGAGAGCATTGTTGTCCTGGTGTACATCCAGCCTACACACTCTGTACTGTGCCCATATCCAACAGTGCTGTAGATTCATCATGGATGTGTCACCATCATGATGAAAGAGTGCGGTATGGCACTGTGGCTCTTATAATGAAGCAGTGATATGTGGTACTGTGGCTCTACACTGTGACTGTGAGACCGGCTCTGTCCACCACAGCACAGTGGCTGCACGGGATGCGACACTACATTAGGGGTGACAGAGTAGTTTAGGACTCTGCATCAAACACTGACACCCCAAGGCTGACACGTTTAAATAATGAATAATGCGCGAGGCATTCTGGAGCGGGAGATTGCACCTCTAATCCCCCATATTATCACTGCCAGTCAAGGCAGAAAGTCAGGATCAGGGGGGCCAGATCTGGTACTTAGAGGGTGAATGAAATCACTGATACTGAGAGTGTCAGGGAGTGGAGCTAGCCATTAACCTTGCTCCTGCTGTGACCATATATACACGGGTTAAAGCTAGTTTCAATACCAAGTAAAAGGCCACCGAAATTAATAACATAGACGGTTAATTAATTTTGTCATATAATTAAATTTTGGATATGTCCATATCCCATGTCGTCATTTAAAGCTGGAAATTGCGTTAGAAATTCCAGCTTCGACTGAATAAATAACTGAACGAAACAATTCAGCAACACAAAGGTTAAAATCCGGGTCTGGTAATGAAGCACAGACCTGGTACTCAGAGTGTCAGCGAGTGGAGCTGGGTATTAAGTGACATGAGCTGGGTGATGAATCATCTCTTCTCTTACATCACATTCTTTATCACGACATTATATATTAATGACAGAAACAGCATCACTTGCCATGATAAATTGTACCGTTATATTCCGCCCAAAAAAGTGCACCTTTGACAATTTATTCGGAATTGTTTTTTTTATCCCATCCCAGTACGTTACATTTTATATACGTCTCCAAAAGACATATCAGTCAATGGAGTTAGTGGTGATATTTCTCATCTGTTCTCAACATCAGTGCGTAAACTCTTGTTTAACGTGTACATTCCATCATCAGATCTGACAGTTATGTTAAGAAATTGTTAGGTAACACTCAGCAACGACAAACAAGCATTCAATGCAATCAATAGTAAATACAAAGATTTTTATCTCCGATGAACCAAATAATGACAATAATAAAAAAAAATTATATACTATAGTGTAAACATGCTTAACATTACTGTTTAGTAATGTACGATTATACACTTATGAAGAAAACAGTAAATTGTTGTTTAAAGCTCAAGACTGTTGCACATGTTGCATACTGATGTGGTGCATTTTTCGATAAAAAATAAACATTTTGTCTGGCAAAAATATCTATATTCTAAGTATAGAAAACCTCTCCAAACGAAAAACGAAAAAACGTCAGATTCTGCGATTTAATGTCGATCAAACTTCTCTAAATTCGGTAAAACACATTGGCTTACATCTTAATACATTAATTTTCGCTGGGACGAGAATTCACAAATTCACTTTATTTTCAGTGACGTGAAGTAGTGGATCGCGGTTGAGAGACACAACTTGAAGTCACTGAACATTTGAATTTGACCGTGCAGACTTTCAGGGATTTAAACCAACTCTTCGTGTCACTAGTGTACACCAAACTCTTTCAACACTAAGTGCGACTATCTTCTTTTTCAATCCATTTTGTTAGTCAGTCAAATCATTGATATAGGCGATGAAATGGGTTTTTAAACAGCAAGATTTGCAAATATTTCTTCTCAAAGTTAACAAATATGAGTCATTTTTACTCATTTGTAGTTGTGGGTTGCAGTAGCGAGACACAACTTCAAGTGGGTGAAGATTGAAATAAGAGTAAATGGTTAAACAGTTACCCTGATGACACCCCATTAACTAGGAGGTGGGAATGAAGTCAGATATGCACATCTCCATAAATAAATAACATGTTTACGCTGATTGACCCGATATAACGCTATCTGTATGCATATTATACTAATAGAGTCAGTTGATCGAGAGAGGAACAAATAACATATGCACGAGAATGGAAATATAACAATGGCCATTGTATCCACGTAATATCTGTATTTTATCATGTTTTTATAATCAGACAAATACTGTGATATTAATGCTAATTTGATTCATGAATGTAGATGTCTGCATTAAGCGTATGTTAGTGGTGGACGCCACGCCACCGAGATGTATCACAGGGAGACCTTGATCTGTGATATGTAGACTAATTAATTCCCTCTGACAAAGGAAGCCTGGATGCCAGAGCATGCACACCATCTAACAAAACGTTTAACTAACACATCGTCTAAACGCTTCTCCCTTTCGCGGCATTTAACATCCCTTTCCCTGTGCTAAATACCCTTTCAATGGCCCCTTTCAATGGTCAGATGGGGAAAGATGCCATATAGTGTTAATACTTTATTTCAACAAATGTGTAAATGTTTTTTTATTATATGTATATAGCTTATTTAAAGTAAGTAGTGGGTCTAGATGCAATAGAACGTTGATTTTCGTTTTGTAAACAATATGCTTACAGCTATAATGAATGTATTAGAGTCTAGCATTATGTCTTTCCTGTGTCAGAAGTCATTGCTACATTTATTCCAGATCCTGCCAGTCCTTCTAAACAATTCAAGAAAGTTGGCTGTTTTTTTGCAATTTATTTATATATGTTTAGGTAAATAAAGTAATTATTTATTTAATTTTATGTGTAAATCCCATTTATTTACATCTTTAAGTAGGCTAAATAAAAATACATGTATTTACTTAAATACAATATTTACACTATATGCTGATTTGTAACTCATGTTCTTGTTACACTGGCTGACTAGATTTCGAATTGAGTTCAGTATAATTGAAGATAACTATGTCTCGATTTAAATGTAACCTGCGAAGAAAAAGTATTATATATTATTTCATTCTAAAACCTAAATACGACGTGTTTTCGGTTGGATTGTCCAGATGCTGCATTATGCAGCACACAACGTTTTGTTGATTTTCACATTTAAACATTGGTAACTATCAGTTGCTACGGCTGTACTGATCACTAAACCAAATTACCCTTACAGCGCGAGGATCGACTTTAGTCGTCAGAATCTGACGTCTGTAGACGTCAGATTCTGACAACTAAAGATCCATAAAGATCCATAGAGATCCATAACAAATGAAGGAAAGAGCCAACTGAGGCATTTATGATAATTTCAATTTTTTTGTTCTCCATGGTTTGTACATATTTTTTTTAGCGTTTTAAGGGTTAATGTAACCGGTGTAAAGAGGCATTAATTAACAGCCCATGCTTACAATTTGGAAAATAATCATATTTGTATATCATTAGAACTCTGATAAATCACGATGTTCATTGTAGTTTTTTATCAACTCCTATTCACGGTGTACGACAACGCCCACTCCTGTACATGCATCATATGCATGATTTTTATGCATAACGATACTAAGAATTGGGTATTGCAGTGGCACAGAGTGGATATTGTGACATTGAGCAATTAAATGTAAATAAATCATCCTCGTTCCTTTTATTTATAACAAGTAATTCAATACCAATATTAGATCGTTATCTATTGACATACATATATTTAATTTACGCTAATTGAATTTTAACGACAGCCGTCGGAGACATAAGTAATTCTAGGTCGTTATCGTTGATTACCCGCTGCATTGTGCGATAAATACACCATAAAGCTACAAATCTACCTCAGAATATTACTGACTCAACACCACATTAACATGATATGGCTCATAACTCCTAATCTGCCTCAAAATATTACTGATCAACGTCACATAAAGCTCCTAATCTATATCTGAATATTACTGATCAACACCACATGGACACAATACAGCTCCTAGCTCCTCATCTACCTAAACTATTACTGATCAATGCCACATAAAGCTTGAAATCTATCGTCAAACCATTACTAATCAACATCATAAAACACATAATATATCACATCATATCACATTATAAACTACATATTATATATCACAGAATATTACTAATCAACGGCATACAAAGCTCCTAATCTACCTCAGAATATTACTAATCAACATCACATAGAGCACCTAATTCATCTCAGAATATTACAAATCAATATCATAAACCACATAATCTCTCACGGAATATTACTAATCATAAACAACACTCAAAGCTCCTAATATACCTCAGAGTATTACCAATCAACAACATGAAGCACCTAATCCACCTCAGAATATTACAAATAAACAACATGACGCTCTTAATCTACCTCAGAATATTACAAATAAACAACATAAAGCACCAAATCTACCTCAGAATATTACTGATCAACACCACATCAAGATCCTAATATACCTCAGAATATTACTGATCAACAACATAAATCTCATGATCTACCTCAGAATATTACTAATCAACAACACAAAGCTCCTAAACTACCTCGAAAAATGACTAATCAACAACATAAAGCACCTAATCTACCTCAGAATACTACTAATCAGGAACATAAAGCACATAATCCACCTCAGAACATTACTAATCAACAACATAAAGCTCCTAATCTACCTCAGAATATTACTAATCAACAACACAAAGCTCCTAAGCTACCTCAGAATATTACTAATCAACAACATGAAGCTCCTAATCTACCTCAGAATATTACTGCTCAACAACATAAATCCCATGATCTACCTCAGAATATTACTAGTCAACAACATAAAGCACATAATCTATCTCAGAATATTACTGATTAACGCCACAAAAGGCACCTAATCTATCTGAAAATATTACCATCCAAAAAGCCTATACTCTATCTGATTTTACATTATGTTACATTTTTTAAGAAAAAACACTCCATTGGAAAACACATTGACGTTACGAATATAGGTTACGTTGACAAATTATGCTTGCCAACCGGTATAAAGCATGTTCCCAGGAAACACAAAATATTTGTATAACATTTATACAACGTCGTCCCAACGTCTTCGACGTTGGTCCAAAATTGTAAAAATGTAATATAAATGCTTAGTGTTTGCTGGGTTAGTTTATGTGAATGGGATTTCCAACTGGTTGTTCAACATAGAACGACAGAAACGACCAGAGCATGTGACTGTGTCATTGTGGAATATAGCAAGGCTCCATCAAGTGACAAACCATGAATGAAACCAGGATCCTGACGCCAAGTACAATCTAACCTTGAAAACAACGCGCTCTGGTGGATTGGTTTCATCGAGGGAGAAACCAGGAGTGAAACATGACACTGGAGAAACTGTGATCCAACCACATTCTACCCCGTACTTTCTATACACGCCGAACGAAGGAATATCCGCCAAATGTCAATCTAACATTAAAGCAAAATGTATTCATGTCCCAGAAATCTGCACTATTATGAAACACACTGGGAACGTTTGGAACAAAACATCCACTGAAACTTGTACTCACGCTAGATAAAATCAGTCACCGTAAAATTAATTACACGACACAAATAAGGTATATCTCAAAGTGGTCACAAGGAAAACGTCTACCTTACAAAACCTTGGTTCTGATTTATAAACATTTGCAGAAAAAGTCCCATTGACTTATATCGCGTGAGAGCATCCAGAGCAAAACTGCCCTGTGATTTAAATCTGCTGTACAAATAAATATGTCATAATATCGTTGGAAAGAAACAATTGAAGAAAGTGGAAGATTGAATGAGAAAGATCAATAAAATGATGTGGTCTGCTCTGGTTTACAGAAGCCTGTCCCAGCAAACTCCATACATTCACCCAATGCTGGATCAATGTTGGGCCAGCGTCGTAGACGGTGGCTCAACATTGAGCCAGCATTGGGTTTGCTGTGGTAGGCCCTACATGTAGCAGGCAGCCGACTAGTGAGCACAGCACACTTTAGATGGCCTACATTCACCTTGACTTCAATGTCAAACGCCCAGATCAATAAAGCCAATTTATTTCTGGACATCCCAATTTCTATTGTTATCTAGACCATATTGATAACACTTGTGTCCCGTGGGTGTCTTTCATAGTTTGTAGAGATGCTTCGTCAGTGCAAATATTATGTGTCAAATCAACAGCAGTGTACAGATCTCATTGGCTATGTATTATTGAAATGAAAAATGTGCAATATGGGAATTAAACTACTGAAACGCATATGAGAGATAAAGGTTTGTAAACGTGTGTTAGAAAAGATAATTGATGCCAATTCACGGATATAACCTAATTAGATTGGACATTCCCTCATTGTTGATTATGTATGTGAGAATTTGAGTATTTGTCTATGAAGATAACCATTGTAACACAATCCATAACTATCATAATCTAATCGGGAATTTCAACATGTAATATAAAAGTATTTGTATCTGAATATTTTGCGTTTTAATGTAATATTTGTTTCCATGGCTGAACTTATTATTTTATGCGACCAAATGAGAGATCAGGGTGTGTAAACGAGGATTAGAAAACAGAATTGATGCCAATTCACGGATGTCACCTAAAGCAAATTATTGAAAACGAAATTATATTGGACATTACCCTCATTTTGTTATTATTATTTGAAATACACGATTATTTCAGAAACAAAACAATTTGGATGATTTATTCCGATAAAAATTTAATATAGCACTAGAATGCCGTCGACAAAGGCAGACAAATGAACACTTAACGCTCTTTGTCTGTGTATGATCTTGTGACAGACTGGCCAATAAATAAAACAAAAAAGTGTTTATTTTAAAATGCGAACCACAATACCTCACATTAAAATAAAATAATCATAAAATAAGAAACATAAAACAATGAGGATTCAGGAGAAATGAATTACTAATGTTCGTGTTAATGATGCCACATGTTCCTTCGTCAGTGAAACGAGTCGCGGAACATCCGAGATGAAATGTAAAGCGCAGATTTGATTAGCTTAGTCCTGCTAACCCTATCAAGCCTGAATTTACTATTGTCATCTTCATCCACTACAAGCTGCGAATTGATGTCGCAATTCTTCACTTGTAGTGAATGAACATGACTTTAAATGGGTCGCAACTAGGGCAAAAAGCATTGTTATTTTTAAAACAGTTCCATGAAAATGCTCGTTCCAAAACCATATGTGTAGGAGTAAAGTGATTCTTGCGAGATGTAAAGTGATGCTTGTATACATCGTGAGGGTTGACGTGGTTAACTCGGGCCATTACTCCTCATATTCAGCCACCTTCAGATGTGAATTATTATTAATAACATTCCCAACTCAAGGTCAGTAACGACTGTCATGTAAACGTGTGGCATATACAGTGACTGCCACCTGGTGGACGAGTGTCAAGAAAACGTGTGGCATATACAATGCCTGCAACGTAAATGCTGACGACTGTCATGTAAACGTGTGACATATACAATGACTGCCACCTGAATGTGGGTGACTGTCATGTAAACGTGTGACATATACAATGACTGCCACCTGAAGGTAAACGTGTGACATATACAATGACTGCCACCTGAAGGTGAACGTGTGACATATACAGTGACTGCCACCTGAAGGTAAACGTGTGACATATACAATGACTGCCACCTGAAGGTAAACGTGTGACATACACAATGACTGCCACCTCAATGTGGGTGACTGTCATGTAAACGTGTGACATAGACAATGACTGCCACCTGAAGGTAAACGTGTGACATATGCGATGACTGCCACCTGAAGGTAAACGTGTGACATATATAATGACTGCCACCTGAAGGTAAACGTGTGACATACACAATGACTGCCACCTGAAGGTAAACGTGTGACATACACAATGACTGCCACCTGAAGGTAAACGTGTGGCATATACAATGACTGCCACCTGAAGGTAAACGTGTGACATATACAATGACTGCCACCTGAAGGTAAACGTGTGACATACACAATGACTGCCACCTGAAGGTAAACGTGTGACATATACAATGACTGCCACCTCAATGTGGGTGACTGTCATGTAAACGTGTGGCATATATAATGACTGCCACCTGAAGGTAAACGTGCGACATATACAATGACTGCTACGTAAATGCTGACGACTGTCATGTAAACGTGTGACATAGACAATGACTGCCACCTGAAGGTAAACGTGTGACATACACAATGACTGCCACCTGAAGGTAAACGTGTGACATATGCAATGACTGCCACCGGAATGTGGGTGACTGTCATGTAAACGTGTGACATATACAATGACTGCCACCTGAAGGTAAAAAAGCAGTCATGTAAACGTGTGGCGTATAACAATTAGTAGTAGTAGTAAATCATTGCCTTACGTCACTTTTCGGCGCAAAAGGTTTTTTAAGTGACATTGTAATACGAAAAAAACGTTGTAGTCAATTGATGAGATGAATGATGTACAGATGATGATGTGAGGGTGGGGGTGATAGGTCATAGTGGGATTAGAATATAAAAATGAAATGAATCGGGCTTTAGGCCACCTTTGTGCACATATAGGGGATTAGAATATGGCAGGTGGTGCATTAATACAACACGGGTTTACCCTCTAAGTATCTGGATATTTATTCATATTTCTCTTCACTTAGACATGTGAGTTCACGCCACAATTCCAACCTTTGCCAGATATGAGTCACTAACAGCTAGAGGGTTACCGTGTCCGCAGTCACTCTGTTTGGGCATGGTGTCGCCTCCATGGAGACAAAAGATTGTATCTGACACTTATAAAAGTGGCGGATAAACCCTTTCATCGCTAAGGGGTCTTGTCAAGTTAAAATAATTCCAAAAATCCGAGAAAAACTCGGATTGGTCAAACACCACCCACTCACCCGCCCATCCATTTTTTAATTTTTTTTGAAACAATTGGAAACATGAAAACAACACAAAAAACACAACATTTCAAAAAAAAAAAATCCAAATTGGGGCTTGACCCATCCACCTACTTCCGAGTTTTTCTCGGACTTTTGGATTTTTTTTAACTTCACAAAACCCCTGAGGGGGAGGGTAAACGAGGAGATGATGATAATGGTGAGAGATGTATAAAATATGACATCGGGGGATAAACACAATAATTGCTGTCTGGACATAAATTGTGTGTAATGTGCAAAGTGTTTTCTGGCATGTTTCGTCTGGAGATGTCACTCTGCTCTGCCCTGCAGACACAACACGTTGAATCAATGTTGGTTTAACGCTGGTCCACCGTCATGGATGGTGGACCAACGTTAAACCAACATTTATTCAGCATCTTTGCGGGCTGAGTGGTGATGTGGTCGGCTGATGTAGAGCTAGAGATGGTGCTGTGATGAGGTGGGCACGTGGTAATGGAACCTTTTATTATTTAAATGCCGTGTATGTATCGCCTCTGTCGTTTGTATTCAATGGGGATTCCACTTGGGCTTTAGGTAAGCAGCCACAATGAGGGCTTTTATATGGCAAATATCACACTCTCAATGCCTCGCGAGGATTTCCATGGAGACCGCGTCAGCTAGTTTTACAAAGTGGGAAGGGAAAGCACTATAAGCTTTATATCCTTATGTGCGGTTACATTAATGTTCACAAAAACACTTACTTCTTTACATTATTATTGTTCATATTGTTGGGAAGCATCTACGTGCATGCTCCATGTACATGCAAAATGTCTATGTGGACTGCATCGTATACATTCCCTGTAAACGGACTGACCAAAAGGAAGTATGGTTACTATGATCATTCGTTGGATTAAAATAATTCTAAAAATTCCGAAAATTTTCCTAGGCTTAGAATTTCCGCTATTTCATTTGAAATATTACATTGATTTATAATACATTTCTTAATTCACAGTACATTTGTTAAAAATGTCAATATAACACTTGTGATTTCCATCACTTGCCCTACAGTAAAAGTCAAAACAGAAACTGTTAAAATTATCATGCCAACGGGACTGTTCAAATTATTATATATAAAAACCATGCCTGGCTTTGCTCAGCCCGCATTGATACACTGCATATGGATCGGCCCTCATACAATTAACATTTATATGATACGTGCGTGTATATGGTGGCTAAAACAGAATGTTTCAAAATTCAGCTTGTGCTCTAAAACATATGCAATCGAAAACAATAATCAAAGGAACATGGTCACAATCGTGTGAAACAGCAATCTAGCTCAACCAATTATAAACCCAGTAATATAAATATTGATACATGCAGGTAAATATCGAAGTGAAATCACTCCACAATGCCAGACTTTTCACTTTTAAATTGAGCAGTTACTGGCTTTTTGGCGCATAGCAGTATTTACAAAACCTAACTAAATTGACGTTACTTTATTAAATATATATATCTCACATCCGCTCGCATTTTTCATTCCAACTTAACTCACGCAAATATATTATGCAATATAAACATTATAATAGAGAGTTTTATCAAAGGATACTGGAACTATATGCGTGATGTATTTGTGCCTCTCTGCTGAGATCCGAGGCATTCTGTTGCCATGGTTATAGTTTTGGTATTATTGCTGTATCATTCATCCAGTGTGGTATAAACCAATGAATTCTATGTCCGGCATTCATGCCATTCAGTGTAGGGATGGAGGGATTCCCGCCATTCGCTACATGGAGGGAACGGTCCTTATGAATGACTGTTCCAGATGCACCGTCCCTTATAACTGCCGCAAACCATGAAATCGCTCACATTGCCGGAAAATACCAATGGACGTAAGGTTAGAGTTCAAAGGAATGTCCCCTGGCTGGGCCTGCCCTCGTTGTGGACCAGAGCAGTGGGGAGCAGGGCATGGTCGTGTAGTGTAAAGTAGTGTAGAGCAGAGCAGAACAGAACAGAGCAGATCAGAGCAGAGCAGAGCAGAGCAGAGCAGAGCAAATCAGTGGGTTCAGTGCACAGCAGAGCAGAGACGAACAGTGCCGAGCAGTGCAGGGCAGAGCAGAGCAACGCAGAGCAGAATGGGATGGAGAAAATTAAAGCAGAGCAGATCAGATCAGATCAAAGTTGTACACGTGTAGTGTGCTATTTGTTGTTTTGTTCTGAGGGTGTCTCACCACATGGCTGCCACTTTTGTAAATGTTATCACACAATCTTTACTTCTCTCTCCATCATATCATGTTACATCATGTAACTCATCATATCCTCCAGTATGATAAATATACTTTGCAAACAGAATTTAAAACCAAATAAAATAGCATGGAAAAAAAAACTAGTTTGTGGCAGATGCCCAGGGAATCGAATAATGCGATTTTAGAAATGTCAGTTTTTCATAGATACAAATATTTGTCGTCATCATGGGCACATGCGGCTGGACATGTCGTTGGTAATTCTAGCATAGCTAAATGATAACTACTACCTGCCAAGTCAGCTGTACAAGGGTTAAACCTCAATCATCATAAGCATTGTATAAGGTGCACCTCACTGCCTCACTCACTGTATCATGCACAGCTTCACGTCTCCCTCATTCCCTCAGGCTCCCATCACTACCTCATGTACCGCTCACTCGCTTAGATGTATGTCACTGTATCCTGCCATGAGATGTATGTCCACCATACAGGTGGTGATATATGGCACAGAACACCTGTAGACATAGACCACTGGTGTGTCACGCTGCTTTACCACTGTGACCACACATCTGCGCTGTCACAGAATGACCCCATGGAGTACACTATGAGTCCCTTTGATCCATGCAGCCTTCCAGCCAGCCATCCAGCGATCCTCATGTACACAGGCCCACACACCAGCACGGCCACTTAAGCTGCTGAGAGCATCACACTGAGACTGCTGCTACAGGCTACAGGATCCACATGCATGCTACTGGAAGAAGCAAACAACAGTCTGCAGCCCAAAGACAAACAGCAGTAACTGCTTACTTGTAAAGTAAGCAGTTACTGCTGTTTGTCTTTACACGGCGGCCAGTATTCCAGTATTCGATGGCAGAAGAGAATCCTGCAGCACAAGGACAAACAGCAGTACCTGCTCACCTGTAAAGTAAGCAGTTACTGCTGTTTGACTTTGCATGGCAGATTTGCTGCTGTTAATTCTACTTGTCACATGTGTGACTTGTCAACGACCCTCTCGTGTCCGGAGGAAGCGTGTCCTGGGTCAAACACACTACTTCCTGGATAAGCTAGTTCAAACGGGTGATTCTTAAAACAGTGACATCTTCTATTGGTGATCCGTTAACAGTAAAACCAGAACTAATTATAATATTTATTTATGTCAAGTTGTATATATGCATTCGAAAAGAAAAAAGATCCACAAATACAAGTGAGAAATAAATTCATATTTGACTACATTTATGCAGATGCAGTGTTTCAGAGCTTTGAACTAAATTAAATATTAATGGTATACGGGTCTATCAACTTAATTAATTATTTGCTCCATTTTTTATTGTATTCTCACAGAAGATTAACAAGTGTTTCTGGTCATGCTAATACAAGCAACCATTTCAGTAATTATTCTGGTTATTCTGTGAGACGCAGTGACGTCATCGGAAACCATTTTGAATGGCTACACATTGAATACAATGTTATATAATTCCCATTCCCCCATACCCATTGTATTAGACTGCTAGGTAAAAACATTGCAAGTCAAGGCTATCGATTTTCACAGAATATACATTTTTTCACAGTCATACGTTATTAAAGTAAAAATAGCACCAAACACACACTGCGGAGTATATGCAAGCCTACATATTTGTAACGCTTCTTAAACTTATGGTGACAATAGCCTATTTGATGAAGGCTGATGGATAATTCTAAAATTAAACATGTTCATAACTCTGAGTATAAATAAATATTTGACAATAAATGCCTATTAATATCCGATACAAGCGGCTTTGTTTTGTCATCACTGCTATATATCTATATTTGAGTTTTTCAAATTCAATATAACTGCCTACGTAAGGACTCAATGATCATTAATACATAATTTATACAGGGGCGGAGCCAGCTTTTCAGTGAGGGGGGGGGGGGGGGTAAAATTTGACAAGAACATTATTTTACTGTAAAGGGGTCGAGGGGCCCGCCCCAGGGAAATTATTGATTTCCAAAGGTTTTGTCATCAGGTCATGCAATCTAAGGCATATTGGGCACTGTTTCTCACTCAGTATGTCACCAGATCATCAGGGAACCCCTAAATAAAATGATTATTTTTCCTTGTTAAACCCCCCAACCCCCCCAACCCCCCCCCCCCCCCCCTTGGATCCGCCAATGATATATAGCCCCTAAGTAATTCATGTATTTACAATGAAAGGAAAAATGCATAAAATAGAACGAATAACCTCAAAATACATGCCAACAATACGCTCTTCTCCTGCCCAATGAAAAATATTCCTAAGCAGTTTTAAGACATGTAAGGTCTTGCTTTTTATATCTGTCTCACATATAAATATTATTACAACATAATATGCCATATCTAGCACAGGCTGACTGTGTTATTGCTATTGCATTATGCATTAATAACTTGTCACAATGCAATGTGATCATGTATCCCTTTAAGCGCCAACATATTTATTTGGATTTTGATTACTTGAAGTTGTATCTCGCTATCGCGACCACACATCTTGGTATTCTACCCCAGAAAAATGACAAAATAACTCAGCCTGGCACATGGCAAGCTCAGCTAATTACTGCCGTCATTCAGCTGTTATTTAAACTAGAGGGTAGAATACCATACTTGGCCCAACATTTTTAAGTGGATAAAGATGGTTATATCTTTTTTTAAATTTGAGACTAATCATTTACAATAATAGGTGTCTTTACATAGACTCACATCCAATACCAGCCATTTGATATGCTAACCTTTTAAGCTCTAAACACGTCATCTAGGGTCGTTTTAATCTGTTTTATTAGAAGGTTATATTACACTTATTGGGAATTAAATGAATGTGTAAACCTAAAATTTGATCTCGTTTGGTTTCATATTAAACAATTAAGCGGAATTTTCACCCACTTGAAGTTGTGGGTCGCGGTAGCGAGACACAACTTCAAGTGGGTGAAAATTTAAAGCCGATAACGGGAAATCGTCACCGTAATGTTAACAGCGTGCGTTGTCGCGATTAGAGCTTATAAGTGTCCATTGACAACTTACAAGCTATTGATTTATAAATGATAGAATTCAGACATCATCTCACTGTAAATCATGAAGGTAGAGCTCCATTGTAATTGAAGACAAACGATTAAATGGGCAGATCGTATTTTCCTAGACCCTACATCAAGTCTGAGAAAGGACGGCCGGAAGGTGGCGGATTTCACCAACAACAACAACGTCGATATACAATGCTTTTAGGGTTAGATTTATCATCGTTTTTTTAAGATGATGCAAATGCATACTGACAGGACTAGAATCATAATGTTATGTAGAATATATCAGTAGCCAATTCACAACAACGCAACACAGCTCTGCACCGAAAAATTGGGCTTGCAACAAAAACGAAAATATTTCCAAATGGGAACGTTTCCAATGCATGTACTATAATGTGAAACCGTACACTAAAAACTTCAACGTTTCCAAGGCATGTATGAGAACGTGTAATCGTACACTAAATACTACAACGTTTCCAATGCATGTATGATGCATGTATGATAGCGTAAAATCTTACACCAAATAATACAACGTTTCCAATACATGTACTATAATGTGAAACCGTACACTGAAGACATCAACGTTTCCAATGCATGTATGATGCGTGTATGATAGCGTAAAATCGTACACCAAATACTACAACGTTTCCTATGCATGTATGATAACGTAAAGTCGCACACCAAATACTACAACGTTTGCAATGCATGTATGATGCATGTATGATAGCGTGAAATCGTACACTAAATATTGCAATGTTTCCTATACATGTATTATAACGTAAAATCGTACACCAAATACTACAACGTTTCCTATGCATGTATTATAACGTAAAATCGTACACCAAATACTACAACATTTCCTGCTCGTATTATAACGTAAAATCGTATACCAAATACTACAACGTTTCCTACGCATGTATTATAACGTGGAAGCGTACACCAAATACTACAACGTTTCCAATGCATGTATTATAACTTAAAATCGTACACCAAATACTACAACGTTTCCTATACATGTATTATAACGTAAAATCGTACACCAAATACTACAACGTTTCCTATGCATGTATTATAACGTAAAATCGTACACCAAATACTACAACATTTCCTGCTCGTATTATAACGTAAAATCGTATACCAAATACTACAACGTTTCCTACGCATGTATTATAACGTGGAAGCGTACACCAAATACTACAACGTTTCCAATGCATGTATTATAACTTAAAATCGTACACCAAATACTACAACGTTTCCAAAACATGTATGATGACGTGAAGTCGTACACCAAATACTACAACTACAATGCATTTATTATAAAGGGAAATCGTACACTGATGGCTACAACGTCTCCAATGCATAACGTGAAATCTTACACTAAATACTATAATGTATCCAAAGCATCTACTATGACTCGAAATCTTACACTAAAGACTGTAATGTCTTCAAAGCATGTACTATGCCTTGAAATTTTACACTAAAGCCTACAAGGAGTAGGCACATGCTGTAACTATAACAGCTCATATTTCGTTATAAAACTAAAAAGTTGATCCCTTGTGTAAATTCGAGTCATCTATTGAGACATTGCGTGTTGGTCAACTTGTAGTATACAGAAGGGTTCCAGTGACATTAACGTCATTGTAAAGTATACACAGCCACTCTACACAGAGGGATTTTCATTTCTATTTGACACGAGGTTTGAATGATCAGAATCTCAATGACCGCGAATGTCATCATAGAAAGTTGTAAAGGGGAAGGGTCTGGTCACAATATCAAACTTACCATTAACATGATCATGTACAGTACACTATGGTGTGAACAGCGTGATACATACCTGGAAAGACACAAATAAAACAAAACATAAGTAACTCGATTTATCTCGAATTATCACATAATTGCTTGTCCTATTCAATATTATTATTTTCGAGCAGTCTATATTTTAACCCTTTAAACGCCAAATTTTTCAATTGAAATTTTACTCCCACTTGAAATTCAAGTGAGTGAAAAATATTCAGATTTGACAAAATAGAGGTCAACGATTTTGAAATATTGTTGCCAGATGTCACCTTTTATCTTTAAAATGTTCAAAAGCTGGTATTTAATGAGGTGATAAAAAATGAAAAAAAAGTATATAATTGGTGGCTAAAGGGTTACCTGGCTCAATTCTCATTATCATGTATCGTCAGTGGGAATTTTAACCGTCTGAAGCCTGAGTTACTAACACAATTTCCAGAGTAAAATGACGGTTATATAACTCTACTTAAACATTGATCCTTCAACCGCTATAAAAAATAAGTTTATTTTTACCCACCTGAGGTTGTGTCTCGCTACCGCGATTCACAACTGAAAAATGTCCATATTTGTTTAATTTCAGACCCCTAAAATGGCAAACCCTCATGCTTAACCACACATTTCATTACCAAGAACAGCAATTTGATTGACTAATAAAACGAATTGAAAAGAACTGTTCTCGCGCTTCACAACTTAATGGCTCAGTGATATCTCGCAAGTGGAGTTATTAAACTAACTGAGTATCAACCATAAAATATGTAATACATTTCAGTGACTCCGTTAAAAAGTAACTTCACTCTTACAACGCTGAAATATTTATTATGAACCATGTCGATCAAAGGGTTCTTTTTAATTTGAAATCCTCATAAATGTCTTAGTTAGCTCTTTCCACTTAATTTGAATATCTTTTTCATGGGCCTACGAGCATTTAAATATGTGTACTCTTTCATTACGGGGATCGTCTTCAGACGTCAGAATCTGACGACTATATACGTCAGATTCTGACGTGTGAAGACGAACCCCGCGCTAAAAGAGTTAAACAAATCTAGACACGGGTCTGTCAGGTGAAGATGTAATGATTAATGCTTTATATAACCTGTGAGAGTTGATTTAAGAAAACATCATTAGTTTAAGTTTGGTTACAATCCTGGGGAAAATGTAAGCCTGCCATTTCACAGCAATGATTATCTCCACCAATCTAGCGCCCGGCATTCACCCCTGCCTGCAGCTGCCCAGTGGTCAAGTGATCAAATGAGAATTATTTATCTCAGTGACAATCAACGACAAGGGCCTCAGACGGACTCGTTAAACCCATCTGAAACGTGGAATAAATGTTGGTTTAACGTTGGTCCAGCGTCTACGACGCTGGACCAACGTTAAACCAACATTTATTTAATGTATTGTGTCTGCTGGGAATATAATCTGATACCATCAGCTCACCACAGCCTCAGACCTCCAGGGTTTTAATTTCAAATCCTGTGTCTGGAGGGCAGTGTCATCTCACTCATCTCACCATCCTCAGGAGCTTCTCATGGCCCAATTTAGCCTGTATGTGCACGAAAGTGGCCTAAACCTCGATTCGTTTCATTTATTTACCACAGCCAGAATAACAACTAATGACACAGAAATATTCGATGTGAACTCCAAAACTCCAAATCAGTTACTGTAGTATTGTGATTATGGCTGCACTGTAAATATTTAGGTTAATTTGAGAACATTGCTTTGTCAGCCCCAAATGTAACATCCTCATCCGAATGCAACAGAATTTCAAGTTATTGGTATAATTTTATCAGGTATATTGCTGGTGATTTCAAACATGTATATTATTTCTGAATGCAGAGTGAATGGCATAAAAAAATGAATTTCCCGTGAGAATATGATGATGATTTATAATTTTAATGATTATAATATAGTGAGTGACAATTACAACATTTTAACTCACTGTCGTACGTGCCATGCAAAACTTCTGGTTGATAAGATTATAGGCCTCGTTAAGTGTAGGATCCTGAGATGCGAATGTCATAGCGGCGAGTAATTGAGCGGCAACAAACACGAGACATGTTGGTTTAATGCTGAGCCAGCGTCGCAGACCAACATTGGGTGGTGCTGGCAAGGTTTTATATCCAACTTAAATGAACGATACATGTTAATATCGTCTGTGGCAGAGGTCTGAGATGAACAGCCCTGGGATAACCCCTTGGAGCTCGAAATCAAATATTATACATATTCACCCGCATCAACCTGTTTCTCTCTACCGCGACCCACAACTTTAATTGGCTGAAAATTATTCATATCTGCTTAATTTTAAAACTAAATATTAGTAAATCTTGATGTTTAAACCCTCATTTCATTCCTAATAACAGTGCTCTGATCGGCTAAGAAAACAAATTAAAAACAGGTCTAGTGGTGCTTATCACTTTAATGATTAACAACACGCCAGATTTGTTCACTCTAAAAACCTTTCGACGTTCAATAAAAATTGAAAATAATCGGTATGAAATTATTTATCAAAGATGTTCAAATAGCACATGAGAAGATAATTCTAAGTGTATTTTGATTCGGAACGTTAAAACAAAAAATCACGAACAACTCGATGTGTGTTCCACATAGGCATGCTCGAATTACATTTTTACAAAGTTGTTTTTACTCATTTCCAATCTCACTCCACCAACAGCTCGGCTATCGATATAGTAATGTTCACCACAAAAAATATCACGTATATGTTGTCACTGAATAATTGATAAAGTGGTGATAAGTGATTAATTATTGAAAGGTAAAACATCATCTGATTATTCAGTTATCAATTAGACACATTATATTTTTGTTGTATGTTGTAAGTAATCAATATTACTATCTATGTAAGCAATTGTCGTAATATTTGGTCGTGATGAAGTGATGATTATATAAAAATAAAACGTGAGCTAATTATTTTGTTACAAGTTCGCCACATTGTATTGTTGTTGTATGTTGTAAATAATCGATATTGTTAATATACATGAAAGCAATTGTCATAATAATTTGATTAAATGATTAATTATGTAAAGATAAAACGCCAGCTGATTATTCAGTTACAAGTTGGACACGTTGTACCATTGCTGTATGTTGTGAATAGTCTACATATGCCGTATTACACATCATAATCATGATAATATCTATGAAAGCAATTGTCGTAATAATGGGTCGATAAATGAAATGAATCGGGCTTTAGGCCACCTTTGTGCACATATAGGCTAAACTGGGCCAGGAGAACGTCCTGAGGGTGGTGAGATGATTGAGATGACACTGTCCTCCAGACACAGGATTCGAAATTCGAGCCCTGGCGGTCTGAGGCCGAGCACGCTACCTCTCGGTCACGGAGGCTCCCCACAATACACAATACTTTCACACGTGGATGGGGAAGAAACATTTTCTGTTTCTTTGAAACCGCCGAGACCGGGAACCGAACCCCGAACTCTGGCGCGAAAGGCAGCGGTGCTAACCACTACCCTAGGGCCCCCGCCCAATGGGTCGATAAATGAGACCTGGGAACATGTTGCAGTTGACTGCCACCTGGTGAATGTATGGTAGGGCATATACCATTATATAGGCTCGTTTCAGCAAACAAGTTGACGTTAAGGCATTGTTAGTTTAATGTTGGGCCACAGTTTACGACGCTGGCCCAATATTGAACCAGCAAAATAACGGTCAACTCATTAGGCAGTCCATCCCAGTAAACACAGAACAGTTAGTGTATTATCGAAGACGTTGTGATTACGTTGTACGTCTTTACCCGTTTTCACCTAACCCCTACAACGTTGAAATATTTTTATAGAAACAATCGAGACCGAAGGGTTTTCTCAATTTAAATGTCTTAGATAGCTATTTCATTTGAATACCTGTGTTATGAGTCTACGACCATTATAAATATAATTCTTTCAGTGCAGGGATCGTTTTTAGACGTCTTATTCTGGCGTCTATAGACGTCAGATTCTGACGTCTAAGGACGGTCCCCGCGCTGACAGGGTTAATACAAAATGTTTCAGGAATATCCGTTCACATCCAATACAAATGTTAGCCAGTCTTAAGCTTATTCAGGTTAATCCACAAGATGAATAGATAATACTGAATAGGATGAACACACGCAAATAATCTACATATTGAAAACATAAATCAGACTTATTGTAAATGAAGTGGCCACTGATAAATAGACCTTCTGATTAACCAGCCCTTTTAGTCGCTAGGACTCCTCCCTTATTTAGCAAACGAATCCTGAGAAGTTTTTTTATCATTCTTTTAGCAGAGCTCTAGCTGGTGCAGCATCTAACGAACACTGGTTTAACATGTTGTGTTGGCTGGGAAGGCTGTCAAGACGCTATTGACCCATCTAGTCGCTATGATTCCTATTGTCTAATATTAGGCCCAACTGATGGGGTTGGGCCTAACCTTTCACCATAAAATTCACATTGAATAATTTTTACTGATTGCGAACAATTACAAAATCCTTGCCATTTCTAGCTTGGGTTACTAATGATCATGGTTGAATGCTTTGTGATAAGATTTAATTTTGTTTTGATGTGTTTGATTGTCTGTTCTGAAATTCGGGGTATAGATTTGGTGGAATGTTAGACCTAACCGTATCAGTTGGGCCTAATATTAGACTATGACTCCTCTATAAGTCGGCAGACTAATAATTTTGATATTGTTTCAGTTGAAAGGCTATCAAGAAGCTACTGATACGATCACATATGCCTTTTTGTACTCGTGTTAGAGCTAGTTGTTAATGTTATGCTTTTTAGTGATCATATATGCGTCACTACGATTTAAAGAGTTTATACAGTAATCTGCCCGGCGAGTTTCTCTTAGCATAGAGCTTCATGACAGAGATAAATGATGCCCAGGTGACACCATTCAACATTTTTAGCTATTCACCTGGGCATCATTCAGATTCAGATTTTGCACATCATTCAAAAACCTGGCTAAGAGGTATTTTGGAAATATATACTGGCCCCATGGAAGAAGAAAAATAATAATAAGAAGAAAAAACTTTTATTTCACCATTCATATTTATATTACAATGTGCGTAAATGAATAAATGAGTAAATGATTTACGACACACCAATTTAGACAGTGGAAGCGGGACTGTGAGCTTTATTTCTGTGGACATGCAGTATGTAGGCCTTTATTGTTTTTAATGATCTCAAAATGACGAAATTCGACATATTTTCCTAGTTTAAAGGGTCCATGGATACTCATGAGACCTAGAATGAACAAGCAAACACATACATTATGTTAAAATTTATTTGTATACGCATTGTCTGCTACACATTGTTGAATCAGTCTATTCGGATCTACGAATCTAGTTATTTTTATACTGGCCAGGTCAGGCACAATATGCGGGTTTAACCATGGCGTTGTATGTATATTGATACATGGCTCAACGTATGTAACTATGCTGGTCAAATTGACGTTTTCTATTTAAAATCTTAGAACAGAATTATGTGCCTATTTTGTGTATTTTAACTCGAAGAAAGAAATCAATTACGGTAGATTCGTTGATCGAATATACTCGGCGCTGCGCGCCTCTTACATTCGATCAACGAATCTATCGTTCGTTCTCTATCCTTGACAGATCGGTACACCACGGAAGTCTGCATTTACACTGAGTTTGTGTGAAGACAATCATTGTGTTTGTCACTCTGGTAAAGAAGATGAATGGCGTGTAAAATGGCGGCCCGTAATGGTCTCCCTGGAGACAGATTAGACACATCTCAGGCCCCTCTCCCCCACATCTCGCTCACATCTCGTGGGGCAGATTAGCCGAGTCATCATTGCCCTCCCGGTAACATATCGATCAGCTCGCGGTCAACTCTCGCTGCATCAATGCGTCCGGGTTTCACAGCCAAGGATTTGACATAAACTGACAAGATCTGATTTGACTTCTTTGCACGCAGACTCAGTGGCCTATCCGTGACGTACATTTTCAGCAGGAATTTTTTTTTGGCTGAAAAATGTCTGGCTTCTGCGGATTTACCTGCCAAGTGAATGTATGGCTGCTTTGCTAAGGTGCAAAAATTGTGATTTCTGCGTTGTCATGAAAATAGGTGATTAAAGGCAAGGGCCTCTCTAGGGCGGGGGCCCTAGGGTAGTGGTTAGCACCGCTGCCTTTCACGCCAGAGTTCGGGGTTCGGATCCCGGTCACAGCGGTTTGAAAGAAACCAAAATGTTTCTTCCCCATTCACGTGTGAAAGTCAGTATTGTGGGGAGCCTCCGTGGCCGAAAGGTAGCGTGCTCGGCCTCAGACTGCCAGGGCTCGAGTTTCGAATCCTGTGTCTGGAGGACAGTGTCATCTCAATCATCTCACCATCCTCAGGAGGTTCTCCTGGCCCAGTTTAGCCTATAGGTGGCCTAAAGCCAGATTCAATTCATTTCATTTCATTTTTGCAATGGCCTATCGTGTAACAAAAACCATATTTGATATCGATGATCAAGGAAAAGAGTATCGATACAGATGCGAGAGACTGTCACCTAGGATATGTGTAAATTAATTCGTAATGTACCCGATTATATAGCAAATTGCGCCCAGGCTGGGTAGTGAGCTTCTATTCTGTTTTGCTACAATGATCTATAATATTTATCTTACGACTGTCCCACTCCGCAGCACATTGACCAAGATGTGATCAGTGAAACGTGACGACTCAACTACTTTATCATGCCATATGTTGAAATGATGTCACTCGGTTATATAGCGGTCACTGAATGTCAGAACTGTAATACAGCTGTCACTGAATGACAGGACGGTAAAACAGCGGTCACTGAATGACAATACGGCAATGCACGGTCACCGAATGACAGAACGGTAATACAGCTGTCACTGACTGACAGGACGGTAATACAGCTGTCACTGGATGACAGGAATGTAATACAGCCCTCAATAAATGACAGAACGCTAAAACAGCTGTCACTCTATGACAGGAGGATAATACAGCTGTCACTCCATGCCAAGAAAGTTAAACAGCTGTCACTGAATGACAGGACGGTAATACAGCTGTCACTGAATGACAGGACGGTAATACAGCTGTCACTCTATGGCCGGACGGTAACACAGCTGTCACTCTATGATAGGACGGTAATACAGCTGTCACTCTACAACAGGACGGTAATACAGCTGTCACTCTACGACAGGACGGTAATACAGCTATCATTGAATGACAGGACGGTAATACAGCGGTCAATGAATGCCAGGACGGTAATACAGCTGTCACTCTATGGCCGGACGGTAACACAGCTGTCACTGAATGACAGGACGGTAATACAGCTGTCACTCTATAGCAGGACGGTAACACAGCTGTTGCTAAATGACAGGACGGTACTACAGCTGTGACTTAATGAAAATACGGTAATACAGCTGTTACTTAATAAAAAGGACAGTAATACAGCTGTCACTCTATGACAGAACGGGAATACAGCTGTAATTGAATAACAGGACGGTAATACAGTTGTCACTCTATGGAAGGACGGTAACACAGCTGTCACTGAATGACAGGACGCTAATACAGCTATCATTGAATGACAGGACGGTAATAAAGCTTTCACTGAATGACAGGGCGATAATACAGCTGTCACTGAATGACAGAGCGGTAATAAAGCTGTCACTCTATGATAGGACGGTAATACAGCTGTCACTCTACAACAGGACGGTAATACAGCTGTCACTCTACGACAGGACGGTAATACAGCTATCATTGAATGACAGGACGGTAATACAGCGGTCAATGAATGCCAGGACGGTAATACAGCTGTCACTGAATGACAGGACGCTAATACAGCTGTCACTGAATGACAGGGCGGTAACATAGCTTTCACTGAATGACAGGACGGTAATACAGCTTGCACTCTATGACAGGACGGTAATACAGCTGTCACTCTACGATAGGACGGTAATACAACTCTCACTCTATGACAGGACGGTAATACAGCTGTCACTGAATGACAGGGCGGTAATACAGCTATCACTCTATGGCAGGACGGTAATACAGCTGTCACTGAATGACATGACGGTACTACAGCTGACACTCTATGGCAGGACGGTAACACAGCTGTCACTGAATGACAGGGCAGTAATACAGCTGTCACTCTATGGCAGGACGGTAATACAGCTTTCACCGAATGACAGGGCGGTAATACAGCTGTCACTGAATGACAGGACGGTAATAAAGGGGTCACTGAATTTCAATACGGTCATACAGCTGTCACTGAATGACAGGACGGTAATACATCTACCACTGAATAACAGGGCGGTAATACAGCTGTCACTCTATGACAGGACGGTAATACAGCTGTCACACTATGACAGGACGGTAATACAGCTGTCACTGACTGACAGGACTGTAACACAGCTGTCACTGAATGACAGGACGGTAATACAGCTGTCACTGTATGACAGGACGGTAATACAGCTATCACTCTATGGCAGGACGGTAACAAGCTGTCACTGACAGGACGGTGATACAGCTATCATTGAATGACAGGACGGTGATACAGCTATCATTGAATGCCAGGACGGTGATACAGCTGTCACTGGATGACAGGACGGTAATACAGCTGTCACTGAATGACAGGACGGCAACACAGCTGTCACTCTATGACAGGACGGTAACACAGCTGTCACTCTATGCCAGGACCGTAACACAGCTGTAACTCTATGCCAATGACCGTAACACAGCTGTCACTCTATGCCAGGACGGTAATACAGCTGTCACTGAATGACAGGACGGTCATACAGGGGTCACTGAATTTCAATACGGTCATACAGCTGTCACGGAATGACAGAACCGTAATACAGCTGTCACTCTATAGCAGGACGGTAACACAGCTGTTGCTAAATGACAGGACGGTACTACAGCTGTGACTTAATGAAAATACGGTAATACAGCTGTTACTTAATAAAAAGGACAGTAATACAGCTGTCACTCTATGACAGAACGGGAATACAGCTGTAATTGAATAACAGGACGGTAATACAGTTGTCACTCTATGGAAGGACGGTAACACAGCTGTCACTGAATGACAGGACGCTAATACAGCTATCATTGAATGACAGGACGGTAATAAAGCTTTCACTGAATGACAGGGCGATAATACAGCTGTCACTGAATGACAGAGCGGTAATAAAGCTGTCACTCTATGATAGGACGGTAATACAGCTGTCACTCTACAACAGGACGGTAATACAGCTGTCACTCTACGACAGGACGGTAATACAGCTATCATTGAATGACAGGACGGTAATACAGCGGTCAATGAATGCCAGGACGGTAATACAGCTGTCACTGAATGACAGGACGCTAATACAGCTGTCACTGAATGACAGGGCGGTAACATAGCTTTCACTGAATGACAGGACGGTAATACAGCTTGCACTCTATGACAGGACGGTAATACAGCTGTCACTCTACGATAGGACGGTAATACAACTCTCACTCTATGACAGGACGGTAATACAGCTGTCACTGAATGACAGGGCGGTAATACAGCTATCACTCTATGGCAGGACGGTAATACAGCTGTCACTGAATGACATGACGGTACTACAGCTGACACTCTATGGCAGGACGGTAACACAGCTGTCACTGAATGACAGGGCAGTAATACAGCTGTCACTCTATGGCAGGACGGTAATACAGCTTTCACCGAATGACAGGGCGGTAATACAGCTGTCACTGAATGACAGGACGGTAATAAAGGGGTCACTGAATTTCAATACGGTCATACAGCTGTCACTGAATGACAGGACGGTAATACATCTACCACTGAATAACAGGGCGGTAATACAGCTGTCACTCTATGACAGGACGGTAATACAGCTGTCACACTATGACAGGACGGTAATACAGCTGTCACTGACTGACAGGACTGTAACACAGCTGTCACTGAATGACAGGACGGTAATACAGCTGTCACTGTATGACAGGACGGTAATACAGCTATCACTCTATGGCAGGACGGTAACAAGCTGTCACTGACAGGACGGTGATACAGCTATCATTGAATGACAGGACGGTGATACAGCTATCATTGAATGCCAGGACGGTGATACAGCTGTCACTGGATGACAGGACGGTAATACAGCTGTCACTGAATGACAGGACGGCAACACAGCTGTCACTCTATGACAGGACGGTAACACAGCTGTCACTCTATGCCAGGACCGTAACACAGCTGTAACTCTATGCCAATGACCGTAACACAGCTGTCACTCTATGCCAGGACGGTAATACAGCTGTCACTGAATGACAGGACGGTCATACAGGGGTCACTGAATTTCAATACGGTCATACAGCTGTCACGGAATGACAGAACCGTAATACAGCTGACACTCTATGACAGGACGGTAACACAGCTGTTGCTAAATGACAGGACGGTACTACAGCTGTGACTTAATGAAAATACGGTAATACAGCTGTTACTTAATAAAAAGGACAGTAATACAGCTGTCACTCTATGACAGAACGGGAATACAGCTGTAATTGAATAACAGGACGGTAATACAGTTGTCACTCTATGGAAGGACGGTAACACAGCTGTCACTGAATGACAGGACGCTAATACAACTATCATTGAATGACAGGACGGTAATAAAGCTTTCACTGAATGACAGGGCGATAATACAGCTGTCACTGAATGACAGAGCGGTAATAAAGCTGTCACTCTATGATAGGACGGTAATACAGCTGTCACTCTACAACAGGACGGTAATACAGCTGTCACTCTACGACAGGACGGTAATACAGCTATCATTGAATGACAGGACGGTAATACAGCGGTCAATGAATGCCAGGACGGTAATACAGCTGTCACTGAATGACAGGACGCTAATACAGCTGTCACTGAATGACAGGGCGGTAACATAGCTTTCACTGAATGACAGGACGGTAATACAGCTTGCACTCTATGACAGGACGGTAATACAGCTGTCACTCTACGATAGGACGGTAATACAACTCTCACTCTATGACAGGACGGTAATACAGCTGTCACTGAATGACAGGGCGGTAATACAGCTATCACTCTATGGCAGGACGGTAATACAGCTGTCACTGAATGACATGACGGTACTACAGCTGACACTCTATGGCAGGACGGTAACACAGCTGTCACTGAATGACAGGGCAGTAATACAGCTGTCACTCTATGGCAGGACGGTAATACAGCTTTCACCGAATGACAGGGCGGTAATACAGCTGTCACTGAATGACAGGACGGTAATAAAGGGGTCACTGAATTTCAATACGGTCATACAGCTGTCACTGAATGACAGGACGGTAATACATCTACCACTGAATAACAGGGCGGTAATACAGCTGTCACTCTATGACAGGACGGTAATACAGCTGTCACACTATGACAGGACGGTAATACAGCTGTCACTGACTGACAGGACTGTAACACAGCTGTCACTGAATGACAGGACGGTAATACAGCTGTCACTGTATGACAGGACGGTAATACAGCTATCACTCTATGGCAGGACGGTAACAAGCTGTCACTGACAGGACGGTGATACAGCTATCATTGAATGACAGGACGGTGATACAGCTATCATTGAATGCCAGGACGGTGATACAGCTGTCACTGGATGACAGGACGGTAATACAGCTGTCACTGAATGACAGGACGGCAACACAGCTGTCACTCTATGACAGGACGGTAACACAGCTGTCACTCTATGCCAGGACCGTAACACAGCTGTAACTCTATGCCAATGACCGTAACACAGCTGTCACTCTATGCCAGGACGGTAATACAGCTGTCACTGAATGACAGGACGGTCATACAGGGGTCAATGAATTTCAATACGGTCATACAGCTGTCACGGAATGACAGAACCGTAATACAGCTGACACTCTATGACAGGACGGTAACACAGCTGTCACTCTATGCCAGGACGGTAATACAGCTGTCACTCTATGTCAGGACGGCGACACAGCTGTCATTGAATAACAGGACGGTAATACAGCTGTTAATGAATGACAAAACGATAATACAGCTGTCACTCTATGTCAGGACGGCAATACAGCTGTCATTGATTAACAGGACGATAATACAGATGTTACTGAAGGACAAGACAGTAATACAGCTGTCACTCTATGACAGGACGGTAATACAGCTGTCATTCTATGTCAGGACGGTAACACAGCTGTCACTATATGACAGGACGGTAATACACCCGTCATTCTATGTCAGGACGGTAACACAGCTGTCACTCTATGACAGGACGGTAATACACTTGTCATTGAATGACAGGTCTGTGATACAGCTGCTACTGAATGAAAGGACGGTAATACAGCTGAACAATTTTCAGCGTGAGAGATATAAAATTTAGGATGTTATACCACATGTTTCAGTGCACACACCAGGTCATTTCTAAATTAAAAACACATGGGCCACCTACTGAAAACTATTTAGGTATCACATAACAATTTCGATAGCTTCCACGATTGAAATCATTTTGTAAAAACTGCATTTTATTGTGTATATTGCGCGGTGCTTTTTGGGAACCGTGTCCTGTGTAATATGAACAGTGGCCTATCGCTTTACGGATCTCCCAATAAATAACATCAAGTAATAAAGTAACATCAGTTGAAAATAGAGATCTGGAATATCCGAATATAATACGAGGTAATGCCTTAGCTACCATGTTATCGTTGTCACGCTGCATTTATTTTATCTAGACATTACCGTATATCAAGATGACAGCATGATGGCTGGTGGAGTGAACGAGTGCTTTCTGGCTGATTCAACCCTCATAGATACAGAAAATATTGGTAAAGAACTAGACACTCATCCAGAGACTGCAAACCTCCGCCCAAATTAATGATCGTAATCCGGCTCTGGTATCCAGATCGTAATCCAGATCATCCCTTTATTGACGGAGGTAATTAGACAGTAGCCCGGCTTCTCTGATTGCAAAACGCCACACAAATCTCCATCACTCGATCTCTTGTTGTAAGCATATTTCCAATAGAATTAACGGAATAAGAGTAGTAAACTTCCACACAATTAGAACGCTTTGAAAAATCACACAGGGTAATATTACAGCGATCCACAACCTCAACTCATATTTGAAACCAAACATTTGCAAATCTTGATGCTATAATATTCATTCAATTCATAATAAATGTGATTTAAACATCCAGTAAAACAGATTAAAAACGACTTTGGTCATGCTTAACGGCGTAACGGCTAAAAGAGAGTGTCTGTATTCAATGCAAGGGGGGGGGGGGGGGTTATGTCAGCAATTATTGACATCTTAACTAATTGAATAAATACGTGAATACATTGTTGAAAGAGTGTATTATAATTCGTTCCATTGGAGTTACAAACTTCCCCTTTGTAAAGTGGTTTCTTATCTTCTGACCCCAATGGGACGATATGATCTGTTTGTTTTCTTAATTGGAATGGCTTTTAAAACGAGATATCCTTGATGACAACGAAAGCCCAGATAACGTATCAGGAAAAATAAGACGTGTACAGAATGCTCGTCTTCGATGCTGGCAAACATTTAAAAATATTGGATAAACGTCTAATGTTTGTCGGGTGGCTTCATGCCTCTGTGATCTAACACGTAGAGTCACCTGGTGAGGTCAGTGGAACTAACGCCAGCTCAGCGTGATAACAGACATCTGCAGATAAATTCTGCCGTTGAAAGCCAAAAGGCAGTATCTGCTTACTCTACAAGTAAACAGATGTGCTTATAGCTTTGCAGGGCATCTGCTGTCCTCAATTAATCAGCAAACAGCCCAGCGAACAAGAGACGTGAATCACATGCTGAGCCAATTTTGGGCCGGCGTCGTATACGAGAGACCAGCATTGCTTCAACATTGATCCCACGCGTATTGTGTGTTGAGAGGTTCTTGCGGCACCAAGGTAAATATATGAAATATGTATGTGTAAGCCTTGTATATACATGCACAATTTATCGCAGATATAGAGCCACAGAAAACATTATTTCAGCAGCATATCATTTCACTGCGTTTTATTTACATTTTAAATTGCCTTTTTTGAAGGTGAAATATATTTCTGATCGGCGTGATTTAAAAATGGTCGTTCTTTTGCAATTGCATTAACATCCAATTCTACATCCAATGTTCACACATTTGAAGTTTGGGTTGCATCAGCGCGGTGACCGACTTTAAATAATAATCTAAATCCTAATCTGACGTATATATACGTCTGATTATGACGTTCAGGGTCGATCCCCACACTGAATGAGTAATCTATCTATAATGGCCGTATACACTCTTAACATAAGTATTCAAATAAAGCGGAAAGAGCTAACTACGACACTTATGATGAATTTAAATTGGAAAAAAATCGCCCCCATGCATGATTTATATAGTAGTAGTCAGACTTCGGGTCGAATACATACAAATGTAATCGAATACGAATACATTATAAAGTCATAAATATGAATACGAATACAAATACTCCATTTTAAAAATGTATTCGAATACGAATACATTACTTTTCAAATGTGTTCGAATACGAATACGAATACATTTAAAACTCAAAAATGTCACTAGTGATATAAATATATATTTATGTACATATATTCAGTATATGTATAATATCACTGAAATAATACGATTTCTATGAACTCTTTAGTTGTTATAAAGCATGGTAAATTACCAAGTCTGTAATCATTTTAAAATGTTAAGTATTACGTTTTATTATATGAAACGTTTCAAAGGCTTGTATTTTGCTGTATACTAACTTGTTTCAGTAATTAGTATATAAAACCGCATAGATTAAGGTACAAATTTGGGAATAAATGACAAAGTTAAAATAATAATTTGTAGAAATAGTGTGTTTTTATGCATTGGCAATTTTTTGGGGCAACATTGCATTATATGTAATGTCTAGAATGTAGGTACAGCATTAAAATGGAGCCTGTTTACTACTCGTGCTATGCGATGATATCTCGGGCTCCATATAAATAAACATACATAGCTCAGCATTTATACAGTTATGGTACTTAGTTGCATTATTTATTACATAGAAAACATATTTCATGTTGTTTTAGGTGAATAATGCATAGGGCTATTTTTGTGCGCAACAATTCTAGAAAATGAAATGTGGTTTCATAGACATTTTAATGAGACGATTCTAGCACCGAGAGGGTTAATTGCATAGTCATTGTTAAGTTGACAATCTGCGCCTTCGCTGAGGTGATCAAATGTGTGGATTATTTTCTACGCACCAGTGGTAGGCTAGAGGTTCCAAGGTGTGTTTCTTTGTTCTTTGGCAGGGCAGGGTGGGGGGGGGGGTAGGGAAATCGGCCGTGGTTTATAACCAATCAAATGTTGAGATGTTGTTACAAAATAGAGGGGAAAGCATTTTTCTAATGTCGGTGACAGGAGAGGGGCAATGTCGGTGATCGTCAGTAGTCTGGACATTCTATGACCAATCAAATTGAATGCATAGTTGCAACGAATGTCATAGTTTTTCCAGATACCGATGACAGGGGAGGGGCACTGTCGGTGGCTGCAAGTCCCGTATTTTTAATGTAGGCCTAACGCGCTAAGATTAAGGGAGTAGCTTGCTGTCCTGTAGGTTTGTGAAATCAGCCGTGACCAGTGATTTGTTTTGTTCAGCTTTTTCAGCGTTAATTAGCTCAGGCACCGTATAGACACAACGGTTTCATTAGTGTTAAGTCAAAACGCGACGAGTTAAGACACAGAAATATTTGGTCAATTGCTCTTTTTCACAACTTCGCTGTTCAATGTTAAATGTTCTGCGGGTGTAAGATCACAGCAAGGAGGAACAAATAAATTAGTTGTGCCTGTTTAAAAATTACCATAGCTACACTAATCCACTAATCGCTTTTTAAAAACCGTTGGCACTTAAACTGTCTAGTGGTGTGAAGTTCAGTTAGACCAGTGTGACATGAATGCCTCGCACCCACTCCCATTGCCCTGCAAAATATGATTCATCATTAAATTGTACAGCGAAACTCAAGTCTCCGGCCGTCTGGGCATGTCTGGGGGTATATCCCCTAGACATGCCCAGAACCCCTTATCGGGCGAGCGAAGGAAAACACTCTCAATAACCCACCATGCCCTATCACCCCCACCCTCACATCATCATCTGTACATCATTCATCTCATCAATTGACTACAACGTTCTTATCGTATTATAATGTCACTTAAAAGACTTAGTATTGTGGGGAGCCTCCGTGACCGAGAGGTAGCGTACTCGGCCTCAGACCGCCAGGGCTCGAATTTCGAATCCTGTGTCTGGAGGACAGTGTCATCTCAATCATCTCACCATCCTCAGGAGGTTCTCCTGGCCCAGTTTAGCCTATATGTGCACAAAGGTGGCCTAAAGCCCGATTCATTTTTACTTAAAAGACCTTTTGTGCCGAAAAGTGACGTAAAGCAATGATTTAATACTACTACTGCAAAATATGATTAATCTACACATAAAAATAAATAATAGAAGCCCTAACATGCCTAAGCTACTATTATTTTATTTAATTTTATTAGTAATTGAGAAACAAAGTAGAACAATTTGGATTTTTTTGGTGATATATGACATGTATTTAAAATGTATTCAAAAAGTATTCATGAATACAGGGCTTTTAAAAAAGTATTTGAATACAATACGAATACATGTATTCATAATTTTTTATGAGTACAGAATACACATGAATACCCAAAAAAATGTATTCGAATACAGAAGAATACGTATACTGAATACGAATACCCCATGTCTGGTAGTAGTACAGTAAATCATTGCTTTACGTCACTTTTCGGCACAAAAGGTTTTTTAAGTGACATTGTAATACGATAAAAACGTTGTAGTCAATTGATAAGATGTAATGATGTACAGATAATGATGTGAGGGGGGGGGGGGGGTGGTAGGGCATGGTGGGTTATTGAGAGCGTTTTCCTCCGCTCGCCCGATAAGGGGTTCTGGACATGACTAGACATGCCCAGACGGCCGGAGACTTTAATGCCGGAACTCCGTGGCATTTCGCGCAGCTCCGCTATCCTCGGGTCAGATAGTCCTAGAGTGACAATAGGAAGGATAACTCCTTCTAGGTAACTCCAGCACTGATGCGAGAGCTGCATTAGCACCGTAGTTGAGCGGAGGAACCAGGGTACGCCACTGGCAATCCGCCCAAAGATTATGGCCAGATACGAGTAGGCTGCAGCTCCCCTTGGATGATTGCTGTAGACCAGTGTTCCCGTACCATTCCAGACAGCATGCACCTGACGGAACAGATCCCTAATGACCCTCCCCGGATGGGGGCGAAAAGTACTACTATTAGCAATCATCCCATTACCCCGCATAATTTATATAACAATATCACATCGTTGTTGAGGGTTAATTAGGTACCCTGGCAGACAAAGGGTTATTGTTGGACGTATGCCGCATTTTCAATACACTTGATCTGGTCAAGTTAAAAAAATCCCAAAATCTGAGAAAAACTCAGATTGGTCAGACCCCATCTACCCCCTATGTTTGGAAACATTTGGAAACATGAAAACGACACACACAAAAAATCCAAAAGAAAATGCAAATTCGAGTTGGGGCTTGACCCACCCATCCACTTTCAAGTTTTTCTAGGATTTTTTGATTTTTTTAACTTGACAAAATCCCTAAGCAAAAGCACGGCTTGCGTAACGCCATACTGCCGTGCAAAACCGAAAGGCAGTTCAATTTCCAAGTAAGCAGATACGGCATTTTTTGATTTTGCAGAGCATCATACCATTCCACGTCACGCCACGCATACTGCGCCATGGCCGCCACACACAGTCCCCATATGGCCCATCCATTTATTATCCCCATCAGACAAATCGATCTCACTTAATTGATGAATTTCCAGGATATTGTTTCTCTTATCCAAGCCTTTTTCTCGTGGGTCAACATATTTTTTGTGGCCTTTGTTTGGATATGTACACATTATTGAATATCAGCAGACATTGTGTAAATATCACTAGTGGAGGATCAGACAGAAGCGCAAAAATGACGGGCAAAATCTTTGTAATTGGATTGGATGGCAATGTGGATGTTATGCTAATTAAAAACAAACATCCCAATATTTGTCGATGTATTTTTATCAATATCTAGGATTTGTCTCAATTCCTTAGAATCTAAACAGCATTTGAAAAAGACTTAATACACGTTTCTAAAACTATTGAAAGTAACTGTGTCGTTTAAGTTATAGGCCTATCAGTCTAATCTTGTTGATAGACATCTTTAAAAGCGAGCCAGCCAGTCAACCAAACAATCAGCCAGTGAGCCTGGCATCCAGTCAGTGCGGCAGCCAACCAGGCAATCAGGCAGCTATCCAGCTGGTTAGCCAGTCAGCTAGCTAGGCTACCCGGCAGCCAGTCAACCAACCAGCCATCCAGACAACCAGAAAGTCAACCAACCAGCCATCCAGGCAAGCAGCCAGTCAGCCAATCAGGCATCCAGACATTTTTCAGACATTACAAAAGTTGATTCTATCTGGAAAACTCGGCTGATAAAGTCAGAGTAGTGATATGGCATTTAAATATGTCCTTCAACGCATTAATGAATTCTGAAGTGAGCCTTAATGGTTCGAGTCCACCTTGTCGGAAGTGAGCCTCAAAGGTTATTGGGGGACCCTAGACTCTAGAGTTATATATAAAGTCATATATGACATAAAAAAAATAAGGGCACGTCAAGGGCTCGAACCCAGGACGGTCACCCCTTAAAAATTAGGATGAGGCCTAAGTTGGTTGCTTAACCTGGTTGATTCAGCAGAGTGGTTTGTGCTCGGTACACTCAGTAGGTACGATCAGTCGCATTCGGCCTTAAGGATTATGATGTGGGTGGCAGGATGCTTCACGAATGAGTATAACCCTCAGTGGTACCTTCTGGACAGTGCTAGGGAGCCACGGGTTTACATCCAAACTGAAGACCCTGGTTCCAACCAACCAACCAACCAACCAACCAACCAACCAACCAACCAACCAACCAACCAACCAACCAACCAACCAACCAACCAACCAACCAACCAACCAACCAACCAACCAACCAGCCAACCAACCAACCAACCAACCAACCAACCAACCAACCAACCAACCAACCAACCAACCAACCAGCTAATTAACTAAACAGACAAACAGCCAGCCAGACAACTAACTAGCCAACTAGCCAGTCAGCCAACCAGCCAGCTATCTAGCCAGCCAACCAGTCAGCCAGACACCTATCTATTTAGCTGGCCAGTCAGCCAACCAGTTAACCAGTCAGCCAGTCGACCGACCAGCGATCCAGGAAATTAGACAGCCAAACAATCAGCTATTTAGCCAAACAAACCAACAGGCCAACCAGGCACCTATATAGCTAACAAGTGAGTCAGCCAGTTAACCATACAGCCAGTCAACCAACCAGCCATCCAAACTAACAGCCAGCCAAACAATCAGCTATCCAGCCAGCCAGCCAACCAATCAGCCGTCCTACCAGGTACCTATCCATTTAGCTGGCTAGTCAAACACCCAGTCAACCAAGCAACCATCCAGACTGCCAGCCAGCTATCCAGCATGTCTGCCAGCCAGCCAGACAGAAAAACAGAATTCGTAAAGTGAAATCATATTAAATACAACTGATCGCCCAAAGACTGATTAAAGTGATACATCGTCATTTTATGTAAATATATTTTTACACGCAGAAACACATTTCTAAAACAAGTTAAGCCGATTAGATTACATTATCCGTGTAATCCGTCTTTAAACCACTGGATGTGGCTCTATCTGTGGTGGCCACATCAGCCATGTATGTGCGGTGTATTCCGCCTGATAGCTCTGAATCACATGTGGCGTCAGCTTTCTCCAAGGGACCGTATTCTCGTACAAGTTACGATAAATCGTAGGCTTTGGATTGGTTGAGATGGCCATCTACACCAGTCCGAAGCCTACGATATATCGTAATTTGTTCGAAAATACGGACTCAGAGTTTTATTTTAAGAATGATGAGCGGATCGTACATGCGACTATACCCATTTTCAAAATACAAAACATCGAGCTCTCATTTTTCCATTTTTTGCCAGTATCTGTTGCTAGACTAACAAATATAGTTTTTTCTTTCAGTAAATTTCTGTCTTCCGTAAACTCCGGTAATGTCAAAATAGATATAGCATTCATTGGCAAAAAGAAAAATATGATCTAATAGATCGGCTAATGTGAACAAATTACTTACTGCACAATTGCGTGTAGCTGAGACCGCCATTTTACAGGGGTCACCAGACCAGCTCATACATATAGACGTAGGCCTATTATTATTACTTGTCCAGGGACATGCCCAGGGTCTATATATGTTTCCACAAAGAAGGTAGTTTGCCTTTCAGGAGTGACATCCCAACAGAAACGTGCCGTTGAGCCAGTGTTGGATTATTTTTGACTATCATCAACGACGCTGGCGCAACATTAATCACGTGCTGGATTAATGTTGGTCCACCGTCTACGACGCTGGCCCAGCATTAAACCAGCACTGGCTCGCCACGCAGACACCTTGATGTTGTAGATGACCTGGACATTAGGATGTGAATCATTCCCAGGACGGCTACCATATACATTATAGGTAGTACATTATAGGTAGTACTTTAACCCTCATAGCCCTGGAATATGTTTATATAAACCAAAGAAACAAAAAGAATTTTTTAATTCGAAATTATCATAAATGCCTTAGTTGGCTCTTTCTGATTCATTTGAATACCTATGATATGGGTATACAACCATTATCTATTTGTATAATTCTTTCAGTGCGGGCAACGACTTTACACGTCAGAATCTGACGTCCATAGACGTCAGATTCTGACGTGTGAAGTCGGTTCACGCGCTAAAAGGGTTAACCGTCAAAGCTCTAAGCACGACTATATAGTCATTTTTAATCTGTTATATTATTTGATAAATCACTGATATCAGGAATGAAATGAGTGTTCACACAGTGCTCACACATCAAGATTTGCAAATTTTTTGGTCGCAAATTAAACAAATATGAGTATTTTTCATCCACTATCCAAGGTAGCGAGACACAATTTCCATATTGCCGGAATGAAGTCAAATCAAATGCTTTTAACATGATGTTGTAGTTGATTAAAACTAGTATTTAATGACTATTTATAAAGTTTTAAATTAAAATGAAATTTTTGTTAAAATGATGAACAATTAAAATAATGAAATATCTCTTATGATTCAAGCTAAATAACCACCAGCAGTGATTAGCATTATTGTGGACTTTGATTTATAAGGACAACTTGTGGCAATATTGCTGCTTGCAATACTTTGAAAAAAATACTGTTTACAGATATATGGGCATTCTTAGTTGTGTTTATTACCTGGGTCTATCATATCATTTAAGGAATACATTGAAAGCATATCTGCCTGTTTTGGTTTAGCTTCTTTCTGGTTTAAACATATCTAAATGTAAATTTATATCAACGCTCACTATTATTTGAACCCTTACAACGCTGAAATATTGGTTATCAACCATGGAGGACAAAGGGTTTTTTTCAATTTGAAATCATCATAAATGTCGTAGTTGGCTCTTTCTGCTTCAATAGAAAACATATGATATTTGTCTACGGCTATGATAGATACACGTGATTTTCTGACGTCTGAAGTCAGTCCCCGCACTGAACAGATTTTTTTCGGATGGATATTTCTAGCGAGATTATAATAAATAGGCTTAGGTTATTTCAGGTGAGCATCTCTGCCGGAATTATCATTCAGTTCATATTATATCAGACGTGCACGTCCATCGCTGATTTGGTTTTATTTCATTTTGTATAAACCTCTCCGAGAGGTAGCGTGCTCGGCCTCAGACCTCCTGGGTTTGAATTTAGAATCCTGTGTCTGGAGGGCAGTGTCACCTCCCTCATCTCACATCCTCAGGATCGAGGTTCTCCTGGCAAAATTTCGCCTGTATGTGCACAAAAGTGGCCTGAAGCGCCCGATTCATTTCATTTTATTTTGTATAAACATCTCGAACGTGATTAGCATCTAGTTTGAATAATTCTAATTTTGTAATTATCATTTCTATTAGTTTATTTACCCTGAATAATTTCGTAATTATCATCACACATTACATTGTATGCCAGGGATGAGCAAAACCATTCATCAATTTTATCCATGCTGCTATGCAGCTGTGCAAAGGCAAACAGGCAGTATGTTTATTCAGGAAAACCTGAGATGTCTAGAAAAAGGCTGTAAAAACATCAGCACATCATCTACCATTATCTTATCCGAAATCTCGTCTATCAGCAGCGTATACATGTATAAATAGTAAAAACACAATGCCGGAAATCTTGATTATCTAATGTTTCTCTCCTTGCCTCTCTAATATTGTTATCCTTACTAGTAATTTTCTCATTAGTCTTCATTGATTGCCGACCTGGGTTTTGCCGTTTATTTCATTTCTTACACTTGTTCCTTTTTTTACCTTCCACGTGTCTAACGATTGTTTTTGACGTACAATCTGATAGAAGTCTATCGTGCTGCATACTGCGTTTGATTTTTGTGTATATTCTTGTGTAATTAAACTTACTCAAGCCGGATCATCTTTACAATTCTCATATTTTATTATATTAAAAAATTCCGAAGCTTTTGCACTCCTTTGGCATATCCGAGAGTTAGTCTTTCCCATTTTAAGGTAATTTAGCTTAAACTGTCTGAATGTAGATTATTTGCAAGAAAACAGTTTCTTTCAATAACAATTTCTTATCTTGCTCCGTAATCACAGCGAAAGATAAGTACTCAATTGTATCAAATATACAAGCATAATGTATCATGTTTAGAGCGCCCCATTTTGACGTTTTACATCTCTTTACCTAAAATTACTTTTGTTACTTTTTAATGAAACTAATCATTAATTTGTCACTTTTCAACTAAACGGCCAAGAGTTTTAATTGGTTATCATATTGTCCACTACTCTGGTTGTTTTCTAATGCCCCCTGTAATATTGGCTATCCATTGTCCACTGCTCTTTTGGCTCTCTATTCACTGAGTGTCACATGCAGCATTCATTGTTTTAGTAGGCTTGCTGTTAATCTATTGCTCGCTTCTGTTTATCTCCATAGAGAACATGTAACCGTAACGGCATACACAGTGACCGTAATGGCCCACACTGTGTGTATGAATAATTAATGAACTAATCCTACAACGTGCCTTATCATGGAGATTGACATAGTATATTAACATACCGGTTAGTATGGCTGAGAGCGACGTAGAGCAATATTCACTAGCTCGGAAATCGAAACATAATATCGTAACTGATAATTAGTATGCATCATAATTATTGTTATTAGGCCTACATTATATTTGATTCAGGAACAATCACACGTCACGTTTCTCTATGTATATTATCCATATTATCTTGCATTCATGATCTCATTAAGGATAGTAACACATATCAGGATGGCTTGCTCTCGGATTGTTTTTATTTTTTGCCATTTAGAGCTGTTTAGAGACGTTTTCGTCGCTTTTGTTATATCAAACGAGGGGCCTTATGGAAAACGTCAGATATGCTAAGTTAACTGATTTTCTCTATCATGCCGGAAATTATTTCTTCGATTGCATCTCAAAGTATGAGGTACCAACTAGGTCGTGATGGAAATGGTATGAATTAATCACTAGTTGATTAAAATAAGCGGTAATGTTTTTGTGTGAGTGTTATGTTCTATTATTATAACGTTCCTACACTTGCACCACTCGCTAATATCGTTTTCAGATCGCATTGATGCGTCCTGTACTGCAGCCTACCATGTACCATGATAACTAATGACAAACCACAGCATATAATGTTAGTAAAAGAGGACTTCACAAAACCACTGTCTACATTTCGGGTTACTGGTGAAATGGCAATGCGCAACTTAGCAAAGCAAAACAAGATATAACAACCTAAAAATTGTCTGACTTATTAATAATTTAAAACATAAATGTACACTTGTTTCATATAGTTTGCAATACATTGCAGCTTTATCATTAATATTATTTGTTTTAATCACAAAACGCGAAATTAACATTTGTATATATATGTCCGCGCGTCGCTGGCCCAATATTTGACCAACATAGCTTCAATGTCGCGTGTCTGCTGAGATATAATAATATACCAGAAAGTAACATTATCTATCGTGCAAAGACAAAATGCAGTATCTCCTTACTTTACTTACTACTTACTACAAGTAAGTAGATAATGCAGTTTTGCTTTGCATGGCATCATACATCAGTCATTGCTGTTTTGTCGTTAGATACAGGCTGAGTGTAACATGCTGGTGTAAAATAGTGGAGCGCACGGATGCACAAGCGTTTCTTTGGAAAGAAGTGCTTGTAATAAGATCATAAACGCTGTTATTTGGTCAAGGTCATAGAATAATGACGTCATTTACTGGGTTCCCTCGTCCAAATCACATGATAATCACCTCCTCAGACTGGCTGGTCTCATCTGATGGCACCACGTGCGAGGCTGACCACTTAACTAGCTACACGGAAACCAATGTACACGCCATAACTAGATCCGCAATGCCATTAATAGAATCTGAAATATGCCCTAAATACAAGTAACATACCCTGAAATATACCCTAAATACAAGGAACAACAGGGACCCTAAAATATACCATGACTATAAACAATGGACCCTGAAATATACCCTAACTACAAGCAATACCCCGGAAATATACCCTAACTACAAGCAATAGACCCTAAAATATACCCTAACTAGAAGCAATACACGCTGAAATATACCCTAACTACAAGCAATAGACCCTAAAATATACCCTAACTAGAAGCAATATACGCTGAAATATACCATAACTACAAGCAATAGACCCTAAAATATACCCTAACTAGAAGCAATACACGCTGAAATATACCCTAACTACAAGCAATAGACCCTGAAATATACCCTAACTACAAGCACCATACCCTGAAATATACACTAACGACAACAAAATACCCTGAAAAAAACTACAAACAATAGACCCTGGAATAGTCCCTAACTACAAAACTACATAACAACTACATATGATGACGTCTTTCAAATATTGTGCAACTTAAAGTACTTTTCTTTCTATGGCATCTTTTCATAACTTATATTTTGTTAATAAAAAGCTTGTGTGTACATATATATTATTGTCCTGTGTAAATGTCAAGATGTCCTAATGTTACGTAAGTTTCTAAGCTTTTCCAGAGTGATTTTTTTACCACTTACCACAATGTGTGTCTCTAGTTGTTGGTGCGGGAAACTGGTATTTACACCTCTATAATGGCAATGCCACTTTTAACATTAAATTGATCTTACGTATTATCTGATATCCACATAATAACATGTGCGTTTTAAAAGCTTCATATGACAGTGTTAATTAATTGATTTTATGTGTAGCTATGACTAGATTATGGGTATTTTAATCTGTATATATACCATTTAAAACATCAGATATTTTAGAAATGTTTTGTATTAAATGTATGACAGGGCACATATTTTAAAAATAACGTCTTTGCTAATATGTATACACCCTGTATAAATATATTTAAAAAAACAAATAAATAAATAAATAAATAAATAATAATAAATTAACAATTTGAAGTTGTGACTTGCTACCGCGACCCAGAGCTTCAAGTTGGTGAAAATTACTCATATTTGTAATAATTTGAGAGTACTTATTTCATTTGCTAATAACTGCCATTTAAATGACTAATCAGAAAACAAGCTGAACAATGAATGTATTGCGTGTTTTATTGATTTGTTTTATTATTTCTTATCTATATACTAGCATCTACCACCTTATGTTATCCTCTCATTTGTCATATGACATCATGTTGTACGTTTTAAAGAAGCTTGTATTTAATGTATTGCTATATCGCGTTGTCTTGTTGCGTTGTAAACCTCTTGATATTATTGATTATTATATTACTTAATCATGCACTAAGCTATTTACATCGCACAGTTAGGAAAGGAAAACCATAACAGTCATGCAAACAGCGCCAGGCTATCTGAGTCAGCCCTTAGAACGCTGGCATATGTTTGTATAAGCCATAAAGACAAGAGGATTTTTTTCAATTTAAAATCATCACAAATGTCTAAGTAGCTCTTTCCTCTTCATTTGCATACCTATGTTATGGGTTTACGTCAACTATGAATATTTTTGCTCTTTCTGTGCGGTGATCGTCTTTAGACTTCAGAACCTGACGTCTACAGACGTCAGATTCTGACGTATAAACACCGTCCCCGCACTTAAAGGGTCAAGTTCTACCTACTTGTTGTGTCTCGCCAACATAACCCTCAAGATTACAAAAGAGGCAAAAGGAATCTGATATTATCTAATAAATATCTGATAATTTTCAGAGTACAAAGTCATTTGTGTTGATTAAATACACATCACACGACTTTGAAATGTCATTGGATGTGCTCACAAAACTCATGTTGTCGTACTTAGTTGTCATACGGGCTAAAATTGTTATTTTCTCCTGCCAAGCTCGATATAAATTATATAATAATAGGTCATTTACGAAGTATACTAAGAAAAAATTACTACAAATGTAAGAAGTAAATCTAACAGAAATAAATAATCACCGTTAATAAACATTAAATATGAAGAACTGTTGGTTATTCTTATAATTTCGAAAGTGCATCATAAATCGCAGCTTCAGAACGAAGACAATGCTTCCCCGTTTTACTTTACAACGCTGCAATTTTTTTGCATAAACTATGGGAACGAAAGGCTTATTTAAAATTGAAATCATCATAAATGTCTTAGTTAGCTCTTTCCTATGTTATGGGTCTATATACATAATATACTGTTTCAGTGCGGGAATCTGACGTCTTAAGTGGGTCCACGCTCTAAATAAAGCTGGTAAAAATATATGCAGTAGGTATAATTTGTTTGTCTGTTCTAAAAGAGAAACGAATACGTCAAGGTAAACCAATCTTGATTGCGAGAGCGCTAATAAAATCATTGATTGCAACAAATTAACCCTTTCAGCGCGGTGACCGTCTTTATACGTCAGAATCTGACGCCTATAGAAGTCAGATTCTGACGTATAAAAACGGTCCTCCCACTGAAAGAATTAAAATATTTATAATTGCGTATACCTATATAACGTAGGTATTCAGAAGTCATTTATGATGATTTCTAATTGAAAAAGACCTTTAGTCTCCATGGTTTATACAAAAATAATTCAGCGTTGCAAGGGTTAATTATGAACGTATACCTGGAAGTATGTATGTAGTATGCTCAAAAGGACATGAACACAACAGTGATTCTAAGGTCTGAAGGGTTGACCGAGAAAAAAACAACATCTGTAAACATGAAGCCAAAAGGGTGGGCCCATCAAATACACCAGGCATCTTCATATATCTTCCTCAGTAATGGGATCAGATTGGTTGCCATAGCGACAGTAGATGCGGAGGAGACGTGTTGATACAGGAGGTTTGGGGGGAGATACGGGGAGGCAGGGTTTATTGAGGGATGAGTTTGAGCGGACGAGATGCTGTGCACGATGTAATTACCTGATCAACTGACGAGTAAACCACTCACAGCAATAACCATGTTAACCCCTACAACGCTAAAATAGTGGTGCATTTATTGCTTACTTATAGCCATGATTACTGTTATACCAAACAGTGTATAGTAGGTGAATAAATTGATTAAGCACGGAGCTACCTGAATCAATCGTGATAATAAACTACTGAACAACTAAGAATACAATATATTACATAATTCAAATAAATTCAGTTCATTTTATGAACTATGCATAATCAGATACATAGTTGACATATATTTGTCAAAAGTCAAGTTTTTGCATAAAGATTTTAAATCAGTATGAGCGTAATTGTGCATACTGTAGATTTCATGGTGACGTGAATACAATAAACAAAATTATTGTGATGTAGATTCTTGATCAATATTATAATAGACCATATTGTAAAAGTCCCCGTGGTGCTGAAGGTCATTCTGCAATGACATTTTAGAGTAGGCCAAACGTTTTTCAAAATAATGGGGAGTAATCTAACCAGGTACTAGCATGCTCTATAATTAAATAGGGCTATATTTAGAATTTGTAGTCTTGTTGTTGGCTATTTCATACTTATCAATTTAAATATTTATTTGTTATTCGTTATTCCCAACGCTTTATTTCTTTCATTCATTTATTTTAATTGAAGACAGATGTCATAATAACAGACAGTTGCCATAAATATGTAGTTGTCAGAATTAGAGATAATTACCAAGATTACAGACACTTGTCATAATTACAAACAGTTGCCATAATTATACAATTGGCATAAATACAGGCAGTTACAAAAAATACGCATATTTGTCATAACTACATGCATTTGCCATAATTACAGATATTTGTTATAATTACTGTAGTTTTTAATAAATGTCACTTGCAATAATTAATGACGTTTGCAATAATATCAAATAGTTAAAATTATTAATAGCGGGTCTAGTAATCTCTATCGATTGCATTAAATATTCAACTAGAATAGCAGAATGTTGACATAATGGTGGTTTGGTTTTGGGCGGCCGTCGCAGACATCATTCAAGAATAGATCAGTGTCTATGATCATAGATGCCTAAATAAATGTACGGTCCATTCTACGTTGTCGTTGATTAATTTGTTATCTATATGCGAGGCACACACACTTCGCTGTGAGATGTGACGCTGTCAGACTGTTCGGATACTAAGCTGACGTTCAGCTGGGTTGAATCCAAAATACCTAAACGCAATCTTTTTATCTGAAATGAGATAAATTACCTAATCCCAGACGTAACAACTGGTCATCGACCATGGAAGATCCACGAAATTGGACTAATATATCACTCCCGAGAGATTTGAAGCGATTAATTTTACGTCTGCAATAAAAATAAAATAATAGATGATTTGGCATGGCCTATAAGGGAGCTTGATATAGATTATTCTATACAAATATTTTATTGTGCAAACCAGTTCTATGAATAAAGATCACCCAAGTATGTGTGCATAGGCTTTATATGAAAATATAAATTAGGAGACAAAGAGACAAATTCAAGAACATTACGTTTTTTATGCGTCTTGCACGTTCAACAGTGTATACGCCTTAAGCATTCCTCACTATTTACGTCTTGTACGTTCAACACTTTATACGGCTGGTACGCTCAACACTTTTTACGTCTTGCACGTTCACCACTTTTCAGATGATTAACGTTCATCAGTATAATGTATGAGATACAAATTGGGATATATAGGACATTGAAGTCCCGAGACAGAATCAACTTTCTACCATAAGATAAAGTGAAGAATAATAATTCTCTGTGGGCCTATGTTGTGGTGACAAATCGTCCAATATCTGGTGGAATTATTTAGATTCAATTGATTGTTGGGAAGTTACCATGACCGATGACGAACGAGGCAGATGTAAAAAAGTAAAACCAGCTGGGAATTATGGAAGTAATGCACAGCCCTAGCCTAGCCGTGGTCCAGGCGACTCGCTCCGTAAGGCCGATCAGCGCTAAGCCCTAGCCCAGCAGTGACGAGCGATTGAACCAATGCTGGCTTTAAGTTCTCCGACACTAGCCCAGCTCTGTCTCTTCCATATGTCACTGGCTCTTTGCTGATGTGAAGACAAATCATCCAATATCTGGCAGAATTCAATTAGATGTTTTTCGTAATTTAGAAGTTAGCCGGCATCGACGGTCGACATACATAGACTTGTATTCACATGAGAAGTGCATGAACGAGATAAAGACAGTAAAACAAACTAGGAAATATGAAGCTAAGCCAACATTGGTTCAAAGCCTAATTTTTTGTTGGTAAGTGAAATCAAAGTGAAAAAAAAACTTCGCTCGAATAAATCTATGATAAGATGGCTGACCTGTCCATCAGAAGAATGGTCGGCATGCCATGAGTAGCCTATAGATATATAGGATATTCATGGCATTGGAATTGGCTATTCCGGAAAAGTATGTAATGTAATGTAATTCAGAATTCAGCCGGTATCGACGGTTGGCATACACTTTTATTTAGCTGATAAATACATACACGTGACAGCTAAACAAACCCGACAAAATGAAGCTAAGTATTTGAATTATTATATGTGTTTGTTGGACAGTAGCGTCACCAGCACTCGCACATTTCTGTATTGAATGTATACAAAGTGATTTATTTGTAAGCCATTTTTGGCTGGATATTGTACAATGCATATTGCTATAATCAATAAACAAATATATATCTGATGGGTGGCAGACATTCATATTACATTTTATTGAGCTATGTAATGTATCACATGATCAGCAAATTCGATTCAATTTAAATCAATCTGATGCATTGCCGCGAAAAAAGACACAGGTATATTTTGTACAAAAAATATATGATAAAATAGTCCATTACAATCACTGAACGCCTTTCAACCAAATGACCAAAGAGTTTTTCAATTTTAAATCATCACTAATGTCTTAGTTAGCTCTTTCCGCCTCATTTGAATACAAATGTTATGGGTCTACGGTTATTATAAATATTTTACTCTTTCGGTGCGAGGATCGATTTTAGACGTCAGAATCTGAATTATAAAGTCGGTCCCCGCACTCAAAAGGTTAAAGGCCCCATGTAGTCCCCAGACCTACTCTGCACAATATCATATTTCATGCTATTTTAGATGATTTTTTAAATACTAGAGTGTTCAGCTCTCATTTTTAAACTACTGGGAACGATTTTCCCAAAGGCAAAAATAGCTGATGATGTACTGCATAATTTCATAAAACTGACCAAAGTAAACACGGGACGCCGGTCCAACGCTGCCTGAATGCAGATGCAGCACTAGAATTAGTGACCATCACCGCGGCCGCTCCTGACCAGCGTCTAACATTCACTCACCCCTAGTTCACCCTGTCGATGCGGGTATATTGAAATGAATGGAAATCTGGCTCAGCACATGTACAAATACAAGGAACATGAAACATATACCCGATGCAGTTTCAATGTTAATTCAGATTTAATAATGGGCGGTTTTTGTGTTTGAAGTCATGAGTTGTGAGATCCGCCCAGCCAGAAAATGTGCACAATTGCAGTTTTTATTTTCGAAAAAAACTGATAATTAGAGGACTAAAATAATCTACCAAGCTAGAAGATAGTTCATTGTGATATATACTTTATTTATTTTGATGAACAGAAATCACTTCACAGGGCCTTTAAACATCGACTAGCGTATTTGACTATTTGTTTCATATGTCATCATCCATTTATATATTATTTATCTATGTATATGATAAAAAAACGTGAATCAAATGCTAAAATGGATGTTGAGAGTGAAAAACATTGCTTGGCATATCTTTAAATACACCCTAAATGACGGAGAAGGGATATCTTGCTTCACGGACTCATTTTTTTGTTAGGGTGCGCTGGGATACAACAGTCCAGGGCGCGCTATGAATAGACCAGTCATAGATACAATACGTGTCCTCCCATAAAACGATGCAGATATTAAGTAATTACTTTGGCATGGACTTAATTCACCAATGCATTTGTTTCACGCAAAAAGCAGATAAGTTTCGTCTGTCATCATTCACTCTGTACTGATCGAATTATTGAGATCATACACGATGTAATGACCCTGGACATGCCGTCCCAGTGGAGCTCAAAGGGTGGAGCTGCTACTTTACAAAGTGGCAGACACACCCTTTATATTCTGCTGGCTACATATCCAGTGCTGAGTGAATCACGAGTAGATTACAAGGTCAGAAAGCAGCGTATTCCATATTAGAAGACATTAGCTATAGATGTGATCAGTCCATCTGCCAAGAAACTATCCAGCAAACACGACTAAATGACCCAATGCTGGGCTAATGCTGGCCCAGCGTCATAGACAATGGACCAACATTAGCCCGGCAGTGGGTCAACGACTCGTGTTTTCTGGGAAACAATACAACACAATGCAGCCCTGCAAAACAGAATATGGCACTGTGGCCAAAATGATTGAGATGAATGGAGATGGGGTAAACAGAGAAAAATGACTCCATCAACAGCATTGTTACCAATGACACCCAATGATAGATTGACAATATCTGATATCGTCGTCTGTGAGAATAGTCATTTTCTCCCAGCAGTGGTCTTAACCGTAAGAGGCATATCGCTATCAGTCTGTAAGGCATTTATAATTGACGTATCTTTCGAATGATAATATTTGACAGTCATGTTAGTTGATTGTGTAACAAGATACAATCTTTGTCCATGTTTTCGTGCCGTATGTCAAGTAAAATTCACTACAAGTCCAATGAGTGTTCATACTTCATTAGACGATTGCTCTATGTTCCCATTCCGCATATAAATAAAGAATACATACATCTCATAATAGTAGTGATGTAGCAATAGATTTTTTAATCTGTTCGGATATTTTAACTGCTAAAATATCAATTAATTTAAAGTCCTGTTTCCCTGACACGATCCTTATCTTCAAATGTCAGAGACATCCCTGGTACCTCCTCTCGCAGTGGTTCTAATAAAGTCAGGTATCAGAGCCACATTTTCTAAGCAGTAGTTCTAACAACGGTCGAACATTTTGCAGCTAGATATACTATTTTTATTAATTTAAAAATTATTCTGCTTTGTCAACATGGAAGCCAATCACTTTTTGATTGGAGACACGTGACAACATTAACATACATCACTTGATGGTGATAGATAGTATTCTCAATAACTCAACATTTGTATCTTGTTTTATCACATTAAAAGGAGATATAACTTAGCTCCCAAAATAATCAACCTCTAAACCCCTGCCACATCACATGAGAACAAACTGCCATGATATTGTAATAGAGAGTTTAAAAGGAGGTAGAATTAACTTATTTTGCTTGTAATATCAATATAATTCAAATTATATAAGTCCATCTGAATTGAAAAGTTAAATATGTTTACTTAACTTCTAAGTTCACTCATCTTATAAGTCACCCTGCAGTATTTTGAGGTATTCGCTAGACTCAGTGAGGAACCAGCTAACTGTGCTGGTATCAGGGTGCTTGTATGTTAAAACCTGCGAATAAGGAGGCTAGGCGTGAAAATAACGTCAATATATACACTTGGTTCATCAACCCGCCCTTAACGTGATCGCCTAGTTACATTGAGAAGAACTAGGATATTTCTCTGACAAAACCACGCAGAATCAGCTAAGCTCGAACCTGGGATTTTAAGATTATGATTAGATTACGGATATTTTAATTTGTATATATATACAATTTGCAATTTACAATCTCACATTTTCATGTATTGTGTTATAGAATGTATAAAGGGGCACATATTTTGAAAATAGCATCCATGCTGATATGTAAAAGCCTTGTATGAATATATTTAAATAAATAAATAAATGGGCACTCCCTTTCATTACCCACCCCCCCCCCCCCCTCTTCCTTATTGTATGGAGGAGTGTGTGTAAATAAAACGGGGTGCCTATGATTCAGACAAGCTTGCTCAGATACTGTCAGCTTGGATACGCCTTGTTCCTGTGACTATGCTTTTTCTTCACCATACCACTACATTATCAGGGGGTGATTCTCCTCCCTCTACCTAGTTTATATGTATGCCTCTCACCACATCATCAAGTTTCTGGTTCTTTTTGCTGATTAATCAATAGCTGTCGTTACGCCTTTTTCTGACCACTAGCTTACAGTAGCTACGCCTTGTCTTGACAAATTATTACCATGGTTACGCCTCTTCAGACGAATACGTCACTATGGTTACGCCTCTCCTTGATCAGTCTTTTATGAAGGTGAACCTTCTTTCTGGTTGAATCACCGCCATGTTGACGCCTCGCAATAAACAAGCTCAACACTAGGGATACCAGGATATCCCAGGAGAAAATAGCTCACAGCTTCTGTTTCAAATCAAGTAAAACGAGACTAAAATTGATTAAAGACTTTGTGGTAAGATACATTATTTCATACTGAAATGGTTTTATTGCTTCCCGTAAGTTAATATAAAACATAAATGAGTATCTGAGGCCCATCTTAACTTGTTCATATTTCTATTTGAGACATTTAGATTATTTTAACTTTTCTAACGGAAATGAGAAAAAGTAAATAAAAAAGATAACCCTAATTTAAAGATTTTGATTAGGATGGGCTGTGGCGCCTTGATCCCCTGAAGAGGGGGTGAATATACAAGTGAGCTGCAGAGTCTCAAGGCTCGGTTTTAGACTATAACATCTATCTTTCAGCTTTTACCATTCATTGCAAACCACTCGTAATTTCTAAACTGGGCGAAGCTTGGCTAAACTGGACCAGGAGAACCTCTTGAGGATGGTGAGATGAATGAGATGACACTGCCCATCAGAAACATTTAAAATTCGAGCACTTTCTGTCTGAGGCCGAGCACGCTACCTCTCGGACATGGAAGTTCCTCACCATATTGAATCATTACGTGTAAGCGGAGATGAAGCATTTTTTTTCTTTAAAACTTAAAGGCCAGAGTGGGGTTCGAAACCGCGATCTCCGACATCCCAAGCAGGCCGCTTTAACCACTGCACCATGCCCCCACCCGTCAGTCTTTGCTTAGCCAGCAAATATGAGATAATACACAATGCTGGCCCAATACCCGCCCAGCGTCGCAGACGATGTGTCAACAGTGGACCAGCATTGGGTAACCATCTCGTTTTGGTGGATAACCTTTAGAAGATCCGAGCTCAGAGGCAGTGTACAGCCAGGCGTTTTAAATCTGTTTTATTATCAGTTTAAATCACAGTTATTGGGAAAGAAATGTGCGTTTAAACATCAAGATTTGCAAATGTCTGGTCTGAGTTATTTCCACCCCCTTGAAAACTAATTTTATAATATAGGGTTTTAGCCCTTTAACCGCCGGTGCCGCATATATTCGGGTTTTCATTTTTTATTAGCACAATTAAGTACCACATTTTAAATATGTTGAAGATAAAATGTGACATCAACCAGCAAGATTAGAAAAGAGTTGACCTCCATGTTGTCAAATCTGAATAATTTTCACTCACTTGAAGTTGTGGATCGCGTCAGCGAGACACAACTTCAAGTGGGTGAAAATTCAAATTGATAATTTGGCGTTTAAAGGGTTAAGGGTCAAGGTATTCTACCAAATAAATAAACCTATTTTATGTGTATAATCAACTATCGGTGTCAGCGCTGTGTCAATGTCTCATTCTACGAAACTGGTTCTTTCTGAAGAGGAAAGTTATACTGATAAATATAATAATTATCCTTATTACTCCATCTCATTACATGTTAGCAATATTGGTATAATGGCATATCTAAAGCAGAATGACTTGTTTTTTTAATGTTTATAATAGGAGTAGAGCAAAAAACGTGTGTTCTACGTTTGGTGTTAACCATGGTAATTTTCGTGGGTTTTTGTTGTTGTTGATAATTAATCATTGATGTGCATATAATAATATTTTATTTATTGTGACTATAGGAACGTGTAGAATATGCCTAGATATCTATGAGATATTATGGTGCAACTATTTTATATAAATAATGCATACTTGAAATTAGAGGTTTAACAAGCATGGGACAATTGTTAACATTGCTTAAACATAATTTGGTCCCGGGCCTGTGAATTGATGTTTTTAATAAATTATCAATCCCACATCTCCGTAGTTTCGGTGTTCTGTGTTTGGAGCTGACAATATCTGTAATATTATGATGGGGCATCTGTGACAGATTATCTTGCATTTATAAAAGACAACAGTGACAGGTGCCCGGTAGCTGTTATAATGTTACCCGCACGTCAGATCATAAATGGCTGTAATTGAAGTCATATTTAACCATTTACCCTCTAGGTTATCTGACTTATTTTCACCCACATTAGGCTGTGGCTCCCTGAATCGATCCACAACTTCAATTGGGTGAAAATTATTCAGATTTGTGGAATCTGCGATAAATTATTTTCAAATCATGCTGATCCCAGCCTAATTAGACATTAAAAATGTGCTGATTAAAGTGCAAATAAAATCCTGAAAAGATTATATATGATTGGCGAATAAGGAGTGAAAAACCGCAGCTCCGATCTCACGTGGAAGATACGAAGAAGAAATCCCAGCATTTCTAGATGCGATATACCATGACCTCACGGCGATAACAGTGGCTAAATAAGGGTACTCCTGCTAAATACGTTTCCTAAACATGTTGGTTTTTCCTGTGCGTGCGAGCGACATCCCAGCGAACACTGGACACTTACCCAATGTTGATTGGATGTTGGGGCAGCGTCTACGACGCTGGCCCAACATTCAAACAACATTGGGTGAGAGTCCCGTGTATGTGACAGATCCATTATCTGTAGACACATGGTAGAGCTCTGCCTCACAAAGCAAACAGCGATAACTTGTCATTTCTCAAGCAATCAGTTACTGCTCTCTCTCTCTTTTCAGGGTACAGCTGTCGATGTCTAATGGTTTCCTTAATACCAAGCAGGAATTATCAGAAGCCCATCAGCAACGCGAACAGCAGACTGCGGGCCAATGCTGGCGTATTGTCTCACACGTGAAATCCAAGTTTTTAATCTCATTTCGTCCAACTTGAGTTGTGAATTGCTGCCGCAATTCCTAACCTCAAGGTGAACAGAAATGACCTAATTCTATGAAATACCTTAGTATGATATATCTCAGAACCTCCGTATTAGGACCGATTATGTCATTTTTTCGCAAAAATTATTTCACAGTATACCACGATCATTATAAATATTTTGATTTGAGGAGTGATACTTAAGCATCAGTATATAGTAGTATCAGGAAATAGGACTGGAACATGGACATAACAGTCTGATAGTATTAGAGTATCTGTGTGTACGATTTCATATAGAAAATGACATTAATGTATTCAAATAGAAATTAAATATGTCTCTGCTCCACACTTTGCAAGACATAAAAACAATAAACTATTGTCACTGTGATGACATTGTTATTTTTGGCACATACTAGTAGGCCTACTATGTAAGTTCAAATATGAGAGGATCGACGTCATGCAACAGCTACTGATGTTATCTCGGGGTTGGCTCAGTAGAGACAAGACAACACAAGTCAATTCTGTTCCTGTTGTCAACTCTTTATTTCCTCAGCAACAGCTACTGAACACCATGCTTATGATTACTGATTGACACAACAAACACGACTAAAGTTGTTTTAGCCTGTTTTATTAGCCGAATAATCACTTATATATTGGAAGTTAAATGTAAGTTAAAACATCAAGTTTTGAAAATGCTTGGTCTCAAATTAAATAAATATCAGTAATTTTCACCCACTTGAAATCGTGGGTCGTGGTAGCAAGAAACAACTTCAAGTGGGTTAAATTTAATTATTCCATCTAGGGGTTTTGTCAAATTAAAAAATTAAAATAATCCGATAATCCGAGAAAAAGTCGGAAGTGGGTGGGTGGGTCAAGCCCCAACTCGGATTCTTTTTTTTTCTGGAAATATTGTTTTTTTTTTTGTTTTTTTTTGTGTTGTTTTTGGTTGTTGTACATGTTTCAAAAAAATGGTTAGGGGGCTGGGTGGATGGGGTTTGGCCAATCCGAGTTTTTCTCGGATTTTTTTTATTTTTTCACTTGACAAGACCCCTTAGCGCTTTAATGGTTAAAATTAAATTATTTGCGACAGAAAGCCTGGTTGCCGCGGGTTTCTGTGATTGGTGGAGAAAAACATTCTATTAAGGGTGAAATAATAAAGGGCATACCTCCATACAGCCTACTATATGGGTGCCTTAATTCAACCATAATGCATTCCTACTCGCGGCCATCTACGTGTACTTTACCAGCTTGCCTACGATTGGCTGAATATGGATATTTCATTAAGCCTGACGATTGGTTCATCTCTGGCGTTCTATGGGGCCCTGTAGGCGATCTATTATGGGGTGGACCACCAGGATATTGTCATAGCAACGTCTGTGATGTCGGAAGATTTACATTGGAATCCCATCAAACCTGACAATCTCCGTCTGTGTTCAATAACGGGTAAAGACATTGGACTAGAGATGCAGCAACATCTGATACCAGGACACAATACATAGGTAGAATATGTTAGTCAAGTCAAAGTATCTATGAAATGAAGGTTGTATTCACCGTTTACATGTCAGTAGCGACATAATATGATAACGTCATTTACTATCTCCCATGTTATGTTCTTGACCGTGTTTGTTTGTTTGTTTGTTTACTTGTTTTTTTGCATGTTTGTCTCTCCGCAGGATTAGGGGATAAGCCAATACATTTCGAGGATGATCAGGTTTACGATCCGAATCCAGTGTCCAGATTACAATCGGGATTCAGATTTTTTGCTAAAGATTTAATATTCTTGACACTGTCATCCGTCAATCCCCAATCTGTATTTAATATTCTTGACACTGTCATCCGTCGGTCCCCAATCTGTATTAAATATTCTTGACAATGTCATCCGCAGATCCCCAACTAGTATTTAATATTCTTGACACTGTCATCCGTCAATCCCCAATCTGTATTTAATATTCTTGACACTGTCATCCGTCGGTCCCCAATCTGTATTAAATATTCTTGACAATGTCATCCGCAGATCCCCAACTAGTATTTAATATTCTTGACACTGTCATCCGTCAATCCCCAATATGTATTTAATATTCTTGACACTGTTATCCGTCGGTCCCCAATCTGTATTAACTATTCTTGACAATGTCATCCGTAGATCCCAAGCTAGTATTTAATATTCTTTACAATGTCATCCGTCGGTCCCCAATCTGTATTTAATATTCTTGACAATGTCATCCGTAGATCCCAAGCTAGTATTAAATATTCTTTACAATGTCATCCGTTGATCTCCAATCTGTATTTAATATTCTTGACACTGTCATCCGTTGATCTGCAATCTGTATTTAATATTCTTGACACTGTCATCCGTCGGTCCCCAATCTGTATTTAATATTCTTGACAATGTCATTCGTCGATCCCCAACCTGTATTTAATATTCTTGACAATGTCATCCGTCGGTCCCCAATCTGTATTTAATATTCTTGACAATGTCATCCGTCGATCCCAAATCTGTATTTAATATTCTTGACACTGTCATCCGTCGATCCCAAATCTGTATTTAATATTCTTGACAATGTCATCCGTCGGTCCCCAATCTGTATTTAATATTCTTGACAATGTCATCCGTCGATCCCAAATCTGTATTTAATATTCTTGAAACTGTCATCCGTCGGTCCCCAATCTGTATTTAATATTCTTGACACTGTCATCCGTCGATCCCAAATCTGTATTTAATATTCTTGACAATGTCATCCGTCGGTCCCCAATCTGTATTTATTAATGTCATCCGTCGATCCCCAACCTGTATTTAATATTCTTGACAATGTCATCCGTTGATCTCCAATCTGTATTTAATATTCTTGACAATGTCTTCCGTCGATCCCCAACCTGTATTTAATATTCTTGACAATGTCATCCGTCGATCCCTAATCTGTATTTAATATTCTTTACAATGTCATCGGTCGATCCCAAATCTGTATTTAAAATTCTTGACAATGTCATCCGTCGATCCCTAATCTGTATTTGATATTCTTTACAATGTCATCGGTCGATCCCAAATCTGTATTTAATATTCTTGACACTGTCATCCGTCGATCCCCAATCTGTATTTAATATTCTTGACAATGTCATCCGTCGATCCCTAATCTGTATTTAATATTCTTTACAATGTCATCGGTCGATCCCAAATCTGTATTTAATATTCTTGACACTGTCATCCGTCGATCCCAAATCTGTATTTAATATTCTTTACAATGTCATCCGTCGATCCCAAATCTGTATTTAATATTCTTGACACTGTCATCCGTCGATCCCAAATCTGTATTTAATATTCTTTACAATGTCATCCGTCGATCCCAAATCTGTATTTAATATTCTTGACACTGTCATCCGTCGATCCCCAACCTGTATTTAATATTCTTGACACTGTCATCCGTCGATCCCCAACCTGTATTTAATATTCTTGACAATGTCATCCGTCGATCCCAAATCTGTATTTAATATTCTTTACAATGTCATCCGTCGATCCCTAAATCTGTATTTAATATTCTTGACACTGTCATCCGTCGATCACCAATCTGTATTTAATATTCTTTAAAATGTCATGCCGATTTCCAGCCTGTGCTTAATATTCTTGAGAATGTCATCCATTTCATCCATTGTGTTTAATGTTCTTAATAATGTCGTCCGTCCCTCCCCATCCAGTATTTCTTGTTATTTACAATGTTATATATCGATTACCAACATGTATTTAATGTTCTTGTCAATGTCGTCCGTCCCTCCCCAACCAATATTTCTTGTTATTGACAATGCTATACATCGATTCCTAAAATGTATTTAATGTTCTTGACAATGTTGCTCTTCATTCTGTATTTGATGTGCTTGACAGAATGTCATACGTCGCTCTTCAACCTGTATTTATTTTTCTATCACGCACAAAGCGTACATCAATGCGCCACCCCAAACTACCAACATAGAGATATAGATCACCAAATCAATGTGTATCACTGATATATTGACATCAATCCATTCTTGTTTTAATAGAGGGGCAGTCATAGACGGTAAAACAAAAACAGAAAACGTTGGATCAATCGTGCATTTTTGTAGGTGCCCTCAAAAGTAAAGTCGAATGATATTACATCAACTTGAAATACATGTTCATGTGGGATTGTGGTCAGACAAATGGGAATGGCTGATAATGTGTTCTGATCTCATTTCTTATAATCCAGCAACACGTGTGCACCGGGTCAAATTGCAGACACACGGGTGCACCGGTTATAACATCAGACACACACGTGCATCGGGTATAATCACTACCACACATGTACACCGGGTATAATCACTACCACACATGTACACCGGGTATAATCATAGACACATGTGTACACCGGGTATAATCATAGACACATGTGTACACCGGGTATAATCATAGACACATGTGTACACCGGGTATAGTCACAGTCACACGTGTGCACCGGGTATAATAACAGCCACATATGTACACCAGGTATAATCGCAGCCACACGTGTGCACCGGGTATAATCACAGCTACACATGTGCACCGGTATAATCACAGCCACACGTGTACACCGGGTATAATCACAGCCACACATGTGCACTGGGTATAATCTCAGCCACACGTGTGCACCGGGTATAATCACAGCCACACGTGTGCACCGGGTATAATCACAGCCACACATGTGCACCGGTATAATCACAGCCACACATGTGCACTGGGTATAATCTCAGCCACACGTGTGCACCGGGTATAATCACAGCCACACATGTGCACCGGGTATACTCACAGCCACACATGTGCACCGGGTATATTCACAGCTACACGTGTACACCGGTTTTGATTACAGCCACACATGTGCACTGGGTATAATCACAGCCACACGTGTGCACCGGTTTTGATTACAGCCACACATGTGCACTGGGTATAATCACAGCCACACATGTGCACCGGGTATAATCAGAGCCACACGTGTGTACTAGGTATAATCCAAGCCACACGTGTGCACAGGGTATAATCTCAGCCGGAGCCGGTATTTGGCACAGAGTTCGTGCATTCTACAGTGCACCAATCTGTTCAGTGCTGTCAATGGTACTATGTATTGTGAAGTTATTCGACAACAATAGGGCATACTCCCGACTTCGGGCGTCCTTCTGTCACAATATTGTGACAAAGATGGGAAGAGGACGTGAAGTCGCCTTATTCCCTGGCTACATGTGCTCATAATGGCACATGCTGTTATCCTTATGGTTGGATGGCCTACAAACCTGATACGTTAACCAATGTTGGTTGAGCCTTCTGCTACTATGGCCGTATATATATATGTACGTTAAACCTTGTGCTGCTAGGTCCGATATACGTTAACCCTTGTGATACTAGGACCGTATATATATATACGTTCTAGGCAAGTCATAAACTAATTTAAATTCCACTGAAATTGATAATTAGTTTGTGGTAGAGGCTCATTTAATCAAATAATTCGATTTGTAAGATATTTTTCCGAATTTGTAGTTAGAATTTGCGTTAGTAATTCCATCTTCAAATGAATGAAAAATAGACAAAAAATATTTATCAGCACCAGGGTCGTCATTGAGTACACGTCTAGTGTTTGTTGGGTGGGTGGATGTGGGGAGGTAAGAGCCGCGAGGTGACAGGACCGGTGAGCTGGACACCTCCGAGCTGGCGTTACAGCCAGCACTGAGAAAGCGGCAACCACACAGATTAGCGGTTTTCAACATCAGCTGCCATTTGACGATTGTTTCACGTTTTTTACATTGTAACCGCTACCCATATTTGTAATCACTCATATTTGTTTGATTTGATACCAAACTTTTGCAAATGTTGATGCTTAAACATTCATTTTGTTCCTAATATCGGTGATCTTACCGACTAATCCGGAGGTAGATTTAAGACCGATCTGGACTGATCAAACACATTTAAAACGACTGTTGTCGTGCTAACCGCATTATCCATAATGGCCGTAGACCCATAACATAGGTATTCAAATGAATCGGAAAGAGCTGAATAAGACATCTATGATAATTTCAAATCGAAAAAAATAATTTTGCTGCGATATGTTTTACAAATTAATACAGTGCTTCAAGGGCTAAGGGTTCACGCTTTTTCCATCCATGTTTTTATACTCATTTTTATTCACCTTTCGATGCGAATTGCTTCCGCAATTCGCATCGAAAGGTGAATAAAAATTGACTGAATTTGGATAATAACCCAAATGAAATTTTAGAACGTTTCTCTCACAACATGAGACGTGGTGCACGGATTGGGTCAGTGCGCCGCGGGGGCTGAGAGATCAAGGACAGCTTTCTACCGTCCACACCGTCTCATGAATTAGATCATACGGGTCAACCTAGTTTCGCTTTTTTTAATGTAACAAACATTGATTTGTATGTGCCTGGATTGCAGTAAGGTTTAGAACAGCAACTGCATATATCCTCCAATGTATAAAGCAACATATTTATTGTAATAAAAATTGAGAGATTCCCAGTAGGCCTAAACACAAAAAATGTGTATAACATTTACACAACTACGGGCCGTCGTCTTCGACGTGGGACAAACATTGCATAAATGTTACACAAATGTGCTGTGTTTGCCGGGTTGCTCCGACTAATGCAAATATTTGTATTAATTTATTTTGTCTTTACAAGTTAATGACTATACCTGTGTATTCAGAGTAGAGGTAATTAACCAAATGTAGGGTATAAATACATTAGAAACTAGACAGTCAGTCACAGTCTGCAAACGTCGGATAATCACCGAAATTTAATGGATTCGTCAGAGACGCACCTCTGGCAAAAGTTTCATGCAAATCCGTGCGATACGGATCGTAATCCAAATCCTAGATCTGGATCGTTATCATCCCCATAATCTAATCGATTGGTATTGGCCCGAGACACGCCTCTGGTAAAAGTTTCAGGCAAATCCGTTTGCTACTCTAAAGTAATCCTAGGAACAGATAGACAGACATAAAGTTAAACAAACAAACAAACCAATACGAGGTAATACATTTCCACTCAGGTATAGATGCTTTCAGATTGCCAGCATTGTCTAATACGATGTTAACCCTTACAGCGCTGACATATTTCTGTGTAAGCCATGGAGACAAAAAAGGGTTTTTAATGTGAAATGATCATAAATGTAAGGTTAGCTCTTCACACCTAATTTGAATACCTATGTTATGTGCCAACTATCATTAGAAATATTTTAATTCTTTCAGTGTGGGTCCTGCTTTTATACGTCAGAATCTGACGTCCATAGACGTGAGATTCTGACGTATAAAGATGGTAGAAAAACGGTGCCAGCACTGAAAGTTTTAGCGGGAGTTGACAGGCTTTCTCAGGGTACCGTTCTGATAGACCACACGTTAAAATCTGACGTCTACAGATGCCAGATTCTAACGTATCAAGATGGTTAATTTAATTAGACTCACCCAGTTTTTTGCGGAAGTTGACATGCTTCCTGAGGTAGGGGATGAAGTTCTGGATCCTCATTCCTAACATACAGTATCCTGTGTCAGGGAGGGTGCTCACTGTAGATGACGAGGGACTGGAGCGCCCTGGATCGCTGTGTGTTCCGTTAGTCACACCCTGCATGGGTGCCTCAGGAGGGTGTCTATGCTGGAGAGATCTACCACAACAAGGCGCCTCTGAGCTCGGTTCACCGAGGATGTCGGCGGTATAGGAGTTTATTAGTATTAGTATTATTTCTGGTCCTCAGTTTGATAAATATGGAAAGTGAGTGTCAGGTCAAACTGGTATTTGTCTATGTGGCAGGTATAGTGTAAAAGATTTGTCAGAGCTGAGATGAACTATATGATGCAAATTATCTGATGAATACGATGGCTGGGAGAGAATCCTTACATAATGTATGAAATTGACTTATGCTGAGCGTCCCACGGGGGTAATATTCATACAACATTCGCGACACAAATGTCCCAAGCACCGTGATGGAAATATTGTGCAATCTGATAGAATATAGCCATTAAACCTGGATCAGTTGTCTTCAACAGTTAATACTTAATGAGAGACGCTGTGAGTCTTGACAAATGTATTCCACACCTCTGTCATCACACTCGTCACATTGCGAGGCCTTAGTGAATGATAGCAGTCCACTGTCCCTGTATGTAACACTGGATATAACTGATAGATGGACCATCAGCAACTCATCTACACTGTCAATTGTCACTGTGGAGCCATCATGTTAGATCTGATGTGAGTGCAGGTAACAGAGACTAAACAAGTGGCTATTCATAATTGATGACGGAGACAGGGCAGGTGTAGGGCGAAGCATATCATAATGCTTGGCCACACCAGGTAATGGACAATGCTGTAATCACCTGCAGTCATTGCCTGTATCGGTCTGATAATAACCGGTGCTTTAATATTAAACTTATTAAACTCCACAGAGATAGAAAACAAGACAGCGCAGCTTTATCTGTGACTGTGAACGCCTGCGGAGTGCGTAAAATCTGCTACGCATAAATTCTATTAACGGGATTTGCTGGTCGTCTTACTTTCCATACAGATGGTTAGCAATGCTTGATGGCGCACTGATGATGATTCAGCAATAATCTGGTTACCGGGCTGCTATATTGCTGTCCCTGGGCTCTGGGACGCACCTAGTCCTCTCACAGTCCTTATGTTCATGTGATGGCAATACGTTTCCCTGACAGTTGTTTTTGTCACTGTTTACACACATATGAGTGTGTGAGGTTTGGCCTTCACGTTCTCTGCTCTACCATCTGCTCTACTGCATTAGTCGTCAGCCTCAATGTCACAGTAGACGTCACCATGGAAGTGCCCTGTAACACTGCAATCAAGTGGATTATGTGTGCTTTATTATAAGTTTCTGAAACCTTCACCTAATCACCAGCACCAGATAAGCCTGGACTCGCTGATTGCTGATTGCAATGCTTCTGGTCAGATTGTCTGCTGCACTGTTTTCTGCAGCTGAGTATTGGCACAGAAGCCGCATCATGTGGACTTTTAAAGCATGTGTTAGATCTGAAACTCTGCTGCTGCTGCTGCTGCTGCTGCTGCTGCTGCTGCTGCTGCTGCTGCTGCTGCTGCTGCTGCTGCTGCTACTTCTGCTGCAGATGTTGCTGCTGCTTCTGCTTCTGTATCTGCTGCTGCTTCTGAGTCTACTGCTGCTTGCTTTGCAAAGTCTGTGGCTTCAGATTCAGTTGCTCTTGTTGTCACCGATATTTCTGCTGCTGCTTGTCCTGATATTGCTGTTGTTGTTACTCTAGCCGCAGTTTTTGCTGCTGATTCTACATTCTCTGATATGGCTGTTGCGGAGGCTTTTAGCGGTGATTCCATTTCTGCATGTACCTGCAGAATGCTGCAATGCTAACACACAGACAATGTACCTTGGGATAACACTACTTCAACGTTGGACGGAGTATACTGGTTTAGCACCCAACGAAGCTTGGCAAATTTCAACCATTTCAATCCTGAATTTACTATTGTCATCTTCATCCACTATGAGCCGCAAAATGATATAGCAATTCTCGACTTTCAGTGATTGAAGATGGCTTGAAGTAGGTGGCAAATGAAAAACATATTGTTATTATTTAAGCAGTTCCCTGAATATTGTCGTGTAGGGAATTACTGCATTCTTCAGAGATGCATAATGATGAGTTGATGCATCGTGATGGTTGAATCCTTACAGCGACTAGGGTCGACTTTAGATGACGTCTAAGGTCGATCCCCGCACTGTAAGAATACAAATAGCTGTAATGGTCACAGACCCATGACATAGGTACTTAAATGAAGCGGAAAAAGCTAAGGCATTTATGCTGATTTAAAATTGACAAAAAATTGGGTCACCATGGTTTATACAAAAATATTTCAGCGCTTTAAGAGGTTAAAGGGTTAAGGTTAGCATGATTCGTCATGAAAAATCAGGGAACACGTGTATATTTAGTTTTACACTGGGACTACACACGCAATTATATTTGTCTCGTTTGTTCAAATCGGAGGGGAACGGTACTGTTTAGTGTTATAAGGGTGACATACATGGCAAACATGAGGTAAGCAGCCAAATCTGGTTTAATGTTGGGCCAGCGTCTTCGCCGCCGGCCCAACATTAAACCAGCATTAAATCAACATCTCGTGTTTCCAGGCGTTGGCTTCAGGATGTTGTCATGACAACAACACAAAACAATTCTCAGGTTGAAATAATATGTTAGCTGAACACCAACCATAAACACTTTTTTTTACTTTCAGTGGTCTTTATTTTGGGTTGAAACATGTTTGCAAACGGATGTGTCTGAAAGTTAGAACTAACACATCCACTAGCACAAACTAACACATCTATAAGCACATTCAAATCTGTAAAACTAGATCATGCTCACTGCAGGATAAAGCCTAGAACTAACACATCCACAAGCACAAAATGCGGCTGTAAAACTATACCGTGCTCACTGCAGCTTATTGATAATCATTACATAAATAACGACAGATGCTCAAACAAACACAGTATAATCAGCTGATCAGCTTTCAATGATTGAACAGAGCATTAATAATATTCATCGCCACATGATGGGGAAAGCCCGGAAATAAATGTCTCCGTCTCAGGTGACACAAGGTAATGGATGTTAACATGATATCACTCAATAACGATACCTAGATAAACAAATGGTATTTATCCAACAATCAAAGTATCAGCAACCTGTCAGATCTAATAATTGATCCGTATGGTATTTCCCATGTAAAACAAGCAATTTGGCTTTGTAACCGTGTTTAAATTCTATTTAATAACACCGGTAACGAAAGACCGATTCGCCACGTTTGTTCTTTATCCAAAGAAATAAATCACCTATTCATGGGTGATCTTCAAACAAGAATACCTGGATTGTTTTCCCGGAAACCAAGGTTAGATAACTCTCATAAAACACTTCTCTTTGACATAAACACGGACATGCACAATGTTCTCGGTGCCAACCTTAAGCACCATCACGGAGCCCTCACCCCTGACATTACATTGATCAGCTGATATCACTGACATGACGTGATTAAAGTCAAAGACACGCGTGGTTTTATAGCCTGGAGTCAGAGCTATAAAAACTACACTTGTCATTAACATTACTACTGATGACACTGACAGAAAAATCTGGTGCCAGGAGTCACCCAACAAGCTTTAGTATGCGGCTACTTTCTATTTTGGTAACAATGTGTTTTACAATGAGCTTTTCGCGGTGAGAGGGTTAACCCTTCAACCCATTCAGCGCGGAGATCGACTTTTGCCGTCAGATTCTGACAGCTACAGACGTCGTAATCTGACGTCATAAGTAGATCCCCGCACTGAAAGAGTTAATACATAGGTATGCAAATGAAGCAGAAAGAGCTAACTGAGCCGTTTATGATTTTAAATAGTTTATACAAACATATTTTAGCTTTGTAAGGATTGAGGGTCAATCACGACTTAAATGGTATATATTTATAATTGACACAAAATCGTTCATTTGCGTTCGAAATGTCCATTTAGTATAGGATACAAATGATTGGTCCTGAAACTAAACAAATTAGATTAATTTGTAATCACTTGAAGCCTTCAAGTGAAGTTGGCAGTCAAAGTGTTGAGATACATACCGTCCTGGATGACCTACTGACACCCCCCCCCCCCCTCCTCTCCATCACGACCACTTCCTGGTCTTCTCACCTGAATGTCACTAAACAAAACAAAATTATCCTGTTCTGGGAGCTCTAGGATTCCAATTCCAATTGAGGTCAGCATTCTTTCCACATGTTTATCTTGTGGATATCATGCTGTTTTTGTCCACCGCATTTACCATCCTTTGTTAAGCTATGATTATTAAGTAGCGATAGATGAACTTATCTCAGTACATATTATACTTTAATCAACACGAAATATCGTGATCCAGCTTATAATATCCAGGTTAAACCGTATCCCGCTAAGTTATTTAAATTTTCATCCACTTGAAGTTGTGTTTCGCTACCGCGACACACAACTTCAAGTGGGCTGAAATTACTCATATTTGTTTAATTTGCGACCAAACATTTGCAACTCTTGATGTTTGAGCAACCATTTCGCTCTCAATATCAGTGATTTGATCGGTAATAAAATGGATAAAAAACGACTTTAGTCGTACGTAGCGGGAAAGGGTTAGTATATATCAGAATGCGGATTCACCAATCAGATAAAGGTAGTGGTCACCTATATAAATTGTTGTGCACTTCCGGGAACAATGTCGATGAACATTTGATCGGCCGGATTACAGTTTATAAAGGTGACCACATCCTTGACCAGATTGTCGTACGAGGTGGAATCTAATAGAGTTAAATAAAGCAAGATGACATGCCATGGCCCCAACGAAAATTCACCAAAACGGATGTGATTGTTGAAATGAATTAAAAGTATCAAGTTTGATAGTTTTCCGACCATAATTTTTAATCATTTTCTATGAATTAATGCGAATATATATTTGGATTGTAAAGACGACAGCGTCTGTTGATACAAAATTGGGAAATGGTACGAAAAAAGTTTAATAGGGTTGGTGGGAATTCTATACCATTCTGCAGTTTCTTCAAAATATAGGTAGTGCATAGATGTGAGAATGTTGCTGTATGGGCAAAACGTACACGCCATAATTTCGAATGTGAGGATGGTGTTAAATGGGGGCAAACAACATAATGGTTAGCGTGCTATCTCTGGTGAACAGCTGATTTCTATGAACGCCATTAATAACCATCAGGTCAACCAGTCAGCGAGATAGTCATAAATGTCACTCAATAACGATAGATAAGGCTGAACTATTTCGTTCTAAAATGACATAATAGTCCATTGTACCAATATTAAGATGGATTTTTTACATACACGGTCGGACAAGTGGACTGCGAGACAATTGTGTGTTTTCTCTGATTCCAATTCAGCTACTTGTCCAATTGGAATTAGTTTAAAAGCGGCCAACAAATGTGTTTAGTTGAGATAGTGGCCGCCTACACCAGGACAGACGACTGGTGGTTGAAGAAGTCGATAGTGCATGAAATTAGCTGGAGGAGTTGTCGTGCTAAGCTGGAGAAATGTGCCTGACCCGGTGAGATGGGAAGTAGCTGCCAATCACATATCCTCATCACAATGGCACACTGTCAACCATATCTGAGACATTACTATATCGCTATTAACCCTTTAACCGACAAATTATTCAATTTAAATTTTCACCCACTTGAAGTTGTGTCTCGCTGACGCGATCCACAACTTTAAGTGAGTGAAAATTATTCAGATTTGACTAAATGGAGGTCAACTATTTTCAAATATTGGCGATTGATGTCACATTTTATCTTCAACATGTTTAAAAGGTGGGACTTTATGAGCTGATAAAAAATGAAAACCCGAAGATATGCAACATCGACGGTTAAAGGGTTGAACTTGTTGTTTGACGAAGGCTTTAAGACAGATATAAAATAAAATAATAATAAAAATAGTAAACTAACTTCTGTTTGGTTCTGTTTTAAAAATTGGTGTTGCTACAACCAAATATGTTGAGATTGATGACTCAGTCACTTGACACTCCTTTAAGCATTGTCTTATACTGGTCTACAGGATTGAAGAAATAAATGTATCAATGACCTAAAGGATTGAAGAAATAAAGAAACATATCACTGGCGTAAAGGATTGAAATGTTGGAAGAAATATACGTATATACTGGCCTAAATGATTAATGGTTGAAGAAATAAACGTATATGCTGGCCTAAATTATTAATGGTTGAAGAAATAAACGTATATACTGGCCTAAAGGATTGATAAAATAAACCGTATTACAGGCATAAATGGTTGAACAAATAATATGTATACTGTCATAAAGTATTGAATAAATACAATGTATTTATCGGCCTGAAGGGGTGAAGAAATAAAACGTCTTACTGACCTATATATTGATGAAATAAACCGTATATACTTTTCCATAGGGAGCAATGAAGAAAAAACGTATAAACTGACCAAATAACTTCCGAGTTTTATTTGATTTATCTGTTTCTAAAACCTGAATAAGCTCCAATCATGATGAAACCAAATGCTGTTTTTTTCCGTTGCACATATACAGCGTTTCAAACACAAATCTGTAGTGTGCAGTGCCGCTTATGACCACACTATACATAATAGAGTAGGACAAATCCCAAGCTGTAGGTCTTTTTATTTTTCTCACTCACTCACTCACTCACTCACTCACTCACTCACTCACTCACTCATTCACTCACTCACTCACTCACTCACTCACTCACTCACTCACTCACTCACTCACTCACTCACTCACTTACTGGGTACACGTGTGCACGTTAAGCATGTTTATGTATTTTTTCTAGAATGAGTAAGCTGTTACAGGTGACTTTCTATGTACATGTATCCCATGTGAATATGTATATAATACAGAGGTTTAATCTGATGCACTTTTAATCAATTATTATCTTGTACGTGTTTTATTTATTATCTTGTACGTGTTTTAATTATTATCTTGTACGTTTTTTAATTATTATCTTTTACGTGTTTTAATTATTATCTTGTACGTGTTTTAATTATTATCTTGTACGTGTTTTAATTATTATCTTGTACGTTTTTTAATTATTATCTTGTACGTTTTTTAATTATTATCTTTTACGTGTTTTAATTATTATCTTGTACGTGTTTTAATTTAGTGACAGTAGTCCAATGTGTGTTTGATGCATACACTCACATTATACTGCTCTGCAACGGCAAAAGGCAGTATCTGCTTACTTGTAAAGTAAGCAGATACGGCAGTATGAACCCTCTCCGTTTTAAATCAATCCTGCTGAGAGTAGCGATCTCGATACGATTACAACCGTATAAACCCTTGTCCTGCTAGCCCCGTATATAGATGGTTTCAATATAGATGTTTTAGATCAATAGTAATAACACTGGCTTTGATAAAATAGCTTTTGGTAGATGCTTAGTTAATCCAATATTCAATATTTTTCAGTATTTTTATTTTTCAAAAATATAAATATTTGTCGTCATTTAAAACAATAGGAATTAATAAAAAATAGAAAAACACAATTCAGCATGACAAGGGTTAACCCTTATAGCGCGGGGATCGATTTCAGCCGTCAAAATCCAAATTTTGTAGACGTCAGATATTTATAAAGGCTCTAGACCAATAACATATGTATTCAAATGAAGCCGAAAGAGCTAACTATGACATTTCAAAATGATTTCAAATTGAAAAACCCTTTGGTATCCATGGTTTATACAAAAATGTCTCAGCGTTTCAAGGGTTAATGCTATGTTTTATAAATTATTTTATACATGACAAATGTAGTTTGGTGATATAGGTGAGAGAGACCCGGTGTGTGACGGCTTATAGATGGACGTGTATAGGTGAGAGAGACCCGGTGTGTGACGTCTTATAGATGGACGTGCTCATGGCAAAGCGAACAACCAATCAAACACGAGACGTCCACTCAATGCGGGTTTAATGGTGGCCAACCGTCTGCGACGCAGGCCCAGCATTAATCCAGCATTGAATAGACGTCTTGGGTTTTCAGGGGTGGTCTCGGCACAGCACGTAATATCTGTATAGTTTGAACAGATAACATCACAGCAAACGTGACACCTTTAATCAATGCTGGCCCAATGCTAGGCCAGCGTCGCAGACGGTAGATCAGTATCAAGCCAAAGTTGTACGTCTTATATCTGGTGGGATAATACACGGCCTACCCAGCAAACACGAGACGATGAAACAATGTTGATTTAATGTTGGCCCAGCGTCGCAGACGGTGGGCCAACATTAAATCAACATTGTTTCATCGTCTCGTGTTTGCTGGGTACAGTTCATCGGTTCGCCATAACTATAACGTTAAAGATAAGCGGGTAATTTTTCCCAGTTTGAGTACACAGCAGGGCCTTCGGTTTACGTGATGGGGAATGGTAAAAAAAGTAATGAGCTCCCATCTGAATAAAGTCCAGATGCTGGACAGATTGTGAGAGCTACGCTCGGAAACAAAAACACATAGAAATGAATATAGCTTGATATCACTTGCGTACGTAGAGTATCTTCCCAGCAGGAAGGCTTCACACAGCGAGGCGTCGGCCTGCGACCTCAGGAGTAGAGCCTTGGGTGGTGAGATGACAAACAGTAACACTAGAAAAGATAATCTGGTGTCACTGACCTCTAGAGATAGTAATTACCGCCGGAGGTTATGGAGGTTATGTTTTTAGTCGTGTTTGTTTGTCTGACTGTCTGTCCGTCGGCAAGGTTACTTACAAAGTAATCAAAGGATTTTCATGACACATTTACCAGTAGTGTGTCACGGGCCAAGGAACATCCCGTTATTTTTTGCGGATGATGGGGATCACGATACGGATCCTAGATTAGGATTACTATCCGGATCGCGCGGTGGAGGTTTGAGTCTCTGACTCACTCTCTATAGTTGAATTTGGAATCTTCGTGATCTGATGACAAATATCTCTCGATTAGGGAGTCTCCCCACAATATTCAAGCTTCACCAGCGACAGAGAAAACAACATTTTGTTTCTTTAACCCTTTCAGCGTGGGGACAAACTTTAGACATCGGAATCTAGCGTCAATAGACGTCAGATTCTGACGTCTATAATGGCCGTAGACCCATAACATAGCTATTTAAATTAAGCGAGAAGAGCTAACTGAGACATTTATGAGGATTTAAAATTGAATAAACCCTTTGATCTTCATAGTGTATACAAAAATGGTACAGCGCTGTAAGGGTTAAAACGTGAACCCGGAGATTGGGTCATGAGCCGCGCACTGTGTGGTGACAGGCGGTAGGGTTAACCACTTCACCGTGGCCAGCATACATCTCCTGGAAACAATTTAAGATAATCTGTATTCACTACAGACGTGGAAAATGATTTTATCACTGTGAAAAAAGCAGCGTGTAATATAATAAGGTGAATAATTTAGCGAGCAGGTCTCGGCGCTGATCCCGCGGGGAAGGAGTGATATAAGTGTGACTGGCGGTCCGCTACTGGCAGGACACGTATAATACAATAAAATATATCATACACAGAAAACAAAACTAATAACAAAGTAAACAGAGTCTGTGATGTAATAACAGGGTTATATGATGTGAGAAAACGTGTGTATGTGATCTTATGGGAGCTTACGTGATGTATATGCCCTATCATGACGTTACAATATAGTCCAGTCATTTTATCAATACATCTCGAAATAATTGCAACAAAATTGTTTTTATTGCAATACGTCTCATTGGTATCCTAGAATAACGTTTCAAAACTTTACTCCAGTAGATGGATAGGAAATATATTGCTTTGAGGTTCAGGGAAATATGTCATTTTTCTACTATAATGTGGCTCCATTTTACATTTACTAAGAATAAGGACCGACAAGCTAGAAATTTGGGTGTCAAAGCCTGACTATCCCTTAATAGCCACACCATACTTTCTTAAATGTCCCCATGTGGTCTGACCCAAGTAATTACTTGGAATGTATTCAGTAAAAGTTTGGTGCTGGACTATTTAGATTTTATTTTTGGAAGATACCGTGGGTTGTTGTGGTCAGGAAGGTAAGAATTAATAATACAAATTTATTATGTGGCTTTTGTCCTGAGAATGTTTGATTTTTTGTTTGGAATTCACTAAAAACACAAAAGAAGTAAAGAGTGGCGTATTAATATGAGGGACCGCATCACAAGCTCTCTCTAAACCATGAGAGTCACTGCCAATGGCATTTACCCACCTTTTAAAGGTGATCACTCACTTCGGCTGTAAATAAAAAAAATGAAGGCGGCTAACCCCCATTATTATTTTTTGTTAATTCACACCATATTAACTTTTCATTGAAAAAAATGCTAGTGGATCTGACGTACAGTTTATGGGACTGTAATTACTTGTGTGAGACCATGTCCCTTGTTTCACCGCAGATGACATAAATCCAAGATGGCCGCCAGCGGAGTAATAGCTTATGGCATCAGTTAAATTATCACGTTGTAAACCCTCAATATATGACCTTCAAACAGCACACGAGGGTAAAAAATAAAAAATTACAACCAACGGTTATTCATCCACCGTGTGAAAACGATCCTGAAGAGTAAACCCTAAAAAGTGGGGGAAACTGTTGCAATATAAACAAGCCACTATATTATTATATCCACACTGAATCGCTGCTTACCTGGAACGTCAGGGCTTTCGGGTTCATCCCCCGTTTTGGAATTGAAAATATCGATATTTAAAACTCTAAATTTACTAGGGTAGTTCCTCAAATTGAGGCACCACCCTGGTTAATTTCGCGTGTCAATTCGCCATAAAAAGTATTCATTGACACATTTTTAAAATCGGAATTCTGGATCTGCCCTTGCGACACCTAAAATGGAACGGTACTTGACGTCAAGTGATGTTCGATGGCCAATCAGCAACCGTCATTTTGCTGGGATGACGAGGTGGATCTATTTACAAATAGATATTCACCTCTACCCTCTGATCTGATAGCTCTTCTATCTCATTTCAATTTATCTTGAGGTGGGATTTGCTGCTGTGATCCGCGCATCAAGTTGATTAAAAAGTCCTGGTCTCATTAAATGGATGTCTCAACAGACCTCCCTTCAGAACCCATGCATCACATTTCTTATTGAATGTGAAAGACAGATTTATAGTCTGTCCGACGGAGGAAGATTGTCCAAAATGAAAGTTGTTTTTTCAGGTATTACTCAGTCAATTCTCAATCCAATTTTTCATTACATTTTACAACCATAATTATATAATGATTTTTCAAAAAATCTGACAATTTTGGGAAATTACAATCAGGATTTTGAAAGTTAGACCATTTGACATAGAACACAATTCTGAGAATCAACCGGAATAAATTGATGGGTTTATAACTAGCCATTTACTAAATGGCAACTTTTGAACTATACAATATTTTTTAATAACATTTTCGTGACAGCTACAAAATGACTGAAAAGTAGTATTTACATAATGTCATGAAAACCACTTGAGGATTGACTGAGGAATCAACGGAGACAGACTATATAGCAGTAGAAGATTATGAGACAATACAAAAAAATGAGGTAGAAAATATGTGCGTACCACAAAAAAGGGGAATCAGAATCGGAAATATGGTAATTCCCGAGTCTATTGACCTACATGTACATGTTAGACCAATAATTAGTCTAACATCTCGTTCAATATATTCAGCTCTGGCTGCCACACACATTGGACTCAAATAAATCATTAAAATAAAAACTCACCAACGCAGAAGCTTCATGACCTAATATGACCAACCAGACAATACTATACATACCTGAAAAGACACACAAAACAGAACATTAATATAAGAAAATGTCCAGGTCATCATTAACGATATTATTAAAAAGATGAAGCAAAATAGTTGAACAATAAATAAATAAATACATACATAAAAACGTCAAATGGCTGTGAACACTCTGCATGCTTTATGCGCTCATTTTATTTGTATGTGAATAGTATGTATACATGTGCAAAGTTTCAATTATTATTATTTTTTTGTTAAAAAAAATATATTTAAAAGTAGCAGAACATTTTTAGGTTAAACCAGCATTTTAAATATACTATAAATCCATATATTTGATTAGAAATCCGAATCATCAAATAGGAACGAAGGCATGCAATACCGGTAATACATATTAGTAATCAAAAGGTTTGTATAGTATAATTACTTGATTGTCATTTCTTGTCATCGGAACATGATCTCAGCGAGCACAAGATGTTTTTAGGCAGTTGGCCTAATGATGTGCCAGCAATAATAACGTTGGCCCAGTATTAAGCCTTAAAGGGCTAAGCAGGACTAGTTGTTTGTATAAGCCGATCAAATCACTGTTATTGGAAATGAAATGGCTGTTTAGACATCATAATTTGCAAATGTTTAGTCTCAAATTAAACACATATGAGTAATTTTCACCCATTTGAAGTTGTGGCTCGCGGTAGCGAGACACAACTTCAAGTGGCTGAAAATTTAAATTATTTGTTGAAGCGCTTACGGTCAAGCCAGGAGTGAACATCATGTGTTTGCTGTGATTAGAAGAACGCATGTTCACA
>OZ024912.1:73443773-73546273 GCA_964017125.1 Flabesymbios commensalis | reverse complement strand
TGACGTCACGTTTCCCATGACAACTACATTGATATCCAAAATGATGCAAACGCTTCCAGATCTGGAGAGTTTTATTACATAATATCTAATCGGATTACAATCAATCCAGGTGTAATGTGACTTATCACCAGATGGTTCACTTTATTCTACAGATGAGTAAACAGTCCAGATATGTTATAAGCTGATAACTGTAATAATTGTTAATCTAGGACGTCAATATTAGAGATGTCTATTTTTAATAAATATGAATATTTTTTCGTTATTTGAAACTGGGAATTGCGTTGTCAATTCCAGCTTTAAATGAATAAAAAATAGACACCGACACTTTAGCGGGTTAACTAAAATCTCCGCTGATGAGAAGCATATCCAGATAGTTGATCAGCTGAATAAAAGTGACATCAGTGAAGAGAAAGCAGTCTGGACACAGAGCTCGTGGAATATTTACAGGTGATTAACATCTCCACTGATAAGCATGTGCTCAGTTACAAGTGAGTACTTTTCTAATTCATGATCATAACGCTGAAGATAAAACAAGACCAGCTGAGTGCACAATTAAAATTATATTCCATTTGTCTTTTCATTTTTCTAACCTCTTTGAATGTTGTTATTCCACTCAAGTCGATAGCCGTCCACTGATCTGATTGTCAGGGCTTCTCTAGTTCACATGAAAAACTCACTTATATAATCTGCAAATCTATCTGCGGTTGATCTTTAATCCCATGATTCTACGGCTCAGTATTCTACGGGGTGTATGTGCGGACGAAGTGAGTTATGGAAAGAACTTGGAAGATTAATATACAAGGTATATCACCCACCACATCTGTGTGGTGGCTGAGGATGGTGGAAGAAGACCCCGCGTTATATAGCGTATCCCAGCAAAACAACAAACGTTGACCCAACGTTGTTTTAATATCGGGCCACCGTCTGCGATGCTAGACCAGCATTGAAACAACATTTGGTCAACGTCTGGTGTTTGCTGGGATGTTCACCCAGTAAAACACGGGACGCTGAACCTCTGTTGCGTTTAATGGTGGGTCAATGTAGTGGATGGTGGCCCAGTATTCAACCAGCATTGGTCTGATGTGTCGTGTTTTCACAGCAGATCAAATGTAATGTGCAAAGGCAAACAGCAGTAACTGCCGAGTTGGAGAGTAATAACTTACTGCTATTTGCCCTAGCATGACAGTTCAGAGGCAAACAGCAGTAACTGCTCGGCCGAAGGGTAAGAAACTACTGCCGTCTGCTCCAGTACAGCAGAACAATGGCAAACAGCTGTAACTGGATACATTCACGTGTTTAGTTACTGTTACTTGTCAGCTGTGCTGGACCACTCCCTCTGTGGTCTATCCCGAGGTAACACATAACTGGTAGATCACCACATTAACCCTCTAATCACCAGGCTCAACAAGTAGCAGATTACAACCTTGTTCAAATGAAGTGCCATTGAAATTAATACAATAAATAATTAAAATTGATGATGATTTTACATCATTTTAAACTGGAAATTGCAGCTATTTTAAGTTAAACCGCAGAAATATTTTTGTATAAACCATAGAAGCCAAAGTGATTTTTTTCTCAATTTGAAATGCCTAGCTAAACATAATGCCAGAAATGCATAAGAGAGAACGCATTTCTGATAATGCCCAGGTTTAATAATATCAAAAATAAAAGCAAAAAGCTGAAGTGTTGTTTTTATTATTTTTCATTTATTTAACCTTTTCAGGGCGGGGACCGACTTTAGACGTCAGAATCTGACGTCTATAGACGTCAATTTCTGACATCTGAAAACGTTTTGCTTTTATTTTTGATATTATTAAACTTAGGCATTATGTATACAATATGAAAAAAGGCATTCACTGTATGGATGGAATTGCAGCTGTCATTCACAACTCCCAGTGAATGCAAATGGTGACAATTATAGCTAGGTAACCTTTGTAGTGCTGGCACCTCTATATATTTCAAGCATGCTTTAGGCTGAATGAAATATCTTCAAAATTGTGAAAATATTTTGTGACCGACGTTCAGTTATTCAAATTATTCCATACTAACCCTTACAACGCTGAAATATTTGTAAGCAAAACATGGCGACCTAAGTTTTTCATCAATTTGAAATCATCATAAATGGCTTAGTTTGCTCTTTCTGCTCCATTTGAATACCTAATTTTATGGGTCTATGGCCATTATAATATGAAAGGGTTAAATATTTCAATTTTTCATCGATAGAAGTATTTTTTCGTCATTTGAAGCTAGACTTTGCGTCAGCAATTTCTGCTTCAAATGGACAATGCTGGTTTAGTGTTGGGCAGCCGTCTGCGACGTTAGCTCAACACTAAGCCAGCATTGTTCCAATGTCTGGTAGTTGGTAGATAGTTTCTTTATGTTGTGTATAGAGTACTTGGTACTGGTGGTACTATTTTGTAACGTATCCTATCAAAGACAACATGACCATCTGATAGTGTGCACTTTCTGAAAGTAAACCTCGTATAGGCCAACAGGGCAGAGCCACACACAGCTGTGATTACTCGTCTGGGCTGTGCTGCATAGTATGCATTCCACAAGAGATTTTACAAATGTGCACAAATGAAGACAACATAGGTGGCAATGAAAAATATCAAAAACGATCGATTACCAGGGTCGCGTGGCCTTGTTTACATTACTCCAAAACGGTTCGATGGCCCCTAAAACAGGTACAATGGCACCAGAAGAGGTCGCATGGCTCCCAAAATAGCCATAGCATTGGCCCAAAACAGTCACATGCCCCCCTCCCCCCCCCCCCCACAGAAACACTATATTGTCACAGACTTAGATGATTAACTTGGTTGTATCCTTGTATCGTTTAATATATTATTTTATTGTATAAGTAAAATGTAAGAATAACATTAATATTATGTATTAAAGTTGAATGTAACTTGTAAATTCAAAATTGTTTTATATGTATACACGCGTGTACTCCTGGCATTCTGCATGTCTTGTCTTGTCTTTTCTTGTCGTATTGCTTTCATGACGGTGATATGGGACAAAATGGTCCCATGACACAAAATAATGTTGTCCCATGCCACAGAAAGCGGTGGCATTGTCCCCTAAAAAAATTATGTTGGCCTACGGTTACACCACAAAAAACATCCCAAGGTACCATATACAGTCGCTTGGCCTCGAAACAGATCCGTGGCTCAAAAACTGTCACATGGGCGTTGGTTTTATATATTAGTGTGTAGCAACCTTGATGAAATAACTTTCTGTGTTTAGCCACGATGTGTATTCAATGCCTTATTTATTGTATTGTTTTGTCCTCCAAGTAAATATATTACAACTATATTTACGCTCTAGCACAATGGCAATTCGACCAGCCAAGATGAAAATATGAATGGGATTTTACCTGGTAGTCATTTCTAATATCTCACGCATATATAACTAGGCCACTTAGGATTTAAATGCTCTAGTTTTATAAAGACATCGGTTAATTCGCACCCCCGGCTACTCTCCGTATGGATCCGCCCTGAGGATGAATATGTTTGGCCAGCTGGGGTTGACTTTGTTTACCTCTGTACCACAGACGAGAGAACAATAGAGGCCTCCCAGAAGTATTGTTTGTGGAGAGAGAAAGGAAGCGGCTAAGAGAGGGAGAGGAGAAGAGGAGAGGAGAGGATGCCTGCCAGCTCCCAGCAAGCACCACATTCACAAACAATGATGGCGTAGCCTTTCAGTGCTGGGACCGACTTCAGACGTCCCAGCACTGAATCTGACGTACATAGACCGACTTTAGACGTCAGAAACTACCGACTGTAGACGTCAGATTCTGACGTCTAAAGTCGATCCCCTCACTGAAAGAGTAAACCATTTAAAATGGTAGCAGACTCATAACATAGATATTTAAATGAAGCGGAAAGAGATAATTAAGACATGTATGATGATTTCAAAATGAAAAGACCCCTTGGTCTCCATGGTTCGTACAAAAACATTTAAGCGTCGTAAGGGCTCAATGCTGGCCCATCTTCTACGACGCTGAGCTATCATTACACCGCGGTCGGTTGGTAAACGTATCCTGATACTGAACGAGGCGTTTTACAAATGTTGGATGGATTCCTGGCTGTGCCAGCATTTACCCGGCATTGGATGAGCGCCTCGTGTTTGCTGGCCTACCGGCTCCGTATTGCAATGGAGATAGTACTATCTCCAGACTCCATGGTATTGCTGACATTTACGTGAATGTTCACCAAGTCTCATGAACGAGGTTACCCCCCCCCCCCGTTGGTCTCATGAAGGTTCCTTGTTATTTAACCCTTTCATCGCTGATCACGACAATAGTCATGTTCATTATTTCTTGACTTTTCTAAAGCCTTTGCTTCTGTACCACAAGACCTAATAGTTCACAAACTTAAACAATTTGGCTTTGGTAGCAACTTATTGCAGTGGATTGAAAATTATGGGCAAGGTCGGTATCAGTCAGTTATGATAGAATGTAAGGTTTCATCACCTTTACCTGTAACATCAGGTGTACCACAAGGTTCTATTATTGGACCATTAATATTTGTGTTATACATAAATGATATCGCGATGTTTGTACATCATTTATGAAATAATATGCTGACGATGCCAAAATTTATCGAAAAATAAAGTCGAGACAAAATGTACTTTCTCGACAGACTGATCTTAATGCACTGTTTCTGTGGAGCAAAATTTGGAGAATAAATTTCAACATATTCAAATGAAAATGTATGTCCATATGTCGTAAAAAAAAATAGATTTTGACTACTTCATTGATAATAATATCTTATCCAAAGTAATTGAATTTAATGCCCTCGGAGTAATAATCACTACTACATTATCTTGGTGTGAGAATGTGAAAACTGTTTCATCAAAAGCCCATTATATTATGGGAAAGATAAAACATTATGTTAGCTTTAACAGCCCCATTGATGTTAAACGCCAATTATATTTGGCTCATGTCAGAAGTATTATTGAGTACTGTAGTCCGATGTGGAGTCCCTCTCATGTAATGTATTTATAATATAATTTATGAAGCGGGCAAAAGCTAATTAACCAAGACATTTATGATGATTTAAATTAAAAAAAACCTTTTCTCTCCATGGTTTATACACACATATTTCAGCGTAGTAAGCACGACTATAGTAGTTTATATTTGTTTTATTAGCCGATTAAATCATTGTTATTAGGAACTAAATGTGTGTTTAAACATCAAGAATTGCAAATATTTGGTCTCAAATCAAATAAATATCAGTAAATTACACCACTTGAAGTCGCGGTATCGAAAACATCAAGTGGGTGAAAAATTAAATTATTTAAATTAGCGCTGTAGACCCATAACATAGGTATTCAAATGAAGCGGAAAAAGTTAACTATGACATTCATAATGATTTCAAATTATTATTTTTTTTTACAAAAGTATTTCAGCGTTACAAGGGTTAACGTAGCCTTGGTCCTGGCTGATGCTAGTTATCTGGTTGAGTTGTTTGTACACTGAGGCGTACAGAGAGATCAGGTTTACATGACTGGACAAACGCCCTAATTAACCCAGTCCTTTATATGCCTGCTCACTTACTGCTCCCAGCCTGATGCTGGTTTAATGTTACACCGAGTCATACAGCTGGGCCTGCCTAATTTACAGGCCTCATTTCTCCGTGGAGTAGTCCAGGCGGGCTTAACACGTTATCAGGTGGCATTCAGACAGTCACCTAGCACTAATATATGAACACCCTGCATTCCATTTCTATCAGATATTATTAACACCCGTAAAAAATAAAATGAAATGAATGGGGTTTTAGGCCACCTTTGTGCACTTATAGATTAAATCGGGCCAGGAAAATCTCTTGAGGATGGTGAGATGAATGAGAAAACACTGCCCTCAGACACAGAATTGGTAATTCGAGCCCTAACAGTCTGAGGCCGAGCACGCTACCTCTCGGTCACGAAGGCTCTCCACAAAATTAAATCTTTCCAAGTGTGAGCGGGGAAGAAACTTTTTTTTTTTTAACTTGAAGGGGGAAGTGTAGTTCGAACCTGCGATCTTCGACTTTCTAAGCAGCGATCTATTATTTACTAGTGCACCAGGGCTCCCGCCCTAACACCCTTAAAGCGCTGATTTTAATAATTTTAATTTTAAAAATTTAATTCCCACCCACTTGAAGTTGTGTCTCGCTACCGCGACCCACAACTTCGAGTGGGTATAAATTACTCACATTTGTTTAAATTGACACCAAACATTGGTAAATATTGATATTAAACACATAATGATATTAAACACACATTTCATTCCCACTAACTGATAACTGTGATTTAACCGGCTAATATAACGGATTGAAAACGACATCAGTCATGCTTAACCTTTGAAGTACTGAAATACTTTCGTATAAATCATGGAGACCAAAGATTTTTTTTCAATACCTATGTTGTTACACCAGGCCATTAGAAATATGTTTACTCTTACAGTGCTGGGATCGACTTTAGTCGTCAGAATCTCTGTAATGGAATATGCAGAGATGCTACCAGCGTGGGTTATCGTTATCAACTCTTATAGCCCTGAACCATTGGTATATAAACCAAGAGACCATGCAATAGGTTTTTTCAATTTGAAATCATTATCAATGTCTTAGTTAGCTCTTTCTGCTTCATTTGAATATATGTGTTATGGATCTACGGCTAATAAAAATTAGACATCCTAACATGACATGCCTGAAGGTTTTTTAGGATCTGAAGTCGGTCTCCACATTGAAAGGGTTGACCCTTAAGGCGCTGATCACGACCATACACGTTTCTAATTTATTTTATAAGCCGATCAAATCAATGTTATTAGGAATATACATGTAATGAGTACTTAAATAGCAAGATTTGCAAATATTTAGTCTCAAATTAAACAAATATCAGTAATTTTCACCCACTTGAAGTTGTGGGTCGCGCTAGCGAGACACAACTTCAAGTGGGCGAAAATCAAATTTTACTGCAGCACCTTAAGGGTTGAGGCTGGTCAATATATACATATTAGAATAGGTAAATGGCGGGATATATCATCATTCGGTCGTCTCGGGTGGCCGTCACTCAGTTACGTTGGTAGACTCAAGGGATAATATAGATTGTGACGCATTGTCACAATAATGTGAGGTCGTTTCCGTCTCAGAACCAAGACAATGAGTGGGCCATTATTTTACGTAAAGACATTTCAGGATATGATAAAATCTTGAGGACAACGGTATATTGTGGTAGGCTCCTATATAAAGCTATGTATCTGTTGTAGGCATATAAAGTTTCTTAAAATTTGTGCATTAATTCGGCTATATATGTAGATATATTTACTCGTCTGGTAATTTTTAACGTTTGTAGAGATACATATCCGGTAAATGAAGGTCAAAATAAGGCGGTAAAACACTGAGTAAAGAGCGCTGAATTTTTTTGTTTAAAACACGGCGATTATAGATTTTTTTCAGTTTGAAATCATCATAAATGTCTTAGTAAGCTCTTTCCGATTCATATGAATACCTATGTTATTGGTTTACGGCCGTTAGAATATTTTAATTCTTTCTGTGCGAGAACCGTCTTTGTCCGTTAGTCCGATTCTGACCTATAAAGACGGCCCCGCGCTGAAAGGGTTAATGCGACACATGTTAACCCATGCTGATATATGAACACATTGTAAAAGATCAATTGCTCCATAGGCACCATAATGACCCCTAGCGACCGGGTCGTGGCATGTACCATTGAAATTAGTGAGACATGATATACTCCGATGAGTAATACATACAACACTCTGGCTGTCTGGAGTCATCTTGACCAAGCATGTCAGACAGGCATACCAGTATGTCTGTCAGACAGGCAGACCAGTATGCCTGTCTCACCTTACAACTTGAGAGCTGAAGGTGTCACGAGCCGTAGTAATGTCACAGTTTCCCACCAAATATCAGCATTCCAAGCTGAAACCATAATATCCATCAGATTGTCTACTTCTTCAATTAATTTATTTACGTCGTATTTTTTTGTAAGACCACCAGTATGTTCACATATATTTATTAGACTCAGATTCTGACTTCATTATTCGATACATACAATTTAATATACAGTAACATTTGTCGGGACGCGCCTATTAAGACACATAGGAGCCTAAAGCTCTCATAGGGACGGATAATGTGGTGGTTGCATCCCTTCTCTAGCTGGCCCAAAAAATAAAAAAGATAATGTGGTGCTTGCATTCTTTCTTTTGGCTGGCCCAGAAAAAAAAGGTAAAAAAACTCAAGACCACATAAATCGGCATTATAAACTCTGCATAATAATCAAATCAAATGAAGAAAAACACGCCTTATAAGTCATCTAAAAGAATAGCTCCCGCTGAAACAGTTTTATTGGGCAACCTGGGGCAACTAAAGTTGGGGACTCACCCCCACTGAAAGCTGTATCTGCGCATGTATGGGCCTAACTGTTAATAAATGAAAGCGTAGGTGGTCAATTTCAATAAAATCAAAACACATTCATTAAATGAAATAGAGGTTATAATTATAACGAAAATAGTAATACGTCGTTTTCAGGTGTTGTGCCTCAAGGCTATAATCCATGACTTAGTCAGATGGAAGCGACATAAGCCCCATCTGGTGATTAGTCCATAAGACGGGAACAAGAAATGTCATAAAGCAAGTGACTGTTATTTTCATGATTCCAATTTGTAATTATTCATAAATATATTTTCTGAAAATAATATGCATACCTGTTGTAGGCGAAGCATATAGTCGTGAATAAGTGACTGGTTCATCTATGAGCCTCCATAGCATGTATAACATAGCCGTTAAAAAATGCACCAGCTCACCACTGAGCCAGAGCATTTAAGTATAGGATTAAGCCCGAGGAGCTCTACATTCTTAGCTGTGGAAAGGGCCGAGGCCGTTTCCACAGCTAATAATGTAGAGCTCCGGGGGTTTTAACTGACTTAAAACACATCCGACCATAATAAGGATCCATTATGATCACCAGCTCGGTCACACCTGACTGATTATAGCACAATATGCCTACCATGATAATTGGTCTTTACTTGATCAACAATAACTCCACATTCCCGGTTTAGAATGTAGTGGTCAGACAAAAAAAATAATGTAGTGGTGTGTTTCAACAGTCGTTAACACCTCACCGGCTCATTAATGAACCAGAACATATTATACACAGTCGCCAATAACATGAATAAATCAAAGCCTCAATAATGACCAGGGGCTCGTTCACAAAGAATGTCTCATCCTAACATTCAGTGATTTTTCATTAAAAAGTTAAGATCATCTTAGCTGTTTTAATGATAAATGACTGAAAGCTAAGTTAAGATTTTCTTCCTGAACGAGCCCCTGGTCGGTAAAACAGAACAGAACAAATATTTTTATTTTAAGAAAGCAAATATTGTCCAAAAGTTGTAATTGTTTTAGGAGCCCTGGTTGTAGAAGGATGAACGGTTCATAGTGTGAGCCGAGCCGCGGTGAAAACCCTTGCTCTATTTCTTGTTGATGCAGCCACATCATTATATTGATGATGGTTTGCTGAACAATGCTATGTGGCATAGAAGGCATGGTCTGTACTTAACGTAGAGTGTGTGTTTGTGTAATGGTTAAATCAATATCAATCAGAGAGGATGTGATCATTGAGCTAGCTGACCTGTTAACCTATAGTATAGTAGTCAACTACCAACACAAGAGGAATCAATGCTGGCTTGCTGTTGGAGCATCGACACAGGCGGCGGGCCAACGTTAAAACAACAGTGTGGGAACGTCTTGTGTTAGTGTAGTATTTGACCCATGTGCTGCCGAAATGTTTGTTTCTATTTTTTATTCAATTAAGGCTGGAATTGCTAACGCAATTTCCAGGTTCAAATAACGAGAATATTTATATTCAGGCAAAATATACCTTTTTCTAAATGGAATGATTTGATCTCCACAAAATATTATTTCAATCTCAGTGATATTTTATTTGATTTGAAACTTGTGTTAAACCGTATATATACGTACCTGGCAGCACAAGGGTTAAGCCTTGAAGCGCTGAAGTATATTTAATAAGGAAAGAGACCAAAGGTTTTTTAATTCAAAATCATCATAAATGTCTTGGTTAGCACTTTCCACTTCATTTGAATCCCTATGTTATGGGTCTACGGCTGTTACAAACTGATTACTTTTTTCGGTGCGGGGATTGATTTTAGACGTCAGATTCTTACGTCTATAGACGTCAGATTCTGAATTGTAAAGTCGCTCCATGCGATGAAAGGGTACACAAACGCAAGACGTTGACCCAATATTGTGTGAATCCCTCTAACCGGTAACTTTCAGGTTTTTTTTTCTCATTTACAGCCCGTTCAGTTATAAAATGATGCCATAATTCTCACCTCCAGGTGACAGAAAATGACTTTATCAAATACCCCAGTATCATATCTCAAACTAGAAAGTCAGCCAGAGACTGCAAACCTCCGCCTAGATTAGTGGATTGTTTCTTGGTCCGAGACACACCTCTGGTGAAGTTTCATGCAAATCCGTGTGATCCTGATAGTAATCCTTATCCTGGATCCGGATCGTAATCCGGATCATCCCAAAATTTTATGAATTGGTCATTGGCCAACCATAACTAAAATCTTAACGCTCCTGGCTGAGGTCACAAAAAAGCTCAGACCGCAAAAAGCTCAGACCGCCCGTGTTGTTATGATTATACCATCTTTAGCTAATCTTTCACATATAAATAATCCGCATAACTGCAACGACTGATGTTAAACCTTGTGCTGGTAGACCCCACTACACGGTTTAAACCTTGTGCTGGTAGACCCCATTACATGGTTTCAAGGACTGATCTTAAACCTTGTGCTGGTAGACCCCATTACATGGTTTAAAGGACTGATCTTAAACCTTGTGCTGGTAGACCCCATTACACGGTTTCAAGGACTGATCTTAAACCTTGTGCTGGTAGACCCCATTACACGGTTTCAAGGACTGATCTTAAACCTTGTGCTGGTAGACCCCATTACATGGCTTAAACCTTGTGCTGGTAGACCCCATTACATGGTTTCAAGGACTGATCTTAAACCTTGTGCTGGTAGACCCCATTACACGGTTTCAAGGACTGATCTTAAACCTTGTGCTGGTAGACCCCATTACATGGCTTAAACCTTGTGCTGGTGGACCCCATTACACAGTTTCAAGCAGATTTTAAAGCAAATAATATGTCACTGAAATGGATAATATAGTTGGTATATTTAACAAAATAGATTTGTTTTCGTCATTTAAAGCTGGAAATTGCGTTGGCAATTCCAGCTTTAAATGAACAAATAATACGAAAAACAATCCAGCAGCACACATGATTAATATTGAACTAGTGACCCAGATGACGACCAATATTTAAAATGTTGAAACAACATTGGGCTAAAGTCTGGTGTTAGCTCACACAACAAACACGAGACGTTGTCACAAAGTCGTTTACATGTTGGCGCACGGTCTCCGACGATCGTCCAACATTAAAACACCATTGGATTACGTCTGGTGTTAGCCTAGTACTTTGTGTAAATACACATCGGCAGAGGAAGGTCAAGTAACGATCAGCTGCCTTTTCTGAGCACTGTACAAACACTATCCTGATTCCTGGTTTTACCCGGCGCTGTGATGACCTATAGAAACATCACCCAGTTAACCCTCACAACGCTGACTTATTTTTTGTATAAATAATGGAGACCAAAGGGTTTTTCAATTTAAAATAATCATAAATGTCTGAATACCTATGTTATGAGTCTATGGCCATCATCCATTGTTAATTCTTTCAGTGCGGGAACCGTCTTTATACGTCAAAATATGACGTCTGAAGACATAAGATTCTGACGTCAGATTCTGACCCAAAGACACAAAGATGCTTGAAAGATTAATTCAGGTGAGCTAACAAAAATCGCATGTTATGTCATTAAATCTAATTTTCATAGTGGTGAAACATATGGTGGTGAACATTAATTTTATGTGAATTCCTATATCCGCCTTTTAGCAGTGGTTCCAATACAGTTCAGAAATCAGTATTCTTAGTATAAACGTATTTTATTGACAATTGAAGCGATGCAATAGTAGGCTAAAATATGCCTTCTCTTGGGATAGAATACGTATATGATAATGGTTGTTTGACATATAACTGTTCATAACGACAGTGCCTTTAAGAAGGGAAACATTCCAGAGAAACATGCACAACCAGAACACACCTGTCGTCATTGTTATGACGACAGGTGTTGACGATACTATATTAAATTCATCTTTTTCAGTAGATGAAGTTAAAAAATGTATACACAAATTGAAGACTAATAAATGTCCAGGCCCAGACAACATAATAAATGAGTTTTTAAAATATTCACCTCAAAATATATTGGAGCTCTATACAGATTTTTTTAATGTAATCTTAAAATGTGGAGTGGTACCACAACAGTGGTGCATCGGCTACATTCACCCTTTATATAAAAACAAAGGTGACCCAAATGACCCGAAAAACTATCGTGGAATTACAATAACAAGCTGTCTAGGCAAACTCTTTACAACTTTAATAAATTCTAGACTTGGTAAGTTTGTTGAAGATATGGAATTAATTGGACCAGAACAAGCCGGCTTTAGAAGTGGATATTCTACTGTAGATCATATTTTTGTGTTAAATTTTTTGATTGACTTCTATCTGTTTCGTAGGAAACGTTTATATGCATGTTTTATTGATTATAAAAAGGCTTTTGACTCAATTCAGAGACAACAGCTGTGGATGAAGCTTTGTAATCTTGAAATACAAGGGAAATTATTTAATGTAATATATGATATGTATACAAAAGTAAAGTCGTGTGTAAGTTATGGAGGGCAATGCAGTGATTTTTTTCCATGTGAGATGGGAGTTAGGCAAGGGGATAACCTTTCACCCCTATTATTTAACATTTTTCTTTCAGACCTTAAGTCTTACTTAGTGAACAAATAAAATGGTCTATCAAATATCCATGATATCGCCACTGATATAATGGATGATAACCTTGTTAGCTATCTGAAGATATATGTACTTTTATATGCAGATGACACAATTTTACTCGCTGAATCACCCGAAGAATTACAAGCAGCTCTGAATAGCATGAATTTGTATTGTAATGATTGGAATTTAAAAATTAACGTTTCAAAGACCAAAGTGGTAATTTTTTCCAGAGGTAAAATAAGAAAGCACCCTCATTTTTATTTAGGAGATAAGCTGCTTGAAATATGTTCTGATTATTTATATCTTGGTGTCAAATTTAATTATAATGGAAAATTTTCTAAAGCTCAGCAGGAACTCTTTGATAAAGGTAATAGAGCAATGTTCAGTATTTTGAAAAGAAGTAGACAACTTAATCTCCCCATAGACTTGCAATTACATCTGTTTAATGCTATTGTTCTTCCAACGGTGTTACATGGCTGTGAAGTATGGGCACCTGAAGATTGTGTCATTTTAGAGAAACTACAGATACGTTTTTGTAAATATATTTTATCTGTAAATAAATGTACATACAATAACATGGTATATGGAGAATTGGGTGTTCTCCCTCTCAAGGTACATGTCAAATGTAGAGCCTTATGTTTTTGGGCCCGTTTGATTACGGATCAAAAATGTAAACTTTCATCATTAATTTATAAATTGTTTTACTGTATGTTTGAGCTAAATATTTACGAATCAAAGTGGATATTGTATATTAAGGATAGTTTGATAGATTGTGGCTTTCCAGGTGTCTGGAATGCTCAGCACATCCCCAATAGTTTTGAATGTTTCAAGGAGGTAATTAAAAGACGTTTAGAAGATCAATTTATACAGAAATGGTCGGAAGAATTATTTAATAGTGGCAAATGTACAAACTATAGGATTTTCAAAACTAATTTTATTCTAGAAAAATACCTTTTATTAACTGCACCGAATATAAGAAAATCTATAACCCGTTTTAGATGCAGGAATTCCAAACTACCCATTGTACTCGGTAGTTTTTGTGGTATTTCACGTGATAGACGTACCTGCACCTTATGTCACAACAGATTCATCGGTGATGAATATCATTATCTTTTCGAATGTGGGCACTTTGAAAGAGACAGAAAAAATTTATTAAGCTGCTACTTTTATGATAGACCCTCAACATTTAAAATGCATGCATTATTCTCAAGTGAAAACCGGGAGTTATTGTATCACCTAGCACAACTTATTATTATTATAAATAACGTAATGAATGGTTTAAATTATTAACGATTGGCATGCCCTTGTCACAGGTATGTTATATTTACTCACCCTGTATCGCACACCTGGCTTCTCATGTCCTACGGGATCCTGAATAAACTACCTTGTTAGCGTCTGAAGACCATCCAGCTAAAAAAAACTTAAAATTAAGATTATTTAAACTTCCTGTAACTTCCATTTGATAAGTTAAGATAAAACCGATTTTTTTGATGGAAATGAGAGAAAGTTGGGATAATCTTAATTTTAAGATTCTTATTGGGATGGACCAAGAAGCCCTGGTGCAGTGGTTCGCGCTAGTGGCTGGGTTTAATGGATCGTTCTCTTTTCCCAATATTCAGGTTTCTAAGAAATAAAAGGTTTTATCCTCATCTATTCGCAAATATTCAATATTGTGGGGATTTCTGTTAAGACAAGAACTCGAAATTCAAACCCTACACTCTTAGAAAAAAGGTTCTTGAAATTCTAACCCTGCACTCTTAGAAAAAAGGTTCTTGAGGTTTCTTTCCCATACAGTAATGTAGAGAAAGGCTCCACATACATACCTATATTTATATATAAAAACAACCTCCAAGAACCTTTTCTTCTAAGAATGTATGTTTGGAAGGCGGTGTCATCTGACTCATCTCTCCATTCTCAGGAGGTTTTTATAGCCCAATTTAGCCTACATATGCATCAAACAGAAATGCGTAGTACATCATGTATTTCTGATAAAAGTGATCTAAAGCCCATCAATCAGTTGTTGTCATCTGCAATCACGCATTTCCCATTTACACATTGGACTGATTTTGATGTATTATAAAGTCACCTAATTGACTATGCATCGGATCCATATCGAAAAGTGATGTTCAACTATATTTGCTCACTTTTAATCCGCGCTGAATATTAGTTTGTCAGGCGGAGCTCTGGTCCGTAGCTGACATCGCTGTGTTGTGTAGTCCCCAGTGTGTAATCATATGATCGATATAGGCCACGTTGGGTGGCAGAATAATATCTAGTATTGGAAGTTTGTAACTTGAGGACCAAGGCCAATTTATTCAATAAACTGAAGTCGGAAAGCAGCAAACGTCTCATTTTTACCAAATATTAATATGTAATTTCAAAATGTACGCATAATGTCAGCGGGGCCCTGGTGTAGTGGTTCTGACACTCCTGTATTCGGGATTCCTTGCCGTTCGCCGTATTTGGATGTCAAAGCAACGAATTAGTCAGTCAGCCAAAGCTGTTTGTTTGCCTAACCCTGCACCGGCTGTTATAGTTTTTTTCTTGGTGGATTACAAATCATCAGATGTCCTGTGCAGTATATCAGGCAGATATCAAGATAATATTCTTGAGCTTTCTGAGAAAAATGACAAAATCTAAAATTGCTGCCAAAGCCCATAGTGCAGAGTTACTTTTTATCTAACGAGTGATACCACTTTTCCAGCTCATGTCGCTGCTGTGAATCCATGTTTGAAGAGACTTTTGTATTTTGAATGTAATAACAAGGTCAAAATTGATATTCAACGTTTTTTTGAAAAGACATAGATATACGACAACAATTTTAATAATAAATTGTGTTTAATAATTGTTCTGAGATTATTTGTAGAGACAAAAGTATTTCTGAATCATTTTCCAAACTACAAGTATCATTTTTGACTAATTGTATCTGATGATAACAGCATTGGTTATCCTCCGCTATCATCAATATTGCAGGAGTCATATTTCATGTTGTTGAAGTTTATTTGATTTTTAATTGAAAAGCCGACCAATATCGATTAAATAACTCTAAAAAGTAGTTGTTTTTTTGTTACAAGCAGAAACACCCCTGGAAAGAATGTTTACGCTTTGACATACGGGAGTTACAACATAAATTGTGACGTTTTAACATAATTGTTTGCCATATCTTACGTCTACTCGAGGCAACATTTCGAGCCTGAAAATGAAGAACAAATTTATTGTTGAGGGATCTGTTTTTGATCCCAATTTCAAATTTTGAACAAATATTAAATAATACAATACTTGACAGACCTTTTGGTTATAATTATGATAACTAACAGAACTACCATAATCAAGAGGGAATGAAGGAAAAAGGAAAAGCACTAATTTTTTTAATAATTCACTCAGAAAATTATTTTTTCATCATCACACATGTTCTCCACCCTTGGAACTCGTTTCAGCTGATATTAAATACATGGACTCTGCACAATGTTATCCTTCTTACTACTTCAGATGACTTTTTAAAGACTAGAGGGCTCAGCTCCCACTTTTAAACCACAGGGATCGATTTTCCCAAATGCAATAGTGAGGGGGCCGGAGCTAATTCGTGACGGTCAGCTTGATGGCTGCCTGACTTAATTAATTCTTCCTCTTCCCTTTTGTAAATATTGAATTTCGTGGAAAGCCTCAATTCAAGGGTAGCATGTTCGGCCTGAGATCGCCATGTTCTAGTATATGCAGTGTCATCAGATTTTAATTTCACCTGATATTCCAGTCTGTATGCACACAAAAGCGATCTAAAGCCCCACTTACTCAGGGCCCAGCTTAAAAATAATCTGATTTTCAAAAAAATATCCAACTTAAATCTCAGGATTTTCTTCTTATCATGAACTACAACATTTGTATTCAGGACATTCAGAATGCCTATTGTCAGATTCATATTAAATTCATCAACCAGGATTATTGAATTTCGCGGCTTTATCAGTCAGTTCTCAACCAATTTTCATTACACACCCTATTTTCCATTAATGTCGTGACTACCCTGAAAATTTGGTAAAATTATGATAAGTATTTTAGAAGTTAGACCATTTGACATGTAATAAAATTCTGAGACGAAGCTAATGGGTTTATAGAGGTCAACATTTTTATTTATTTACTACAAGTAAAATGGTCTAACTTCTTAAAAACTTATTAAAACTTCGCGTCACGACATGGATGGAAAATAGTGTGTGCAAAATTTCATGAAAAATGGTTGAGAATTGACTGAGAAATCGGCGAAATTCATTCACCACGGTTAATGTGAATCCGACTATCGTGATACATATATGTGACAAGGGCATCTGGAGGGTGGCTAACCCTTTGACTGCTAAGCCCGTGTACAGTCGTTTTTAACCCTTAAAGCGCTGAATTATTCTGTACAAACCATAGCGAGCAAAGGGATTTATTCAATTTAAAATCATCATAAATACCTCATCATTTAGGATACCTATGTTTTGGGCCTAAGACCATTAGAAGTACATGTACTCTTACAGTGCGGGGATCGATTTTAGGCGTCATAATCTGACGTCTACAGACGTCAGATTCTGGCGTCTAAAGTCGATCCCCGCGCTGTAAGGGTTATTTTGTTTTATTAGACAATCCAATTGTTGTCATTTGAAATGAAATGAATCTTTGAATATCAACATCTTGTAAATGTTTGGTTTCAATAATTTAAACACAAATGAGTAATTTTAGCTATTGAAAGTTGTGGGTCGCGCTAGCGAGACACAACTTTTAATGGCTGAAAATTTAAATCAGATGACATAGCGGGATAAGAGTCAGGGAAATAGGTTCTACACTTGTGCATTCACTTTAAACCGCTAGAGGCGCTATGTGTCTGATGATAGACGATCGAAACATACCACAAGACACCACTCAAAGGCAAGCAGTGGTAACTGTTTACTTTTCAAGTAAGCGGTTACTGCTGTTAGGCTTGCACCACAGAAGATATTAGTTGTCAGCCAGCAGGCAGTGGCTTGCGGGTAATATGCCTACACGTCAAGGTCAGGGGCAAGAAACATATTAAAGTGTTGCCAGGACATGTTGAGATCGCATGGTTTTAACGCAAGCGTCTTCTCCTAGGAGCAAACATTGAATTTAATGTTTTACTTATCATCTCAGAAGAGTAAACATTGAATTCAATAATTTATTTATCATTCGTACTGCTTGCACATGTGTTAGTAATCGATTAATCCTGTTTCAATTGCCCATGGCGTATTCTGAAAAAGAACCAGGGTTGTCCTCAAGGGAATTGTACACGAGACAAGGAGACAAATTTAATGACACAACCCTTGAATCGAATCTCTATAATACGCCGGACTAAGTGCTGTTCTGTCATGAAATATACATGGGGATCGTTCGCAATAGCTTAAAACTACAGAGCACTACTATGCGTATTAGCGGCAACACTGGTACAATAGATAAAGCTGCCTGCTTGAAAAGTCGGAGATCGCGGGTTCGAACCCCACTATGGCCTTCAAGTTTCAAAGAAACACAATGTGTCTTGCCCGCTCATTATTGATTTAATATTTTGGAAAACCTCCGTGACCGAGAGGTAGTGTGCTCAGCCTCCGAATTTCGAATCCCGTGTCTGTAAGGCTATGTCATCTCATTCATCTCACCATCCTTGGGAGGCTCTCCTGGCCCAGTTAAGCCTATATGTGCACAAGGGTTGTCTCAAACCCCATTCATTTCATTGTGTTTACTATGCTTAGTCTGCTATTGCTAGGTGCTGTTTTTGGCTCTCACTACGTACTGCGAGAAATGACACGTGGAGAAAAATCATAATCAGCCACAGTCGGCAATAATGATTAAATGGCAAAAAAGTCAATTATTTGAAATAATTTAACCCATTAAACACCAAGGTATTTAAATAGAAGTTCCAAACACCCCCCCCCCCACCCTCAGAAAAGTGTGTCGCTGACGCGAATCACAACTTCAAGTGAGTGAAAATTATTCAGATTTGACAACGACAACGATTATACCAATTTGTATTAGAATCAGAAAACGTGATAGGTGGACACAGCATGACGTATTGTTGTACTATTGTCTGGCTGTGCGAACTTCTCCAAAATTCCCTCAAGTGATCACCAGTGATTCCAATTACAATCTTCCCTTTCTTTCCTTCCAAATAAATCCCAAGCTAAAGGTGAAACTCGGAAGCAAATTCAATCGTATATTTTTATCAAATAATTACCTGTAATGGCGAGAAAAACAAATTAATGACAACCGTCTTATTTTGTTGATTGCATGGAATGAAAACTCCATCGTAATGAGCCACCTGAGACCGGGTAGCAAACACAAATGTCTGTCTCAGGGCAACAACTTCACATGCCACGATGTCTGTACGATACATCGAGGCACTTGAAGTTAGTTCACAGCTTTAGGGAATCTCATTTGAAATCCTAACACCTCCTCCGGTGAAAACTGTTTATGTTTGACCTTAGACAGTCCCTATATAACCCAGTTACGTACATTATATGGCCTCAAATGTATTTATCTTTGAATGGCAATTACCGCGCCAAGGTCAAAAATGTCCCGATTTTATGACATGCTCAAGTATAATATGTAATTCCCAGCTCATATCCTCCTTATTGTAAATGATTATACAATTTTATTGTACAGGTGATGTATTAGTGAGAGTCCAAGTATAGCACTCTACTCCAGACCACGCTCTCACCGTTAATGAAGGCCCAGCTATAGCACTCTACTCCAGACCACGCCCACATCATTAATGAGGGTCCAACATGGCACTCTACTCCAGACCACGCCCACACCGTTAATGAGGGTCCAATATAGCACTCTACTCCAGACCACGCCCACACCGTTAATGAGGGTCCAATATAGCACTCTACTCCAGACCAAGCCCACACCATTAAGGAGGGTCTAAAATAGCACTCTACTCCAGACCACGCCCACACCGTTAATGAGGGTCCAGAATAGCACTCTACTCCAGACCACGCCCACACCGTTAATGAAGGCCCAGCCATAGTATTCTACTCCAGACCACGCCCACACCGTTAATGAGGGTCCAAGTATAGTAAACTATTCCAGACCACACTCACTCCGTTAATGAATGCCCAGCTATAGCACTCTACTCCAGACCACGCCTACACCATTAATGAGAGTCCAAGTATAGCACTCTACTCCAGACCACGCTCTCACCGTTAATGAAGGCCCAGCTATAGCACTCTACTCCAGACAACGCCCACACCGTTAATGAGGGTCCAAGTATTGTACTCTACTCCAGACCACGCCCACTCCGTTAATGAAAGCCCAGCTATAGTACTCAACTCAAGACCACGCCCACACCGTCAATAAAGGCCCAGCTATAGTAATGTACTCCAGACCACGCCCACACTGTTAATGAGGGTCCAAATATAGTACTCTACTCCAGACCACACCCACTCCGTTAATGAAGGCCCAGCTATAGTACTCTACTCCAGACTACGCCCACACCGTTAATAAGGGTCCAAGTATAGTACACTACTTCAGACCACACTCACTCCGTTAATGAAGGCCCAGCTATAGCACTCTACTCCAGACCACGCCCACACTGTTAACGAGGGTCCAAATATAACACTCTATTCCAGACCACGCCCATTCCGTTAATGATGGTCCAGCTATATCACTCTAATCCAGACCACGTCCACTCCGTTAATTATGTTCCAGCTATATCACCCTACTTCAGACCACGCCCACTCCGTTAACGACGGTACACCAATGGTACTCTACTCCAGACCACGCCCATTCCGTCAATTATGGTCCAGCTATATCACTCTACTTCAGACCACGCCCATTCCGTAAATGATGGTCCAGCTATATAACTACACTTCAGAACACGACCACTCTGTTAATGCGGGCCCAACTATACTCTCTGCAAAGGCAAAGGGCAGTATCTGCTTTCTTATAAAGAAGCAGATATTGCCTTTTCTCTTTGCACGGCAATATAGTACTCTACTCCAAGCCACGCCCACTCCGGTAATAGGGCCCAAGTATGGTACTCTACTCCAGACCACGCCCACTCCGTTATTTTCTTACAAGTCACCGTGACTAGATGACGCTCGTGTGATTGATTGAAATGGAGTGTTAAAAATGTTAATGAGGTTACGGCTTCCTGTTCTTTTCTCATCATGTCCTATTAACCCCAGCAAACACAAAGCGTTCACCCAATGTGGGTACAGTATTGGACCAACGTCGCAGACGATTTGGCAACATTGTGAAGATAGTGGGAAAATGTTGCTCGTTTTCTGGGGGCACACCAGGATATTCCGGGCGGGGGCCCTAGGGTAGTGGTTAGCAACGCTGCCTTTCACGCCAGAGTCCGGGGTTCGGTTCCCGGTCTCGGCGGTTTGAAAGAAACAAAATTGTTTCTTCCCCATCCACGTGTGAAAGTTAGTATTGTGGGGAGCCTCCGTGACCGAGAGGTAGCGTGCTCGGCCTCAGACCGCCAGGGCTCGAATTTATAATCCTGTGTCTGGAGGACAGTGTCATCTCAATCATCTCACCATCCTCAGGAGGTTCTCCTGGCCCAGTTTAGCCTATATGTGCACAAAGGTGGCCTAAAGCCCGATTCATTTCATTTCATTTTCCAGGATATTCCAGCAGCAGGAGAACGAGCGGTGGTGTTATTTCCGTTAATTAGCTACCACGGTGACAGCCGTAACAACAGAAGATGATTTTAAGGGCAAATTATAATCCTGCCTGGTTTTCTCTGGACAATAACGGTCTTGCTGAGCCACCTGGTGGTTTAAGAGCGGAACACAGGTCGTCACTTTCAAGCAACTCCCATCCAACGTTACAAGATAAAGTTATCAGCAGAAATGCATAGGAGGCGCCAATGCATTACTGCTACCATGCAGCAATATATTCGCATTCAAACTCCTTTTACAACCACAATATCGACTACATGAAAATGGTAGGTGCAGATCTGGAATTAAAAGCCAGATTTACGAAACATTTGGGTGTTTTTCATTCATTTGAAGCTGGCAATTGCCAAAGATATAAATGGACTTATCCGCCACTCGGTTTTAGTGGTGGTGGCAATAATGTTATCAGGTGGGTGTATCAAGAGTCATTACACCTTTATTTTTGTTGTTAAAATATATTTAGTCTAACAATATCTTAACAATATAATTAACCAGTTAGTGCTAATCGACCAGACAACTATAGGCAACTAAAGTGATGAGCAAGTTCAAAATTCTATTAGAAATCTTTAAGTGTATATTTTTTTTATATGCATATTACCGTCTATCGGTATATAATACTGATATAATATGCATACGGCATCGCTGGGAAGGCGAGATGGGCTCATCTCACCAGTATGTATTTGCTCGTGTGTATTTTCTCGTACGAATTTCTCGAGTGTGAGATGGGCTTATATCACCATACGTCTCGTAGTGAAAGCCAACAGCATGAGTACGAGAAACTGATCTACTGAATGAAAAACATTTTTTTGAAACTCTAATATCGAGATTGGGGAACGAACCCTGGTGGCGTTAAATACTACATGGTGGCTCCTTAATGTTAGAAGTACCATGAATGAATAATAGCTCTGTAGATAGTGAATAGATCAGCAAGAAAAAGATGAAAGTGCACATGAAGCATCCAGTGCCTGCTGTGAGGGGCCATATCCTGGTTATCTTGGCTCCCACGATACATCAGCCACATCCCATCTGTCGTTAAGTACACCAGTAGGACAACACTTCCCTAGTGACATCATATCAACCTCACAGAACTAATACACTGCCAGATCTGAGCCTCTGGCACGGCGGGGGAAAGACACAGCTCTTATCATCTGACAATCTTATCATCTCACATGATGTGATGGGATGTAGCTGATTGGCTGGCGATAGGGTTTGTACACATAGTACGAGGGTCATGGGTGTGCTGCTACCGCTATGCAGAAGGTTTACAAACGGACAAGATGGCATGATACCTCAACATTAACATTAACGTATTTGGAATTATATTTATTATATTTATATTTATGTAGCCACAACCTCCTCGTACAACCGAGGTCAGCTTTAAAGGCCTTTGGAGATTAGGCATCTGACGTAGCTGACACTCGTGAATGGAATGGTCTGTCACCAGAAATGAGAGACATAACAGACGAACATGAGTTCAAAACGTCTCTCAAAACAATGTTCTTTAAAGAAGCCTAATCGTCTATCTTCACGACTAACAGTGTACCTCGCCTTCAATATACCTAATTTATAGAATCCGATGAGATATGACGCAATATACATTTATTGTGAACGTTGTGAACATTGCATAACCAAAACACCGCATACTATACAATTACCAGATAAATCAACCGTGCATCCCATAACGAGGCAAATAAGAAGGTGATGTTATGACGTCAATCAACCCGCATTGTGACCTCTTCATAAATTACACATAATTATACATGTTGATCATACTGTTTATTAGCGTTGTTTTGCTGATGCTTATTGATTAATGCATATGAAAGCATCGATCACGACAACAGTATTAGCTCAGGTGGGCCGCACACTAGATGTTGATCCAATAGTGGAAGAATGTTAAACCACCGTGGACGATGCTGGGCCAGCATTAAACTGGCATTGGGTCAATATTTCATGTAATTGCTGTGAAAGCCATATTATTCAAGTACTCAGTATTACATTACTGCTGCTAGATATGATCTTTCGTAGAATAATAATTGTAGAATGTCTTAATCAGACTCAGTCTTTTTTAATTAAACGAGGTAAAACATTTGTAATAGGTAAAATATTTGGATACTTAGTTAATCCCACAACACCACTATATGGTGATATATGTCTATTGGTCATCAATATATTATTGTTCATCAATATAAATATAGGTGATTTTCCGGGGCCATTTCTAAGCTGAAACATTTCTAAACTTCAAATAAACGACGAATACTAATAGACAACTTTTACAGCAAACAACAAACATTCATCCAATGCCGGTACATTGTTGTGCCACCTTCTTCGACGCTGGAATATTTCTATATAAACCATCGAAACCGAAGGATTTTTTAAATTTGAACTCATCACAAATGTCTTAGTTAACTCTTTCCGCTTCATTTGAATGCCTATGTTTTTGGTCTACGGCCATTATACATATTTTAATCTTTCAGTGCGGGGATCGTCTTTAGACGTCAGAATCTGACATTTACAGACGTCAGATTCTGACGTCTGAAGTCGATCCCCGCGCTGTAATGGTCAAATGTGGGCATGAGTTGCAGACGGTTGTCCACCATCGTTATCTCACTGAGTGAGCATGTCGTGATAGCTCGATAATTAAACAAGTTAAACTGACCTTTTTCCAGAAAGCTCGCTTTTATAAAACGCACTAATCGGGTGATTAGTGCGCAGAATCCACCCATAGCGACATCTGGTGCAGGATTCCTAATCACGAGCCGCCAATCATGTTGTGTAATACAAGTTGGTGATCACGTGATTGTCATCTTATATCACGTTATGGTAACAGCGTCAGTGCTTGAGATGTGTCATAATATTAACAATATCCAGAGACGTGCGCTGCAGTCATCGCTGCCTACTGTTAATCTGACTACAACATAACATGTTGATCTATAATCTGATGTATCACATGGTCAGTTAGAGAGCTGTGTCGTCAACCAGAGTGTCCCAATGTATTACTGTGTTACTCAATCACATATTTACGGTCTTGTTTTTGTCAATCTTCATGTTTGATATTTGTCAACTCACTAATGTTATACGTCATTTGCTTATTTGAATGTACACATATAGTAATATACTGCTGAATAAACTTCTTCACCCTAAAAAGAAACACCATCCAGCTACTCTTACTGCAATGAGCTTTGTATCCTTATAATACAGTATATTATAGCAGCCTTCACGACATACCATATAAGATATTGAGAAGAGACTGTTTTCTCAGTCACGGATTCACATTGTAATATCACATGGTATCACGAAGTCATATCAGATGACATGCACTTACAGCTTCAGAGTGATGCCAGCTTTAATTACACGTTGTTAGTTCAACAGGGAGCATGTATCACGAAGAAGCAGACAGAGCTGCTGGTACAAACAACATCAGCGCCACGTAGTGATGGTGATGAGAGCACACTGCCATAACAGAGCAGAGACGCCGGAGTGGAGTGGTAACTTTAACTTGGCGCGCTGACTGTCCCATAGTGCCTCGCGCAAAGACAAACAGCAGAAACAGCTAACTTACAAGTAATAATTTACTGCCGCTTGTCTTTGTATGGCGGTCAGTATGCCATAACTCGATGGCAGAAGAGATTCCTGCAGCTCAAAGACAAACAGCAGTAACTGCCCACTTGACAAGTAAGCAGTTACTGCAGTTTGTATTTGCACGGCGGTCAGTATGTCATTACTCGATAGCAGAAGAGATTCCTGCAGTTCAAAGACAAGCAGCAGCAACTGCTTACTTTACAAGTAAGCAGTTACTGTTGTTTGTCTTCGCATGACAATCTATGAAAGACGAGTGCGGCATGCTCAAACAAGACTGTTAGCTCTCACCTCACAATCAACAGGTTTACATAGAACTTCACAGATGATTGCTAATGACAAACACAGCAGGAGTATTCTGCTCAAGTGTTTGTTTTGTTTCACTTCAGATTCAGGTGTCGATGTGTTTATTGTGGCTCGTAAACCATATTAATGTATCAGCACCATAAAATAATAAGATGATGTTATGACACCTGACCCTTTCAATGAGAGCACTGAACAGTTGATCGATATGATATCATGCTGTCACCATCCTAATCACGGCCACAGTCAAACTGGAAATATCAGCTAATAATGTCGTTAATACTCCAGCATGGTAATGATTTGCTGAGCTGTGTCATGCTGTATGAAGAGCAGGAAATGCATAAACATGGCTTAAGCAGAGCTGTGTATTGTATGAGTCAAGTAGATCGATAACAATCAGATGGCTGTGATCGTATTGGTGACCTGTTAGCAAGGCTTACCACGGCACCCGGCGTAAATAACCAACAAGGTCAAGGTCAACCAGCAGATTAATCCGATGTGTCATGTAGGGGCATTCCTTACCAAAGGTTATGTTCGCTCAATAGACAGATACAATATGAGGCTTCTCATCTTTTTGTTTGTTTTAAATTTTCGTGACAAAATTTAAAAGCTTTAGTAAAAAAAGCCATATGAAGATATATTCAAATCAAAATAACAAATAAAATATGCTCTAATGATGTACATAAAGTTTGCCATGGTGGAGTGTATAAATATTAGAAAAAGTATGTAATTGTGATGACTCAGTCGAACACATAGCGATCTGTGAAATAAAAACTTCTACTAGTCGCAGTTATGAATGGTTAATGAAAATAACATGACGTTATAATAATGATGTACATGAGATAAATCAGATGATATGTTGCCTCGGTGGAGCACATGACGATCAGTTGAAACCATAGGCATGATAAGGATATTACTGGTAGAGACAAATCACGTTTAATAAAATAAAACAGTGATTCGATTGTCCTGTTTACTCGTGACTTTCCTAAACATGCCAAGCGGTTTACACAAAACATTCCGTGTCTAATATCAGCCCTTAAAGTGCTAGTAAGACTATAGTCGTTTTTATCTGTGTCATTAGCAGGTTAAATCACTGTTATTGCGAATCAAATGACTGTTCAAACATCCAGATTTGAAAATGTTTGGTTTCAAATTAAACACACGACCCACAACTTCAAGTAGGTACTTTTTTATTATTTAATTTAGTGCATTGAGGGTTCAGACAGGCAGTGATAGATCTGATTATTGGCTTATGACAGCTCATCCATAGTGTATCACACAACAAAACCAGCAAGCAACGGCATATTAGCGCATTCTGTAGCATGTGGGATTGTAAAGACAGGTGTCAACGAGGCGAGGCTAATGTGAATTAGGACTTGTCCTTCCACCGATCTGAATCCATTCTCATCAGTGCTGATCTGTCATGCAAATACAGACAGCTGTATATGTTCACTTGTCAAGTGAGCAGTTATTGCTGTGTGCCTTTTCCTGGCACATCTGTATGTGCATGTGTATGTATCGGTAATGGCTTCTACCAAAACAAACGTATGTTGATATATATGTATCTGTAATGGTTTCTACAGAAAGAGACGTATGTTGATATATATGTATCTGTAATGGCTTCTACAATAGGGACGTAAGCTGATATATAAATGTATCTGTAATCGCTTCTACAATAGAGACGTAAGCTGATATATAAATGTATCTGTAATGTCTTCTACGAGAAGAGATGCTTGCTGCAGTCCTTATTTTAGTTCTTTATTTTTTATGTTGAATTTGTGGACTAAAATTTGATTGGGTTTTACACAATAGATCTTTATAACATATATTTCGATTCCAACGCTAAGCTGAAATCGTGTTAGTTGGCTTTTAACACCTTTAGCTATGCCCTTCCACCGCCAAGTTATGTAATTGAATTCTTCAACAAATCGAAGTTGCCTTTCACTGAAACGACCCGATACTTCGAGTGTGTAAAATGATTTATCGGTCAAATTGAGGGCAAAGTATTGAAAAAAATTGCCATCTAAGAACAATTAAATAATTTTAATTATTATAACATTTTGCTGATCGAATACATGTTGTTATTTAAAATACTAAGCAAATAAAAATGGGTTGAAAGCGATAGTACCCGTGATAGTCCAGAAGCTAAAAAAAAAATCGTGCATTTTGTGATAAAAATATGAAATTATTTGGCACACATTTAGAATAACCATCAGTGATTTATTTTAAGGTTGGACACCAACCCGATTTGACCTGCGGTGGCGGCGGCAATATTTCTAAATGGCCGCCGTATCAACAATCGGAGAACCATATCTTGCTTAATAATAAAGATTTTGATTTTGGTGTCTATACCTATGTTTTCAACAAGGATGTTAAATATGCCATTATATTCAAGTAACCATGCATGTTCCAGTCATTTTGTTTTCAACATAAACAACATTGTACTCCTTATTTGCAGATAAACAAAAAACAAACAGGCAAATGAACAAACACGACCAGAAACATAACCTCCTTTGGTGGAAGTAAAAATAAAAAAAACTGCAAGAGAAATTAAAAAAACACTACGTCTCCATTTGCAGCTGATTTCAGTGGTGTATGCAATCGTTAGCTGCAATTAATATTGTTTTATTAACCTGTGACACTAAGATGGTTATAAATTGCAACACAATATGGCGGTTAAACGACAAAATAAGAAGTTTAAATCAAGTTAGGTTAAAAACAGGGTCATATTTGAAATCCTTGTCTCTCAAAACGTAGGGATAGACGCAACAATCAGGCTTCTACCTCTATAAATAAACAATATATGACACTTCAAAAATTAATTTGGCGGCCATTTTAAAAATAATGTGGCCGCTACAGTCAACACAAGTGAAATTTGGTTGGGGGTCCCAACTTAAAATAAGCGACTATATACTATTCTAGCTCTGTGCCAAGTTTCATACTTGCATCACAAAATGCACGATTCCTTTTAAAAAAGCCTAAACCTCTGGACTATGAGTGATACTAAGTAGTTAAAATACAGAAACATACCATGTACTAATAACCAGATCTTAGATGGTTAATCCCGGCACATTCCAGTGACGCCGTTTTGGCAAAAAGCGCCTGTTCATTATCTCACTACAGGCTCTGGTCTCATGAATTATAAATGGGAGCAACAGTGTTTTGTCTGCTTTGTCCCTGATGGCCTATTGTCGTTATCTACCAATGTATTATTTATGTGAGATAAAAGAATAAACGCATAATATCAGTCTATTAGTTTGATGATAGAATAATGAGTACTGTATAATAAGTGATCGAGGGACGTTTAAACTGTGTTGGTGGTGGTAATTTAATTTTAAAAAATGCCTCCATACTCTTCGTTCAAGTTCATATTGAATTATCCTCGTATTTTAAGAGGATTACCAACAGCGATTGAGAGATATTTTTTACAACAATGTGTCACACCTGTTGGACAGGCTATTTATTGTTTAGAAATAAATATTTTATTGAATGAAAGAACAACAACGACACAGTTAACTGACATGAAGTGAAAGAGATAATTGATTGAAATGTTTTTAGTTGTGCGTTTTATTCCTACATTTTGTCAAGGTATCTGAGAATCGTCGAGCTGAAAGTTTGCTTATCACATGAACATTCTGTCAAGAAATTAGCCAGGCAAACGTGAAACATCCAGCCAATGGTTGAGATTTGTTAGAGCACAGTCATGTCGTTAATCCCATATTAAACAGATAATGGTTCAATAACTCGTATTTTCTTGATACAGAATGTGGGGAGTCCTACAAGGCATATCTGCAAAGCTAAAGGCAGTATCTGTGAAGCTTGCATACATGGCAGAGAGGCACGCGCACACACAATTACTCCGGCGGGATAACCTGGTCGGCCCCGATGGCTCATTGGGTTTAGCTCCAAACCTCACTCTACTTGGTTCCAGCTTCAATTTGATGATAAATATTACTATTCATAAAAAGGAAACAGTTCCCAAATAGAATCATTTGATTATCTAGCAAAAATATTGTATCAATTTCTAAGGTATTTGAGTTGGTTTAAATTACTATTGATTAATATTGATGAAAACGTATATACTAAGTATGCGATCCTAGAAGGCCCAGTCCATGTTACCAGGACTTGAGTTCATCAACTAATTGTATACATAAATCAGACCGACATTAATTTTAAACAGCGCATTACTGAAAAACCTATGATTTAGTTATTCTATTAAAAAATGCTCAAAAGTCAAAATTGAAAAATGAATCGCATGTTCCGTTCATATTGACTATCGCTTTCAAAGAAATAATACAACGCTTTTTGTCTGTACTTTTTGTATCCTCTCTAATTTTGCTTATTAGACTTCAATTCTTTTTCACATCTAAAAACAATAAACAGAAGATAATAGTCTAACTAAAGAATGTTATTATCCCACCACGGAGATTGATTAGGGTAATTGCTGTTCAAATGAAATGCACGGTTCAGTGTATTAGGCATACAGTGAAATACGAAGGCAAAGAAAAACAGCGATAACTGCTTATTGTTCAAGTAAGCAGTTACTGCTGTTTGTCTTTGAGCTGCAGGATTCTCTTCTGCCATCGAGTACTGGCAAACTGACCGTTGTGCTAAGTAGTAACTACTTACTTTTGAAGTAAGCAGTTACTGTTGTTTGTCTAAGCACTACGGCGTTATGGGGAGCGTGCCAGATGTTTTTGCTTTCCGCTGTTTATCTCTTTGTCTGAGAAATAATAACAGACCTTTTGTGATAATGTTATCATAATAGAACGTCATGGAATAATGCAAAATATGTTTTGATAATCGATGTCCTCATTGATTATGTGTCGTTTATGCAGAATAATATAGAATTCCCTTCATTTATTGGTGATATCCTCATGTGATGAGGCACTGTAAAAAAAAACAAAGGCTCCCAGTGCTTTGTACGCAGCATGGACATTAAAGGCTGAATATTTATATGGCATTCAGTGGCATTATACCCGGTCTGTCAATGACTAATATATAGCCTTATAAACAGTAACTACATGTGCGTTTATCAACAACTTGCAAATGTCTAGTGCAACAAAAACTATACTGTATGTACATCACATGTAGTATATGAAGCCCCTCAAACATGAGGCACTTCATGAAATAAAATAGCAACCGCTATGTGTATTACACTTCTATATTACACTTGTGTATCACACTTGTGTGATTCCCCTTATCAAAAATTTGTATGTTACACTTGTGTATTAAACTTGTGCATTACACTTGTGCGCTACACGTGTGTAATCCACTTATATATTGAAATTGTGTATTGCATATATATATATACATATATATATATATCACACGTGTGTTTGATACTTGTGTGTTGTAATCCACTTGTGTGCTAAACAACAACCGCTATGTGTATTACACTTCTATGTTACACTTGTGTATCACACTTGTGTGATTCCCCTTATCAACAATTTGTATGTTACACTTGTGTATTAAACTTGTGCATTACACTTGTGTGCTACGCTTGTGTGTTACACTTGTGTACACTTGTGTATTACAGTTATGTATTACAATTGTGTATTACACTTGTGTATTACACTGTTGTGTTACACTTGTGTGTGTTGCCACGCTTGTGTGTTACACTTGTGTTAATCTTGTGTATTACACATGTGTATTACGTGTATTACACTTGTGTTTTACACTTGTGTGATACTCTTGTATACTACACTTGTGTCTTACACTTGTGTGTTAAACTTGTGTGTTACACTTGTATGTCACAATTGTGTGTTACACTTGTGTATTGCACTATTATGTGTTGCACTATTATGTGTTGCACTTGTGTGTTACACGTGTGTGTTACGCGTGTGTGTTACACGTGTGTGTTATACTTGTGTGCTACACCTGTGCATTACACTTGTGTGTTACTCTTTTATACTACAGGTGTGTGTTACACTTGTGTGCTCACCAGTTGCAACTGTGTGTTACACTTTTATATTACAATTGTGTGTTACACTTGTGTATTGCACTATTATGTGCTACACTTATGTGTTACACTTGTATGTTACACGTGTGTGCTACTTCTGTGTTACACTTCTGTGTTGGGTGGGGGGCCTACTGTAGTGGTTAGCACCGCTGCCTTTCACGCTAGGGTTCGCGGTTCGTTTCCCGGTCTCGGCAGTTTGAAAGAAACAAAAATGTTTCTTCCCCATCCACTCGTATAACTCAGTATTGTCGGAAACCTTGTGTATTACAGTTGTGTGTTACACTTTTGTGTTACACTTGTGTGTTACACTTGTGTGATACACGTGTGTATTCCAATGTTATGTGTTACATTTGTATGTTACACGTGTGTGTTACACTTGTATGTTACACGTCTGTGTTACACTTGTGTGTTACACTTATGTGTTACACTTGTATGTTACACGTGTCTGTTACTCTTGTGTGTTACACTCCTGTGTTGGGCGGGGGCCCTAGGTAAGTGGTTAGCACCGCTGCCTTTGACGAGGGTTCGGGATGCGTTTCCCGGTCTCGGCGGTTTAAAAGAAATAAAAATGTTTCTTCCGTATCCACTCGTAAAACTCTGTATTGTGGAAAACCTTCGTGACCGAGAGGTAGCGTGCTCGGTCTCAGACCTCAAGTGGTCGAATTTCGAATCATGTGTCTAGAAACAGTGTCATCTGACTCATCTCACCATCCTCAGGAGGTTCTCAACGCCCAATTTAGCCTGCATGTGCACACAAGTGGCCTAAAGCACGATTCATTTCATTGATTCACACTTCTGTTTTACACTTGTGTATTACACATGTTTATTGCACGTGTGTATTGCACTTGTATGCTACACTTGTGTATTCTACTAGTCATTACACTTGTGTTTTACACTTATATATTACAGTTGTGTATTACACGTTTGTGTTACTCCTGTGTATTACACTTATATTACACTTGAGTATTACACTAGTGTATTACACGTGTGTATCACACTAATGTATTACACGTATGTTTTACACGTCTGTGTTACACTTCTGCGATACACATGTGCGTTACACTTGTGTATTAAACTTGTGTATTACATTTGTTTATTACACGTGTGGGCTACACTTTGTGTGTTACACTTGTACATTACACTTGTCTATTACACTTGTGTATCACACTTGTCTATTACACTTGTTATTACATTTATGTATTACACTTGTTTATTATACCAGTGCATTACACGTGTGTGCTACACTTGTACATAACCTTGTGTATTACACTCGTGTATTACACTTGTGTGTTACACTTGTCTGTTACACTTGTCTGTTACACTTGTGTGCTACACTTGTGTGTTAAACTTGTGTGTTACACTTGTGTGTTACTGTTACACTTGTGTGTTACACTTGTGTGTCACACTTGTGTATTCCATATCAACACAAGGAAACGTTGCACACACATACTTGGTATGTATGTGGAACCCTTCTCAACATCACAATGGAAAAGAACCGCCAAATAAACCCGTTCTCAAGAGACAAAGAACACCTAGGGATAAACAGATCCTAACCGTGGTAATATGGTAAATGAAGATAACGATACACCAATATTTAAAGTGTGTCCTTCTTTCTCTGGAGCATCAAGTAACAGGCTTTTGCTGTATGACGCATTATGTTTGAATTAGACATTAAATAATTAAATCGGTCGTCCATAGACCATTTTTAAAACATATTGTGACTAGATTGAGCTTTAAGGAACAGTTTATTTCGTAAATCGGCATAACAATTGCACGACACCATGAATACTTTCTCAGTTTCTATTCATCCTCAAACACAAATTAAACAAATTCGGTGGTCGACAGATAACTGAATATCGCCCACTCTCAATGTGAAGTGGAGCTACACCATAGTGCAAAAAGGCTAGGGTTCTACGCTGGCCTAAAGTTCATAAGGTAAGACTGGTTGGCCTTACAATAAATCAACATTGTTTGCTGGGATCTGTAGTTCTAAATTCATAATGTAAGTGTACACTGATGTCATGGCGGGTTGGTGAACAGTATCCATTGAATACGTGATGTGGCCAACCTTGCATTCGGTGATAACTCAATGATGTTTCAATGTTGGGCCAGATTCGAAAATGGATGAACACACTGTGTTGTGTGAAGGATGAGCCTTGTGTCAGCACGCACGGCTTAAAAATAATGATTTCACCACGATTCACCAGGTGACGCCGTCATACATAGCCTTAACACTGACCTGGGTAAATATATGGTTGTCCGAGTTTGACTCGAATTATCTCCCGTCAGAGATGGACATCATAAAAAGCTGTATTTCTGTATGCTGTATCCTGTGTTTCTACTCATTTTTTACAACATGCAAAACGAACCGGAAATGCTATTGATCATCATGATAAAGAAGAGATTAGGGCAGCAGGGGTGAATTTCTGCCACATACCTGGCAATTTATTTCAAACAGGGTTTACGGGATGGGCTTAACTGATTAAAAAATTATCCAATGTTAGAAATTTGATCATTTTTTAAGTTTCCAGGTAAAAAAATATATTATCAACAGTAATTGTTCACTCACCTAATAACATTACACAACGACAGACATCCCTCAAAGGTACATACCTGAAAACACACACACAATAAATGGTGAGAAACGCGTCATACAATAGTGAAATCACATAATGCTTGTGTTACACAGAGGTGGAACTGGCTTGGTGGAGAGTGTTACTAAAGCCCCTGGGGAAAGACATAGTGCTTAGTACATGTACCTGTAGACATATTTTTTGACATTATATTATGATTTGTTAACACCAGGAAATAGGCCTAGACTCACATTTATAGGTTATTTTAATAGCATAATAAAGCATTTTAAGGGAATTAGTTTTCTCAATTAAGAATTAATCTAACAGTTTTCGACAAGTGTGAGTGTCAACAAACCAATGCTTACAACATTTGTGTCCATTGTAACAGATTTCAAACCCCCAACCCTGATATGAGTGCCCGGGATGCCTGAGTGCCACCTGTGTGGCCAAAGAGGTAGCAACTCTAATCCGCCTTACATATATATTGTCCTCTTGGGTATGAAAGGGTGTATCTGCAACTGTGTAAAGTGAGAGATGCACCCTTTCATATCCAAGGGAACTAACTACCAACACTATGATTTTAATATATGTCAAATGCTTTGTCATAATGGTGCATGTAAAACATTTTGTATTCATGGTACCATTGTGAGAAACGTGTGTTATTTACGTTACAAATGTGTGAAACATCGGGTGAAACATCTGGTCTTTATAAACGCACTTGTTTTTTATGGTGCTATTTTAAGAAATATTGTACCATTCTGTACGGTACCATTCTGTTAAACGTAGTGACGTCACCAGAAACCCCTTTCAGAGACTACTCGATGAAAAGAATGTTATATATGTCCCCCTCCCCCATCAGTCATTGTATTAGATTGCTAGTGAAAACATTGCAGGTCAAGGCTGTTGAGTCTCACAGAATGTGTGCAACATTGGGTCTTTATGGAATCATATACATGTAATCTGACGCATTTGTTCTTACCATTGTGTAAGATATTTTATCTTTATGGTACCATTAAATAACATACGTGGTTGTATGTTACCACTGTCTGAAACATTTTGTCTTTATGATACCATTGTGTAAAACATTTGCTCCTTATGGAACCGTAGTGTGACGTATTTGTTTGTATGGTACTATTGTGGGATAACGTACCATACTATCGTGTAAAACATTGGTCTTTATGGTATCATTTTGTCAAACCTTTGATCTTCATGGTGCCATTTTTTCGGGCGTTTGGTTTTGTAATGGAGCACGCAGCGCGTCACCACTCTGCGCGAAATTAACGTAGATACACAGGTTTCAACGTTAACTCAGCGAGGCCCCAATTTTCGTGTTCGCCCAGTAACGTTGAGAAGGCCATTTCTAATCAGCGGAGCTCGAACCCGGGACGAATGCATGACTGCCGAGGCAGTGAGGCGCTCTGCAATGCGCCACGTCCACTTCTTTGCATTTCGTCATATAATCATAACGCAGCTGTGTCAAACAGTTCATTTAAATGGCGTCATCTTCTGAAATGTATGGGCGATGTTCATGATAATAAATAAACAATTCGTTTAGGTTGTGGCACCGTTTAGCACATAACAAACACAAACCGCCTGGATAAACTGTAGTTTTGTCACTGGCAATTGAAGAGGGCCCATGAGGGGTGAACATAATAAGCTTGATGCTCGCCGTCTATGAATAAAGCATAAAGGTATTTTCACAGATACCCCAAGGCATACCGTTTGGCGCTGTGTAATTTGGCCACTTCGCGATTGAACAGCGTAGATAAACGTATGATGTTGTACTCAGAACAGCCGTGATCGCTAAGGGAGTTTCTGGTCTCAGATACACTCTTACAATTCTACATTGATAAGCAGGCCTGCCATAAGTCAATGAGTTATTTTTTAACACTCATCTAGACTCAGATTCATTTACTAGGAATTAATATGAAATACATCTATCTCTATTTAGCCTACCATAAGTCAATCTTTTTTAACACTCATCTATCTCTAGTTATAATGTCAATGCATAGAGCTTCCAACCTACATGTAATGCAGCTATGCAAAAGCCTGCAAAAGCCAACATCAGTAACTGTCTAAATAGATTACTTAGATGACATCAACTCATCCTCTCGTCTCCACAAACTGTGTTGATATATCATGTGCAATAGTTGGAGTAATACATAAACAAACTATGACAGTTTAAATACACAATCATGTCTCTTTTTGTTGTGAGTGATCAGAATATAGCAATATTGCTGGTACTGCATTTATTCCACGCTGCATGCTATAAATCATGATTTTAATAATTATGATAACTATTTACACGCTGCGCTATCATATTGAAATCGTCTCGTTACCGCGAACCACAACTTCAACTTGATATACATTTTAAAAACATGCACAGTGGTAGTATATGTGATAAAGATGTGCTTATTATGGTAGGTCAATTTGAAGAAAAGTAAGTAAAATATTTAATGGCACTGTTATTATAAAAATTGAAGAACAAGCAGTTTATCGATAATATCCTTTCACTAGGTGGCGCTTACATGAGGAGGTGGGGGAATCACCAGATGGCGCCAGCCACCACTTCTGAATAATGCCTTGGTAGCCTACTGCATCTAGAAACAATCATAATCCTTTACCCGCTATGCTATCTTGATAAACTCTCCATCCACTTGACGTTGTGTCTCGCTACTCTGAACCACAACTACATGACGTTAAGTTTGAGACCAAGGTATTTGCAAATCTTCACGCTTATTAAACGCGCATTTCGTTTCCAATAACAGTGATTTGATCGGCTTATGAAACATATTAAAAACGACTAAAGTCGCGCTGAGCGCTTCCAGAGTTAAATTGTTGATTTTTCATTGTTACATTTTGTTCTCATAGACTACTATTATCTGATTACTATATTAAACAGTGAACACATGACTTAGATTACTTCATATTGTGTATTTAATCCTGTCAGCGCTGGGATCTAGACGTCAGAGTCTGACGACTTCAGACGTCAGATTTCTAGCGTCTAAAGTAGATCCCTGCGCTGAAAGAATTAAACAAATTATTATGACAGCAGACCCATAAAATAGGTATTCAAATAAAGCGGAAAGACCTAACTAAGCCATTTATGATATTTTCAAATTAAAAAAACCCTTTGGTCTCAATAATTTATACAAAAATATGTCAGCGTTGTTAGTGTTGTGTACTCAACCCTAACAACGCTGAAATATATCGTGATTTAGCTGAACAGGTTGATGAAACTGACCCCTGGATGCTCTCAGCATTTGAAATATATTACACTTATAGTCGGATTCACATTAACCGTGGTGAATGATTTTCGCCGATTTCTCAGTCAATTCTCAACCATTTTTGAAATTTTACAAACACTATTTTCTATTTATGTCGTGACTACCATGAAAGTTTCGCGAAGTTTTGACAAATATTTTAGAAATTAGCCCATTTGACATGTAGTAAATAAATAAAAATGTTGCCCTGTATAAACCCATTAGCTTCTTCTAAGAATGTCAAATGGTCTAACTTCCACAATACGTATCAAAACTTCGCGAAACTTTCAGGGTAGTCACGACATGGACGGTAAAAAGTGTGTGTAAAATTTCATGAAAATTGGTTGAGAATTGACTGAGAAATCTGTGAAATTCAATAATCATGGTTGATGAATTTAATGTGAATCTGACTATAGTGATTGTTTTATATAAAATCAGAATATTTGTATTCACGTTGAGCAATTCATATCTGAGATAAAAAAAAACGGTTGCTAGGAAATAATCCTATCCGCATGTTTGTTGTATCTCCATCTCTGATAACTGGCAGATATAGAAGAACGTGTGGTTCACGTGGACCACATATTCATGAGATGATGGATTTAGATATTGATCCTTGTATAGGGATCGCTGGTAGGGACCTCTGGTGAATGTGTGAGGAATCACAGATCACCTGGCACCGACTCTCCTGTTTGGTGCTATGGTGATTGCGGCCACACTCTGATTACGACGGTCCCCAACACCACTAGAAAATAATTGCCCATATGTTTAATAAGGTATTATTTGTACACTAGTGTATAAGATTTGTGTATGTATTGCATCTTTGAAAAGGTCGTGACCTATCAAATAAACCAAATCAAATTAATCAACCAATCAAATCACGTACACTGCGCCATACCCAGCATTTATACAATGTCGGACCAACGTCGAAGACGTTGGGTCGGCGTTGTATAAATGTCATGCAAATGTTTTGTGTTTGCTGGGTAATCCATAATAAAACAACTAATTTAATTGATATTTGCGGTGGTAAATTATTCTAGGCTGGAAGTCGGCGTGAGTATTATTCATTTTATTCATGCTATTTAGAATACTGTGTCACTGGGCAAGCCACGCTATACTGGAGTTAAAGCAGCGGCAATGATGTTGCCTCCAAGTTGTATGGTCATGTTAAGAATAATGTAAAGTGAATGATAAACTATAATACTGAATAAATTACTTTGCGTTCCCACTATGCTCGTAAAGCTACTGGAATTTCCATTTCTCGCAAAATACAGAATTAATAAAAAGTAAGAATTGAATAAATTTAAATAATATCTCATCTGTCACTAAACTGTTATTTAAAAACAGCTAGACTTGGATGTTTTCTTGACATACTTTTATCCTTTGTATCACAAAATGAAAGACCACTCCGGACCTCAACATCCTTTGCCAATAGACAATAGACAATAGACGATATATAGTTATGTGATATCCATCTCACACGTGTACTTATATGGTGACCTGCCCACATGATGCTTTCGGTCACATTTGCTCACATACAGGCCAAACTGATTAATATCACCATCATTAGGATTATAAAGTGCACTTCCCTCCAGACACAGGATATAATAATCGAGCAGTGGCGGTCTGAAGTCGAGCAGGCTACTCTCCGGCCACGGAGGCTCCCGCGATATTGAATCTTGGCCAATAGACGAGGAGGAAACATAATTCTTCGCAAAACGGACGAACGATAGCAGGGGATTGAGGCTCCTGCATGACAGGCGATAGCGCTAACCACTACAGCAGTGCAGCCTCGCATCCGGTGAAACAAGAGACACCGACCCGATGTAGTTTGATGTTGGGCCCCCGTCTACGACGCTGGCCCAACATCAAACCACATCGGGTGACGTGTGTTGTTTTTCCATCATCCAGGACAGTCATATGGCCACTAGCAATCTCCATCCTCACAAGATCGATTAGCAGTCAATATCTATAACATTAACCCTGATTAGGGTACTTCACAGCTGCCACGAGAGATCCAGTAACCCTGTGACAGCTAGAGTATATAATACTTTGCAATCTTTGCACAAACGTTGTGTGAAAATTATTAAAATTTGGTAAAATAGAGACACAATGTTTTGAATTTTGATGATGACACACACATTCCACCTTCTGAATTTGTTTTAAAGTGTTAATAATAAGGACGAAACAGATTGTTTTGTGATTAGTTCTTAAAGGGTTGACCCTTAAACTAACAAGTTAGATAATTTTAATTTACCCCTTTGAACTTGTCTTTCGCTATCGTGAACCACAACCTAAGCGGGTGAAAATTACTCATATTTGTTTAATTTGAAACCAAACATTTGCATATCTTTATGTTTAAACACACATTTCGTTCCCAGTATCGGCGATTTAACCCTTTCAGGCCTGAATTTACCATTGTCATCTTCATCCACTACAAGCCGCGAATTGCTGCCGCAATTCTCGACTTGTAGTGGATGAAGATGATTTGATATGGTTTATAAATTAAAGAAAATTGCCATGTATTGGTAAACCAGTTTCATGGAAAATTAAGACTGTTTTCAAAGATGTAAAATGATGCTTTAATGCATCGTGAGGGCTTAAAGGGTTAAACGGCCAATAAAATGGAATAAAAAAACTACTATTGTCGTGATTAGAGTTGAAAGGGTTAACAAAAGCTATACTTGATAACTAGTCCTGAGTCAAGTATAGATTTAATCAAGATAAAGTATTGTCAGTATAACATTATCTGTGTCATTATCAGGATCTGCGCTAGGCAATCATTACCAGTTAATGTGTTATCGATGCTGGTTGTTGGAGATGTTAATGTGTTATCGATAGAGATGATGTATTATATGGTATTGACTGTGTCAATGGCCGCCAGGTATTTAGGGGCAGACCCTCACGTCAATAATACATCTCATTCAGCACTACTCTAAAAAGGTCATGAGCGGTAACTACCCACTTGAAAAAGTAAGCAGTTACAGCTTTTTACCTTTGCTCTCCTGTACAAATGCAAACAGCAGTAACTGCTTACTTTTCAAATAAGCCGTTACTGTTGATTATCTTTTCAAGGCAGTATGGCTGCAAGGACAACAGGAAATTGCGGGTTCACGATATTCCTATACCATGTATACGCGGCGACTGAACATATGATGACCTGCGATATCATTGTGAAAATATCCGATGGTAGGAATGATTGATAACAAGTTTGAAAGTATAGACGGCATGTGCGTACATGACCTTTGTCTCTACTCTGGGAATATCCTAAGAAATCTCATTTTATATGGACCTCATAAACACATTTATTTCATCCCATCATGCCTGCATCTGACAACGTGAACGCATGGCTTACAAACTACGAGGTATTCTATTTACTCCCCCTTCCAAACTGGGGACCGACTTTAGACATTAGAGTCAGACATGAATAGAAATCAGATTCTAACGTCTAAAGTCGATTCCGCACTGAAAGAATTGAAAATGTATAATGGACGGAGACCCATAACATAGATACCGTATTCAAATAAAGCGGAAAGAGCTAACTAAGTCAGTTATGATATTGTACGATTGTTATTTAAATTTCCCAGAGTTCCATTGGCAGATCTTGAGTGAAATAAAATGCGGTCCTGAGTCAGATTAAAGAAGGTCATGAACCCCCTTTTAGAAGCTAACTTGCCTAACCACCGCTGTAAAATGTCTGTATTTGACATGCCTCACATCCCCGTTATACTATTTGGTTGCCATTATCATCCCACGTATTTGAACAGTATGGATCACTGCAAATGGAAAGATATATATATATATCGTCCGCAGCGGGACTTGAACCCGGTTCTGTCTCAATCACGCTACTAATTAATGTGTTATCATTCGATCATGTAGCTTGCAAAAAAACAATATACAGCCACGATGGCATATATCCGTTTCGGCAAGGATTCGAACTTGGGAACTGCAGCTTGATACAACTTCACCGAATTATGAGCCATCTGGGAGTGCGGAAATATTGGCTCATGGCAACTACTAGAAACTTGAGGTGATCTGTAGTCTGTGATTGTGGACAAATGAATCCGTCTATAATAACAGACTCTGTGGCGATACAGAGTCGATCTGTAATCATTGCCAAAAGTGTGCCCCAAAAATCCGGTGCGCGGACGGTCGATTGCGTAATGAGCAGATGAATTAATGAGTCAAACTGGACTAGAACAAATCTGCCTGTAACTAAATGCGAGTAGATGTATCATTTTGTAACATTATGGGGGCTGTGTGACAGCGCTAAGGAGGGGGGGGGGCACCATTCAATCCTCAGGAGGGGGGGGGTGGAATATTTGTCACGTACAACCCTATTTCAACCCGGCTCGGCGGCGCGTTGAAAATTACAAATTTTATAACATGTTCATATGCTATGTAATGGGACTGAAATATATGATTTATTTCATCCAGAGTCTGCCCGAAATAACCTGTTTCAAAAATACTCCAGAACCCGATCGGCCCCCTAACTACCAAATCACGTGGAATTCCAGCTATATTTTTCTGCCGCAACGACATAATATGAGAGACTACTCATCCCGGTCTGAAGGCTGTGTGAACTTTGACCTCTACCAGCAGCTCTAATGGTAATCTATGGCTCTATTAACTCTTACAGCGCGGGGATCGACATCAGACGTCAGAATCTGTCGTCTAAAGTCGATGCCCGCACTGTAAGAGTAAAAATATTTCTAATGACCGTAGACCCATTACATAGGTATTCAAATGAAGCGGAAAGACCTAACTAAGACATTTATGTTGATTTCAAATTGAAAACACCCTTTGGTCTCAATAGTTTATACAAAAATTGTTACCGCTTAAAGGGTTAATCCGGATGTCATGCGGCCCAGGCTGTATGGTATTGTTTGTAACACATAACCATCAACCCTTTACTCGCTAGGAACCACTATAGTCGTTTAGTCCGTTTTATTTTATTAGCCGATCACAGTAATTGGGAACGAAATGAGCGTTTGAACATCAAGATGTGCAAATGCTAGGTCTCAAATAAAAACATATATGAGCAGTTTTCACCCACTTGAAGTTGTGTGTCGCGGTAGCTGGACACAACTACAAGAGGATGAAAAATACATTTGGGCCTTTAAGGGTTAATCTGTTTGTCCTGTTGTCACATAGAAATTTTCTTCAACAGCTGGAATTACAAAATCAATTTCCAGCTCCAAGCACAACAAAATATGAAATTGAATTATTTGATTGTCTCAGCATCTACTCTAACACAGTTTTTTTAATTCAGTAATATTTAGTATTTAGTATAGTAAATGCAGGAGTATGTTGGCCCCTATTTATATATAGATAGATAGATAACTTTATTCAGTAAAAAAGTACAGGTAAACATCACCATATAATAAATACAGGGTACCACCATACTTGCCACGAGGGATAACAACACTGTGAAAGAAGTCTAGTGACAAAACTTTATTTCCACAGTGGTCCCTGTTGGCAAGATGGCAGCGGCAAGAGTGAGGATGGAAATAATTTCAACCTAAGTAAATAATAAAGGCGTCACATAGGCCTCTCACATTAAAAGGATAATGTCCAATAAAAACATGAATAAGCTTAGCATATTATTATTAGCGAAAAATGAATTATAGACTATAATATGTAACCAGGGATAAATTAAAATAATATAGCAGACCTGGAAAGCAGCTAGCAACAATTAGAAAAAAAATAGCTAGCTAAATATTGAAGTTTTTGGTTTGAAGTTGGCTTGTAGAGCTACCGCAGCATGACAAGGGTCAATAGCCATCCCAGTCATGACATGAGGCATGGCTACGAGCTGGACAACCACACATGACCGGAGACTTAACCCTATCAACGCTGAAATATGTGTAAACTATGAAGACCAAAGGTTTTTTTTAATTTGAAATCATCATAAATGTCTTAGTTAGCTCTTTCCGCTTCATTTGAATACCTATGTTATGTTCACCTCACTGTGATTGGCAACGAAATGTGTGTTTTTGATCTACGCTCAATATTTTTGTTTGTCTTAAATGCCCTGAGTTATAATAAATCACATCTAGAGTGGATGTCTATATCCTATTTGTCTGAATCAATCAATATGTTGCAGTGTGTTTTAAAGTCTGATACTTAATCTGTAGTTCAGCCAACAGCCACTTCCAGCAGATCCCATGAGAGGTGATCACTCAATGGATGCTAGACAAGGATACTTCCCCGAATCTTCATTCAACAGCAGTGATAAGGAAGCTCACCCATCAGTGTCATTGCTTGTAAAGACATGAAAGCCAAGAATTGACTTCTACAACCCCCTTTGTTCTCCTGAGGATAGTAGAGGTCGTGGTGTGCTTTTCATACAGGCAGAACAAGTGTACATTTTCTAGACGGTGTTTCATTTTAGCCCATTTAAACCCACACGATGCATTACCCGCTGAGCGCTGAGTTTTTTTATGAAAACATTGGGAGTCCGAAGGTTTTTTTTAATTTCAAATCATCATAAATGTCTTAGTTAGCTCTTTCCAATTCATTTGAATACCTATGTTATGGGTCTACGGTCATTAGAAATATGTCTACTCTTACAGTACGATTTTAGACGTCAGAATCTGACGGCTACAGACTTCAGATTCTGACGATTAAAGTCGATCCCAGCACTGTAAGGGTTAAAGCATTATTTTACATCCCTGCAAACAGATCTAATTTTCTTACAGCTAGGGGTTGTAGAATACAATTTCCATAAAACGGGTTCAACTATACATGGCAATTTTCTTTATTTTTTCACCCACTTCAAATCATGTTCATCCACTGCAAGTAATGCAACAGATGTAATGGTTGATTGGATATATAGATGTAGCACCCGATTTAGTCTACACAATACTGTAACCATGTATTACTATCAGTCAAGATCATACATAAACATAGGAATAGTTTAATAAAAACATAGTAAAATAAAAAAATCAATGTTGCATGCAATAAGTAACTTATATGTCAGATGATCTGATAGTAGAATGGATGATGTTGACATATTTCCATAACATTGTATCACTATTCGTCAAACAATCAAGTGAACATGTGTGATACCATGTATGCCACGTGAAGTTTCTATGCACAATACATTGCTAATAAACAATAATATTATAACCGATGTCAATCTTTATATCGCTAAATTAAATAATTGATATGTTTACCCACTTGAAGTTGTGTCTTGCTACCACGATCCACAACTTCGAGTTGGTAAAATGTTCATATTTGTCTCATTTGATACCAAATACTTGCAAAATAAATTAAAAATATAAATATTTAAGGCAACTTACTACAAAATAATTTTGTCATACACACCATCCCCACAGAAAAATTTACCTCCAAGTCACAATCTTACCGCTATTATTTAACATCAAATTCACTATTGTACACATATCATGGTATAGACAAATTGAATTATTGCATTTACATTAAAACAGTCTTTATCTTTTTTACTCCCGCAATTGCTTTATTTAAACTAGAGAGCAATCTCCCCCCAAAAAGATATTGTTATTGAAACCAGGTGTAAATCATGTCATCGATTGCGTCGGATTTATGTTACTGTATCACATATTCCCATTAACCGTCTGTCTGGAGTGGGCAGCATCCCATAATCTCGGGTGTAGAACATGGCTAGATCAGCTAGGACATTTTCCTAGAGTGTGAAACATGGCTAGATCATCTAGGGCAGCACCCCATGAGGGTGTGAAACATGCTAAATCGGCTAGGGTAGCACCCTATGGGATAGGGTGTGAAACATGGCTAGAGCACCTAGGGCAGCAACCCATGGGTTAGGGTGTGAAACATGGCTAGATCAGCTAGGGTAGCATCCCATGGGCTAGTGTGTGAAACATGGCTAGATCAGCTAGGGAAACAACCCTTGGGTTAGGGTGTAAAACATGGCTAGATCAGCTAGGGTAGCACCCTATGTGCTAGGGTGCGAAACATGGCTAGATAAGCTAAGGCAGCAGCCCATGGGTTGGGGTGTGAAACATGGCTAGATCAGCTAGGGCAACAACCCATGGGCTAGGGTGTGAAACATGGCTAGATCAGCTAGGGTAGCACCCCATGGGCTAGGGTGTGAAACATGGCTAGATCAGCTAGGGTAGCACCCTATGTGCTAGGGTGCGAAACATGGCTAGATAAGCTAGGGCAGCAGCCCATGGATTGGGGTGTGAGACATGGATAGATCAGCTAGGGTAGCACCCCACGAGATAGGGTGTGAAACATGGCTAGATCAGCTAGGACAACACCCCATGGGTTAGAGTGTGAAACATGGCTAGATCAGTTAGGGCAGCACCCCATGAGATAGGGTGTGAAACATGGCTAGATCAGCTAGGACACAACCCTATGGGTTAGAGTGTGAAACATGGCTAGATCAGCTAGGCACAACCCCATGGGTTAGAGTGTGAAACATGGCTAGATCAGCTAGGGCACCACCCCATGGGTTAGAGTGTGAAACATGGCTAGATCAGCTAGGGCAGCACCCCATGTGTTAGGGTGCGAAACATGGCTAGATCAGCTAGGGCACCACCCCATGGGTTAGAGTGTGAAACATGGCTAGATCAGTTAGGACAACAACCCATGGGTTAGAGTGTGAAACATGGCTAGATCAGCTAGGGCAGCACCCCATGAGATAGGGTGTGAAACTTGGCTAGATCAGCTAGGTCAACATTCTACGGACTAGGGTGTGGAACATGGCCAGATTAGCTAGAACAGCACCCCATGGGTTAGAGTGTGAAACATGGCTAGATCAGCTAGGACAACACCCCATGGGTTGGAGTGTGAAACATGGCTAGATCAGCTAGGGCACCACCCCATGAGATAGGGTGTGAAACATGGCTAGAGCAGCTAGGGTAGCACCCCATGGGCTAGTGTGTGAAACATGGATAGATCAGCTGTGGCACCACCCCATGGGATAGAGTGTGAAACATGGCTAGATCAGCTAGGGCACCACCCCATTGGTTAGGGTGTGAAACATGGCTAGATCAGCTAGGGTAGCACCCCATGGGCTAGGGTGTGAAACATGGATAGATCAGCTAGGGTAGCACCCCATGGGTTAGAGTGTGAAACATGGCTAGATCAGCTAGGGTAGCACCCCATGGGTTATGGTGTGAAACATGGCTAGATCAGCTAGGGCACCACCCCATGGGTTATGGTGTGAAACATGGCTAGATCAGCTAGGGCACCACCCCATGGGTTAGGGTGTGAAACATTGCTAGATCAGCTAGGGTAGCACCCCATGGGCTAGGGTGTGAACCATGGATAGATCAGCTAAGGCAACACCATATAGGCTAGGGTGTGGAGCATGAATAGATCAGCTAGGACAACACCCCATGTGTTAGGGTGTGGAACATGGCTAGATCAGCTAGGGTAGCACCCCATGGGCTAGGGTGCGAAACATGGCTAGATCAGCTAGGATAGCACCCCATGGGCTAGGGTGTGAAACATGGCTAGATCATCTAGGGTCGCACCCCATGTGTTAGGTTGTGGAACATGGCTAGATCAGCTAGGGCACCATCCCATGGGTTAGAGTGTGAAACATGGCTAGATCAGTTAGGACAACAACCCATGGGTTAGAGTGTGAAACATGGCTAGATCAGCTAGGGCAGCACCCCATGAGATAGGGTGTGAAACTTGGCTGGATCAGCTAGGTCAACATTCTACGGGCTAGGGTGTGGAACATGGCCAGATTAGCTAGGCCAGCAAGGGACAGCATTCTGTGGGCTATGTTGTGGAAAATGGCTAGGTAATATGGGGAATTATCCTACGGTTTAGGGTGTGAAGCATGGCTATTTAGGCCAGGACAGCACATGGCTAGATGAGTAGCTAAGACCAAGGGAATTGTGAAACATGGCTAAGCGAGATGGCACAGCAAATCATCTATGCAATCAATGACAAATGTATATATCGTTAGTGGTTTCCCAGCATAGAGTTATCCTCTACCTTTATGTAAAAAGCATGGACTTTCTGTAGGCCTACTGAACGTGCTTGCAATAAGTAACTACAATTAATAATACTGTGTCGACTGCACAGCAGGAAAGATGTGCAGGAAAAATGCCTGGCACTTGCCAAGTCATCCGACAGCGCGGAATATGGATGCCAATGTTACCAAGCTGTCGTGCCGACTCAAAACACAGTAACGAATGACTAGAGATGTAAACAGATACTGCTTTGCCCGGTACGGCAGTGATGGGGTCGTGGGGTGTGTGACCCCTGATGGGGGTCATGACCTCTCACCTGGACTGACTCTCCTCCTGGTGAAAACGGGAAGCCAAGGACACAGGACACTCCTGAGCTCCGCCATCACGACACGGGATCTAATCACTGGGGTACCGCGCGGGGATGTGTGCACGCGCAGCCAGGGAGGCTGTGCCGTGCTAATATAACATAAAAGACAGTATATGCTTACTTTCCACTTGAGCACATACTGCTTTTTGGGTTTGCAGAGCAGCTCTGTAATTCGGTCATAAACCACGTCATTCTACCTGGTGTCATTAACCTTTTAAACCCTCACGATGCATCAAAGCAGCATCTTACAATTCTGATGAATGACTAATATTCTTACTATACGCCTAGAGGGGTTTACAACAAACATTTTCCTGAAACTGTTCTGATGAAAACGGTGTATTCCTTCATTTAGTCATCTTCATCCACTGCTAGTCGAGAATTGCGAGAGCAATTCGCGACTTGTAGTGGATGAAGATGAATCATGGTTTGCAATGGGTTAACACAGTCACCACTGAGATCAAACGCACAGTTTTTATGCGCGTGTCCAGGAAAATCAGATAAACTTACTATTACACACGATTCAATGCAGACAGGAAATTAAACAGTACTTTTTTGTCTGCGAAACGGTATTTATTCATTCACATGAAACTGAAATTGCTTGCAAATCGGCGAGCAGTCCGAGCTTAAAGAGCCCCTGTTATTATCGTCTGAATATATTGGTATTAATTCCCTTTAACACAGTAACCAGCTATAATGTATTCTCGCTGTATAATTGCTTGGCGTGCCTGTTTTTTACCGCAGATGTGGAGATTAAGCCTAACGTGACCATATTTGTGATGACATTTTTGTTATCGTTATTTATTGTTGATGAGATAACGGGGACTACACACGAAAACTATGCTCCCTAGAAAAACTGAACTACACAGTACTATCAATGACTACCCGTGACATTGTATGTCTATACTCAATAATACTACAGTGCACTTGACCTACTGAGGGGCCAACTATTCAATTACCAGGGACTGGAGTGGGGCTGGAGTATTTTTTTAAATAAATATTTTCAGACAGACTACATTTTGTGATATAAATTATTTTCCGAATGTCATGTTGTAAATAACATCATTAGGTTACCTTTAAATTTGTGAAGATTCCATTCACACTGATCCTTAACCCTTGCAGTGTGGGGATCAACTAAAGAGGTCATATTCTGACGTCTAAGGTCGATCCCCGCACTGAAAGAGTATAAGAAATATAATGGCCGTATACCGATAACACAGATATTCCAATGTATCAGAAAGAGCTAGCTAAGACAATGATGGTGATTTTAAATTGAAAAACACTTTGGTCCCCATGGCTTATACAGCTATATTTCAGAGTTATAAGGGTTAACCTCCAAATCAGTCAAGAGAAATCCTAGTTTAAGAAACAAATTTGTACTAATTGTAGACAGAATTTTCTTATAAGGAAGTGAAATAAATAATTTACTTGAGGCAGAGTGTGAAAAAAATTTTGCAGATAGTAAGTAAAATAAATAATTTGGCCAATTCAAACACTTCACCCCCACCCCTGTCATTGAATGATGGCCCCTAACTACATGCACTAATTTTGACTACTGATGGCATTGCATGTCTACTCAAGGTAAAGGATACTACAAGTAGCCTTTGTCGCCTTAGTCACCTTATTCTGTGTACTGTTAATTATAAATCGCAATTGACTTCACATCTCTAACCCATACAACGCTGAAATACAACGCTGAAATACAACGCTGAAATACAACGCTGAAATACAACGCTGAAATACAACGCTGAAAAATACAACGCTGAAATACAACGCTGAATTGCAACGCTGAAATACAACGCTGAAATACAACGCTGAAATACAACGCTGAAATACAACGCTGAAATACAACGCTGAAATACAACGCTGAAAAATACAACGCTGAAATACAACGCTGAATTACAACGCTGAAATACAATGCTGAAATACAACGCTGAAATACAACGCTGAAATACAACGCTGAAAAATACAACGCTGAAATACAACGCTGAAATACAACGCTGAAATACAACGCTGAAATACAACGCTGAAATACAACGCTGAAATTCAACGCTGAAATACAACGCTGAAATACAACGCAGAAGTACAACGCTGAAATACAACGCTGAAATACAACGCTGAAATACAACGCTGAAATACAACGCTGAAAAATACAACGCTGAAATACAACGCTGAAATACAACGCTGAAATACAACGCTGAAATACAACGCTGAAATATATTTGTATACAATATGGAGACCAAATGATTATTTTCAATTTGACATCATCATAAATGTCCGACTTTAGCTCGTTCCGCTTCATTTGAATACATATCATGGGTCATACATAATTATATTACGGCCATTATCATTTTTTTTATTTTTTTAGTGCGTGAATCGTTTATAGAGGTCAGAATCTGACGTCTAAAGACGGTCCCCGCGCTAAAAGGGTTAAATGACCGAGAGCATATCGTCCCTCAGATATGAAAAGGTGTATCTGGCACTTTACCAAGTGGTAGATACACTCTTTCATATCTAAGGGACGATATACTACAGTAGTCTCATATTATCTGGTTTGACAAATAATTCACATTTTTTTTCTAATTGTAGCTAACCCTCTCCATATACGTCAACATAAATATTTCTAACTGTCACCCATCTGAAGTTGTTTCCCGCTATCACGGCTCACAAGTAAAAGTGGTTACTTTGCTTTACAACCTTCAAAACAGGCGCGGAAACATGGCCAACGTCACGTCTGCAATAGATAAGTCATAGATAATAACGACAATGATAAAAAACAGCGCGAGACTATTTTTTCGCTACCTGCCCTAGAGATTGAAAGGTAATAGGGAGATTAAAAAGTTTCTCTAAAAAAATCGAAATACCATGTGAATAAAAATATAAAATGTAATAAGTGTTATCATTGAAAGTTTTAATCTACTTTGTGATGTGGTTTGATACTTCAAGATTAGACGGTACTCTATAGAATATGAGTGAGATATAGGCATTGAGAACCGTCATGTGATCTGGGTGGTGACATATAGGATAAAGCCCAGTGGCGGATCCAGAGGGGGCGCAGCCGGCGCGCTCCCCTCTGGATTTTAAATTTTCGTCAAGACATGCTCCAGAATACGTTACTTGAAGCCTCAGATTTCAATTTTTTTCAGAAGAGCATGCCCTCGGACGATATAAGAACATTTCAGAAGTTGACTTTGTCAGCTGTGGTGAGTATAAATTCTTGAAAAAAATCGGCGCCCCCCCCTCCCCCCCACCCCCCGTCTGTCAATTCCTGAATTCTCCACTAAAGCCAGAGTAGCTCTACATTCTGAGTTGTGAAAGAGGTTGGGGCCGAAGAGCGAGGCCTTTTTCACAACTGAGGATGGAGAACCCGAGGGTTTTAACTGCCTTAAACCAAATCTGACAATAATGAGGTTACTCGAGAGCTCGGTCAGACCTGACTTGATTCACCATTAGCCATATTGTGTGTCACTTGCCATATATAGTGTGCGTGCTAGACGTAAAGTGCTAATTTTCACTTGACTGCACTGTCTGGATCATAAGTCATGGTGCGAAACAGAGGAAGACACACGGAATGACACATGGCAGCCTCCGGAGCAAAACCCACAGAAAACAATAACTAGCTGGCTACTGAGGATGCCGGCAATGACAGGGCAGCCAGACCACGAAAACATAATTTGTATACAATACAATACAATACAATACAATACAATACAATACAATACAATACAATACAATACAATACAATACAATACAATACAATACAATACAATACAATACAATACAATACAATACAATACAATACAATACAATACAATACAATACAATACAATACAATACAATACAATATGGCTGGCTGTGGGTCGTTGTCTTGTGTTTGCTAGAATGTGAGGTCATGTTGGCAATATGAGGTCATGTTGACGGCATGAGGTCATGTTGACAACATGAAGTCATGCTGACAACATGAGGCCATGTTGGCAATATGAGGTCATGTTGCCAATGTTATGATTCCAAGCATTTGCTGAAATACAACGCTGAAATACAACGCTGAAATACAACGCTGAAATACAACGCTGAAATACAACGCTGAAATACAACGCTGAAATACAACGCTGAAATACAACGCTGAAATACAACGCTGAAATACAACGCTGAAACACAACGCTGAAACACAACGCTGAAATACAACGCTGAAATACAACGCTGAAATATATTTGTATACAATATGGAGGCCAAATGATTATTTTCAATTTGACATCATCATAAATGTCCTACTTTAGCTCGTTCCGCTTCATTTGAATACCTATATCATGGGTCATACATAATTATATTACGGCCATTATCATTTTTTTATTTTTTCAGTGCGTGAATCGTTTATAGAGGTCAGAATCTGACGTCTAGAGACGGTCCCCGCGCTGAAAGGGTTAAAAGACCGAGAGCATATCGTCCCTCAGATATGAAAAGGTGTATCTGGCACTTTACCAAGTGGTAGATACACTCTTTCATATCTAAGGGACGATATAATACAGTAGTCTCATATTATCTGGTTTGACAAATTATTCACATTTTTTTCCTAATTGTAGCTAACCCTCTCCATATACGTCAACATAAATATTTCTAACTGTCACCCATCTGAAGTTGTTTCCTGCTTACACGGCTCACAAGTAAAAGTGGTTACTTTGCTTTACAACCTTCAAAACAGGCGCGGAAACATGGCCAACCTCACGTCTGCAATAGATAAGTCGATAGATAATAACGACAATGATAAAAAACAGCGCGAGACTATTTTTTCGCTAGTTGCCCTAGAGATTGAAAGGTAATAGGGAGATTGAAAAGTTTCTCTAAAAAAGTCGAAATACCATGTGAATAAAAATATAAAATGTAATAAGTGTTATCATTGTGTGTTTAATCTACTTTGTGGTGTGGTTTGATACTTCAAGATTAGACGGTACTCTATAGAATATGAGTGAGATATAGGCATTGAGAACCGTCATGTGATCTGGGTGGTGACATATAGGATAAAGCCCAGTGGCGGATCCAGAGGGGGCGCAGCCGGCGCGCTCCCCTCTGGATTTTAAATTTTCGTCAAGACATGCTCCAGAATACGTTACTTGAAGCCTTAGATTTCAATTTTTTTCAGAAGAGCATGCCCTCGGACGATATAAGAACATTTCAGAAGTTGACTTTGTCAGCTGTGGTGAGTATAAATTCTTGAAAAAAATCGGCGCCCCCCCCCCGTCTGTCAATTCCTGAATTCTCCACTAAAGCCAGAGTAGCTCTACATTCTGAGTTGTGAAAGAGGTCGGGGCCGAAGACCGAGGCCTTTTTCACAACTGAGGATGGAGAACCCGAGGGTTTTAACTGCCTTAAACCAAATCTGACAATAATGAGGTTACTCGAGAGCTCGGTCACACCTGACTTGATTCACCATTAGCCATATTGTGTGTCACTTGCCATATATAGTGTGCGTGCTAGACGTAAAGTGCTAATTTTCACTTGACTGCACTGTCTGGATCATAAGTCATGGTGCGAAACAGAGGAAGACTCACGGAATGACACATGGCAGCCTCCGGAGCAAAACCCACAGAAAACAATAACTAGCTGGCTACTGAGGATGCCGGCAATGACAGGGCAGCCAGACCACGGGAACATAATTTGTATACAATACAATACAATACAATACAATACGGCTGGCTGTGGGTCGTTGTCTTGTGTTTGCTAGAATGTGAGGTCATGTTGGCAATATGGGTCATGTTGACGGCATGAGGTCATGTTGACAACATGAAGTCATGCTGACAACATGAGGCCATGTTGGCAATATGAGGTCATGTTGCCAATGTTATGATTCCAAGCATTTGCTTTACGACACTTTCTAGCTCTGCCAACGAGATTTGCACCCACTGGCTACTCATAGTACTCACACCATGACTCCGCAAGCATCACTCACTTTTTTTTTCCGAGCGAAGCCTATGTATTACAATCCTGTATTGTTTCAATTGGTCAATAAAATATGTTTCAAACTAATACATACAATACAATACAATACAATACAATACAATACAATACAATACAATACAATACAATACAATACAATACAATACAATACAACACAACACAATACAATACTGACTATTTTTGTATTATTATTGTATTATTGTATTATTGTATTATCCTATTATTGTAGACTCTTGAGCGCGGGGACCGATTTATACGTCACAATCTGACGTCAATAGACGTCAGAATTTGCCTTCTAAAGCCGAGATCTGCACTGAAAAAGTACAATATTTATAATGGCCGTAGACATAGGTATTCAAATGAAGTGGGAAGAACCAACTAAGACCTTCATAATGGTTTCAAATTGAACAAAAACATGTCAGTGTTTTAAAGATTATTATTTGACTACTGTTTTCTATGTGTTACTTTATCAGCATAGCCGGTTACACTTACACCCTAAAAGTAGCATCCAGCGCTTTAAGTAGCTAGAGCACCGATCTAATTTGTCATAAGCCTTTAAGCACCCTCGTCAATTATATTTTTTAATCTAAATAATTAAATAAAAACATTAAAATGTTTGAGACTCCATGAGAGATATTATACTATTTTAATGCTATTTTCTTACTATTTTTTATAAAATCAGGTAGTTTTCATCACCATTGTTAGATACGTATCCCTTATGGTGCGCACCCTGATGAGACTTTTACTTCGGAATATTGTCCCAGTTTAGCCTATATGTGCACAAATGTGGCTTAAAACTCCATTTATTCATTCATACTTCGGAAAATATTTGTTACGTGTCGAACTCTTGAGGATATGCATCAATACCCGTACTTATATTTGACTATTATGCAAACCCTGTCGGCTATGTGACGTGAATCGCTGCCGCTCAGCCTCCTTACAGTCATATATGTGTGAGTGTCGCAACAATGACAGAGCGGCCTGTATATCAGAACCAAGGAGGTTATATGAGCACCTTGCTCACAATTTTCCTGTTCCACGTGTAACCGCTTCTGAACCACTAATCCCCAGATTAACTGGTCATGTATGTCAAGTAGGGATGGCAGGCGAACATTGCCGCACAATCAACCATCACTGTGTGCATAATATCTACAGTGCCAAGTATCATGTTGCGGCTCTTGGAAAATAAGTTCTGGCCACAATTTTTAGGTAGAAAACAGATAACAATAGTTAGTCGTAGAGAAGTATTGGTAACTTAAGTTACACGTATCGATGTACTGGTAACTTCAGTTACACGTAAATATGTACTGATAACTTTAGTTACATAGAGATGTACTGGTGACTTCAGGTACACGCAAATATGTACTGATAACTGTAGTTACATATAGAGATGTACTGGTGACTTCAGGTACACGCAAATATGTACTGATAACTGTAGTTACATATAGAGATGTACTGGTGACTTCAGGTACACGTAAATATGTACTGGTAACTCTGGCTGCACGTAAATGTGTACTGGTAACGTTAGCTACATATAGAGATGTACTGGTAACTTTAGTTACACATAAATTTGTACTGGTAACGTTTGCTACACGTTTAATAAAAATGCGGTACAGTAGAGACATGGATCCACAAATTCAATAATATCCTGGCATTACTATTTGTGAATCAGGACATTGAACCAGCATTGGTTAAACGTCGACGGTTTTCTGGGAAAGAGAAATATTCAACTCCACTGCGCCGTGCCATGAATCGGCATTGCCAATGAAGCCCCTATTGCCCCTAGGGGGGGGGGGGGGGTTATATGTATAGGCCTATGAGGTGAATGGACTCTCACCTGAGCTAGCTCTTCTGGTGGAAAACACAGGAAGCCAAGGACAAAGAACACTTCTGAATTCCATCATAGTAATTCACCTTCTGTCTGCAACACGATGTCTGTACTGCTTTAATACCTGCTCACTGCTGTAGAAAACTCATCTGTTGTCTGTCACACGATGTCTGTACTGCTTTAATACCTGCTCACTGCTGTGGAGAACTCATCTGTTGTCTGTCACACGATGTCTGTACTGCTTTTATACCTGCTCACTGCTGTAGAAAACTCATCTGTTGTCTGTCACAAGATGTTTGTACTGCTTTAATACCTGCTCACTGCTGTGGAGAACTCATCTGTTGTCTGTCACACGATGTCTGTACTGCTTTTATACCTGCTCACTGCTGTAGAAAACTCATCTGTTGTCTGTCACACGATGTCTGTACTGCTTTTATATCTGCTCATTGCTGTAGAAAACTCATCTGTTGTCTGTCACACGATGTCTGTACTGCTTTAATACCTGCTCACTGCTGTAGAAAACTCATTTGTTGTCTGTCACACGATGTCTGTACTGCTTTAATACCTGCTCACTGCTGTAGAAAACTCATCTGTTGTCTGTCACACGATGTCTGTACTGCTTTAATACCTGCTCACTGCTGTAGAAAACTCATTTGTTGTCTGCAACACGATGTCTGTACTGCTTTAATACCTGCTCACTGCTGTAGAAAACTCATCTGTTGTCTGTCACAAGATGTCTGTACTGCTTTTATATCTGCTCATTGCTGTGGAGAACTCATCTGCTGTCTGTAACACGGTGTCTATCCCGCTTTAATACCTGCTCATTGATGTGCAGATGTAGCTGAGCTCTCATATCCACCTATTATCACCCACAATTGAGGGGAGATTAATGATGTCAGTCCATAAACCAGTGGTGATATATCCTGAGTCATTGCTCATTCTCGTGTGCTTTCGTGTGCTTTGCCATCCTCGTGTGCTTTACCATCCTCTACACATAAGAATCAGGCGTTCATCCAATGTCGGGTTAAAGCTGGGCCAGTGTCACAGACGATGTGCCATCATTGAGCCGACACTGGGTCAACGTTTCTTGCTCTCTGGGTGCAGCTACATATGTATACCTAACCAGACATGAGGCACTGAGCCAATAGTGTTTTAATGTTGGCCAGCATCATCGACGATGGAACAACAGTAAGACAACATTTGATAAATTTATCGCTTTCTATGGTGGACAAATAATGCATATTTTGCTTGAAAATATTTGTGCAAATGTTTTATTGTAGTTAGCTCGTGAAAATAAATAAAAAATATATAATCTATGGGCTATTTATTATTGAATGTTTTATTCCGTGAAAATGAATATAAATCCGACCTAATCCGGTTTATCACCTGCCATGTAGCCTATAGACCGAATGTGTTTTTTGAAAAGTGTTCATTTGATAAATTTACGAGCAAAATAATGTCCCAAACCCATCCACAGATAATGGGTCTCGACCGTTATTAATATTTGATTGTCGGCGACACAAAACTCGTTACGAGTTGGTGAGGCTGATCTATAAAGGTTATTGTCACGACCTACAATAGTGGAAATCGCCGGTACAGTTTTCATAATCGGTTCATATTAAAAATAGATAAATCCAAAGCAAAAAAATCAATAAACGCATTCACGACCTTTGGTAGACATGGTGTGCAGTGTGTCATATCAAGTCCACATACTGTTGGTCAATATTACAGACTGGAACTAATAAAAACTAAATACACATTTCAGTTTTGTTATTCTGAAACAATTCAAGCATTGCTATCACCACCCACCCCCCGTAGATAATGAAAGGCTCAACATATGATCATGCTCTTAGTGACATTCTCTGGATCTGAGCCAGAGGAAGATGATGATCTAGACCACCGTACAGAGAATCAAGTTGCCATTTCAGATTAAGGTGTGGGCGCGGGGCATTTGACATTAACCGTTTCAGTTGGATCGACTTTAGGCCTAGATGTCATAATCTGACGTATATAGATATCAGATTCTGACGTCAAAAGTCGATCCCCGCACTGTAAAAAGTAAAATATTTATAATGGCCGTAGAACCAAAATATAGGTATTCAAGTGAAGCGGAAAGAGCTAACTAAGACAATTACGAATATTTCAAATTAAAAAAACTTTTGTCGCTTGGTTTATATAAAAATATTTTTATTTCAGAGATTTAATGGTGAATGTTCCTTTCTCATCACACATATTGCTAGATCTCTTCAGCAGATGGCTTTGGTGTAGTCTAAGGTGCACACACATTTTCGTGTTGACAGCTGTGACGTCACAGCTGCCAGTCTGAGTGAGTTTGGTATCCTGGCCATGATGCGCTATACCCACTAGCACACGGCGTGCTTGCACTTTTGATTCCCACTCTGCTGCCTTGTGTTTAATCCGTGTAAATAGCCAACCAAATCACTGATGTTGGGAATGAAATGTGTGTGTCAACATCAAAATTTACAAATGTTTGATCTGAAATTAAACACGTATGGGTATTTTTCACCAACTTGAAGTTGTTGATCGCGGTAGCGAGACACAACTTCAAGTGGGTGAAAATGTAAACTGCAAATGTTTGGTCTCAAGTAAAACTAATAGGGCCTATCGATAATTTTAGCCATTTGAAGTTGTGGCTCGCTACCATGCACGACCCACAAAAACGTTCTATAACTTAGCGTTAAAATTGGGTGAAAATTGAAATATTGAATTCAACCTTACACCGCTATGCTCCCCAATAGTCGTTTTTAATCCGATTCATTGGTAATGGAATGTTTGGTCTCAAATTCAACAAATATGAATATATATTCTCACTCACTTGAGGTGTTGGTCGCGGTAGCGAGACACAACTCCTAGTGAGTGAAAATATAATTATTTATTTGAGCGCTTTAATTAAGGTTAAGCCTCAGACTATGTTCCATCATGGAGATATTACTATCTCCATGGTTCCATGGACATATCGCAGCGTTTTAGCTTCACTGGCTCAGAAATAAACGATTGAAGTATACGTGGTAAAGGATGAAAGACTGATATACAGGAAAGAAAGATTTGTATAGAATTAAATGGGATTCACATAATATTTATTCGCTTTAATCTAACTGATATAGAAAATGTATCAAACACAAAGGAGGGAAGTAAGAATTAAAGAAAAAATCATAGAGATATAGAAAAAACGTGTGTTCAGTGAATTCAACTCTGCATGTTGTCTAATGGCTTTAACCTCATTTATTGAGATAATATATCAGAAATTTAAAAAAAGGGAAGTAAAAAATACAGGAAGGAATAATAAATAGGAGACAAAGGACTGGCTTAAACTTTTCAGTGCGGGGACCGACTTTAGATGTCAGAATCTGATGTGTATAGACGTCAGATTTGGACGTCTATAGTCGATTCCCGCACTTTCAATCAAATATTTAATATATCTGTAGACCATAGCATAGGTATTCAAGTGGTCAGAAAGAACTATTCATGATGATTTAATATTGAAAAAAAAAATTATATATACATATATAATATATATATATATATATATATATATATATATTTATAAGGGTTAAATGGGCCACGTATATCGCCGCTTGAGCCCTATCGATTCAAATAATACATCACCACGCTCCATTAATCTCAGTGAAGGATTGTCGATGATAAATGCCTGGCCTTGGGTCCAGCATGCACATCAGTCATACTGCTGCTTCCCAGATAACACACCATATGGTCGCTCAATGCTGGCTTAATGCTGGGCCACCGTCTGCGACGCTGGCCCAACGTGAAGCCAGCATTGGACGAGTGTCCCGTGTTTGGTGGTTATGACTTGAGACAAGTAGAATCCGGGGACGCATAGTGACCGTCATGGCGCATGCCGTGTATCAACACTTTAACCTTTATTCTAGAATCCGGTGACGCATAGTGACCGTCATGGCGCATGCCGTGTATTAACACTTTAACATTCATTCTAGAATCCGGGTACGCATACTGTCATGGCGCATGCCGTGTATTAACACTTTAACATTCATTCTAGAATCCGGGTACGCATACTGTCATGGCGCATGACGTGTATTAACACTTTAACATTCATTCTAGAATCCGGGTACGCATACTGTCATGGCGCATGACGTGTATTAACACTTTAACATTCATTCTAGAATCCGGGTACGCATACTGTCATGGCGCATGACGTGTATTAACACTTTAACATTCATTCTATAATCCGGGGACGCATAGTGACCGTCATGGCGCATGCCGTGTATTAACACTCTAACTTCAATTCTAGAATCCGGGTACGCATACTGTCATGGCGCATGACGTGTATTAGCACTTTAACATTCATTCTAGAATCCGGAGACGCATAGTGACCATCTTGGCGCATGCCGTGTATTAACACTTTAACCTTCATTCTAGAATCAGGTGACGCATAGTGACCGTCATGGCGCATGCCGTGTATTAACACTTTAACATTCATTCTAGAATCCGGGGACGCATAGTGACTGTCTTGGCGATCAGGGTTAACAATTTAGCCTTCATCGTCGCACTTATAGGCCTAAGCACGTGGTATTTTTGAATGATTTGTATAATAGAAATGGTATAACTCACCACATTAAAGATGTTCATAGATTCATACTTTGTTATTATATAAAAACCTTTATGTTTTATTTCACGGGGATGGGGATTGGGATATCCACATCAATATGAATGAAAGTGAGAATTAAGTAGATGTGAGTTAACTTGCTTGAGAGGGCTGCTTATTTAAGCTTTAACAGTGATATACCAGGTCATTTTGGTGCTAATACTGGTGAATTAATTGACATACATGTATATTTAATTATTAAATGCTGACATACGCTGATCGCACCACACGTTTCCGTCCTTCAGCTAAATCCAACAAACGTATACATTGAGATGTGGTGATTTCCCCATACGTCTCATAGAGAAAGTAAAAACAGGGTGAAGACGTATGTTGAGATATGCTGACCTCACCATACGTCTCATAGAGAAAGCATGAGTGTAAAAACAGACTGAAGACGTATGTTGAGATATGCTGATCTCACCATACGTCTCATAGAGAAAGCATGAGTGTAAAAACAGACTGAAGACGTATGTTGAGATATGCTGACCTCACCATACGCCTCATAGAGAAAGCATGAGTGTCAGAACAGAATGAAGTCGTATGTTAACCGAACATTCACAAATCTAAATATTTAAACACACATTTCGTTCCCAAGAGCAGGTATATAACCTGTAAAGCGCTACATTGAAAAAACAAATATTCACCCACTTGAAGTTGTACGTAAAGTGGGTGAAAATTCACACTTTTCATGCAGGGTTACATGTATATACCTGTTATTGGGAACGAAATGTGCAAGATTTGTAAATGTTTGGTCTCAAATGAAACAAGTAATACTATGTGTAATTTTCACCCACTTGAAGTTGTGTGTCGCGGAAGCGAGACACAGCTTCAAGTGGGTGAAAATTAAAATGAGTATCAGAACAGGTTGAAGATCTAAGATGCATGCAGCCGGCAGGCTAGGAGCCGGGGTCGCATACGGACCAAGTCACTGTTATGGCGCATGCTGTCATAGATTAACCAAATACTGAATACCAGAGCGGAGTTCGAGTCCGCGATCTCCGACTTTCTAAGCAGGCAACTTTAACCACTGCACCAGGTTTAGGTATTCTCACACTCATAATGTTGGCTTTCACTGCGAGACGTATGGTGAGATCAGCCCAGCCCCCCTTCTCTCCAAAACACTTCACTGCCCAGTTTAGTTTTGCCGTTTCGAATAGAAAATACTACTGCATCGTTGGCCCAATACGGTATCATACGGCGAAATGAGTTGATCTGAGCACTCACCACATCAAGGCCTGAAGGATCGGGCTTGATGTGGTTGGTGACTTATGGTGAGATGAGCCCATCTCGCCTTCACAACGATGCCGGCCCAGCAAGCAAGAGATATTTAACCAATTGTTATTTAATGTTGGGCCAGTGTCGCAGAGGGTAGACCAACATTGCGCTACCATTGGTTCAACGTCTCGTATTTGCTGGGAAGTGAACCCAGACTGGTCTTAAGCCATATCACTGCTAAAGCGCGACAACAGTCGTTTTTAATCCGTTTTATTAGCCATAATTTTATAAGCCGTTTTATTAAATCACTGTTATTGAGAACAAAAAGGGTGCTTAAAAATCAAGATTTGGAAATGAAACAGTGATTTGGTTGACTAATAAAAAAGGCTTAAAACAACATTCGTCGTGATCAGCAGGATAAGGTTTGACATCAAAAAGTACAAAGTATCGCTGGGCTGTTACCAGCGTTATAGTGCAGATTATACTGCAGATTATGACACAGGTTTAGATCACCCTGGCCGCAGCCTGCGGTCCCGGGTGATCTAAACCTGCTGTAATCTGCACATAACGCTCCCTCAGGACTCCGTGGTCCACATAATCTCTCCATGGATCTCATAGGGGAAGCCAGAAGCATGAAGGTGACAAATGCTGCTCTCGACGTAGACAACTTGATCTGCCTTAAAATTGCATGTAGATTGTTTGATCAAGGCGCGTATATAGGTCATGTCAGGTCAAAGGTATCCCTATAGATTCCTTGGTTATCATTTCTAGTCTGATCACCGAATATACAAGTGTGTAGTATAGACAAGTGTTTCAGTGCAGTATATCAGATTGGTAGGTGATACTCGACCAGATGAGTCGGGCCAAATGGGGAGGTGCTCCGTCTATTTGTATATTAGTATAGCGCAGTATTTTTTCTCTTACAACGCTGAAATATTTGTGCATAAACCATTGTGATCAAAGAGTAATGTAAAGAGTAATGTAATGTAATGTAATGTAATGTAATGTAATGTGCATATTGGAGAGCTGGGTCATTGTACGACAGAACACATTGCCCAAATTTCTTGTTACCAGACTACATTATAAGTGTGTCGGTCCTGCTGTTTTTCTTTCCCAGTGTGTGACACAACTTTTCCACAATCATTCATAACGTTTACCCAAAGGGTACACATTTGACCATCATATGTGTAACAAATGCAACATACTGCAATTGATTTAAAAAGTCCGATATTATATTCATATTGCAAAACGACACAAACAATAGAACATTGTAATGGGAAACACAAGTGGTTCTAGGAAAGTAAAACGTGGTCTAGTAATCGGAGAGCATTAAACATGACAAGCCTCAATGTATTTTAAATATCCCACAACAAAATATAATAAAACTTATGGCATATGATGAATCAGCTAAGATGATTAAACTATAAATATAAGCTGATTGAAATCATGCTTCTTAAGTTTTAACCCCTTCAGCGCGGGGACAGACTTTAGACGTCAGATTCTGACGTCTAAAGTCGATCCGCGCAACTGAAAGAGTAAAATAATTATAATGGCCATATACACATAACATAGATATTCAAATGAAGCGGAAAGAGCTAACTAGGACATTTATGATGATCTGAAATTTAAAAAAAACTTTGGACTCCATGGCTTATACAAAAATATTTCAGCGTTGGCAGAGATAAATGATGCGAGCTGTCATAGCAGCGCGGGGCCCAAAGTGTGACGTATCTATTGGTTGACATGATCAATGTGCATTGTTGCGCTAAATTACATAGACAGGGTTGTTTTATATTGGAGAGAGTCGCCTATTGTATGGGTTGTTCTTTATCATGGTGTGCGTGGTGAGGCCGGTGGTGGCGAGGCTTAATTACCCGTCATTTAACACGATCACTGCCTCTTGTTCTGCTAAATCTAGACAGACAGGGATAAAGTGGAGCAGGAACAGTGTCTGAATGGCCAAGGACAATACTGCACTGTAAAGGCAACAGTAGTAACTGCTTACTTTGCAAGTAGGCAGTTATTGCTGCTTGCCTTTGCCTGGCAGTATAGCGCTGTGTATAGATGGAGCCACTCAGCAGTAATGACCAGTAGAAACAGCAGCAGCAATGCAATACAATAGCAGTGATACAAGACAGAAATACAACAGCAACTGTGGCGTTAAAAATACATAAAGACAGCAGCAACATCAATAATACAAGACAGAAATACAGCAGCAACAGCGGCAATAAAGAGACATAAATACAGCAGCAATAGCGGCAATACAAGACAGAAATACAGTGGCAACAGCGACAATAAAGGAAGTGAATACAGCAGCAACAACGACAATACAATACAGAAATACAGTGGCAACAGCGGCAATAAAGGACATAAACACAGCAGCAACAGCGGCAATAAAGGGAATAAATACAGCAGCAACAGCGGCAATACAGAGAAATACAGTGGCAACAGCGGCAATACAAGACAGAAATACAGCGGCAACAGCGGCAATAAAAGAAATAAATACAACAGCAACAGCGGCAAAAAAAGAAATAAATACAGCAGCAACAGCAGCAATACAAGACAGATATACAGCAACAACAGCAATAATACAAGACAGAAATACAGCGACAACAGCAATGATACAAGACAGAAATACAGCAACAACAGCAACAATACAAGACAGAAATACAACAACAGCAAGGCTCGCTACTCCTGAGTTCGCAGGCCACACTGTGTCAAGACTTACAGCCGAGAAGATGAGCCACATCAGCTTTACGTATCAATATACGACAGAAATACAGCTACAACATCAGAAATACAACAACAACAGCAACAGCGGCAATAAAAGACATAAATACAGCAACAATACACGACAGAAATACAGACAAAAAAGCAGTGATACCAGCTGAAAATGCAACAGCAGCAGAAGTATCAGGAAAAGATGACACTACAAGGTAGAAATGCAGCAGCAACTGCGGCAATACAAGACAGGCACAACACCAACAATACAAGATGGAAAATACAGCTATACCAGGAATAAAAGACAGGAGATGCAGCAAATGTAGCAGCAATCACTGGATATATTTTTAGTGTAGTGAATCTTTGCTTTACGTCACTTTTCGGCACAAAAGGTCTTTTAAGTGACATTGTAATACGATAAAAACGTTGTAGTCAATTGATGAGATGAATGATGTACAGATGATGTGAGGGTGGGGGTGATAGGGCATGGTGGGTTATTGAGAGCGTTTTCCTTCGCTCGCCCGATAAGGGGTTCTGGGCATGTCTAGGGGATATACCCCCAGACATGCCCAGACGGCCGGAGACTTGAGTTTCGCTGTACAATTTAATGATGAAACTCTGTGGCATTTTGCGCAGCTCCGCTATCCTCGGGTCGGATAGTCCCCAGAGTAACAATAGGAAGGATCACACCCTCTGGGTAACTCCATTCATCCCACGTGAGAGACCTAATGTCAAACACGCTATTGCCGGTTATTTAAGGCTACCACAGCCTACATCAGCGCCAGCACTGATGCGGGTGCTGCATTGGCTCCGCTGTTGAGCGGAGGAACCAGGGTACGCCACTGGCAATCCGCCCGAAGATAATAGCCAGATACGAGGAGGCTGCAGCTGCCCTTGGATGATTGCTGTAGACTAGTGCTTCCGTACAATGCCGTAACAGCATCCAACAGACGAAACAGATCCCTAATGACCCTCCCCGAATGGGGGCGAAAAGTACTACTACTAGCAATCATCCCAGTACCCCCAATCACTGGATAATAGCAGAGGAACGGCAGTAGTAATATAAGTTACAGCTGTAGCAGAAATCACTGGACAATAGCAGATGAACGGCAGTAGTAATAGAAGGCTACAGCTGTAGTAGCAATCACTGGACAATAGAAGAGAAACGGCAGTAGTAATAGAAGGCTACAGCTGTAGCAGCAATCACTTGACAATAACAGAGGAACGGCAGTAGTAATAGAAGGCTACAGCTGTAGTAGCAATCACTGGACAATAGAAGAGAAACGGCAGTAGTAATAGAAGGCTACAGCTGTAGTAGCAATCACTTGACAATAGCAGAGGAACGGCAGTAGTAATAGAAGGCTACAGCTGCAGTAGCAATCACTGGACAATAGCAGAGGAACGGCAGTAGCAATAGAAGGCTACAGCTGTAGTAGCAATCACTGGACAATAGCAGAGGAACGGCAGTAGCAATAGAAGGCTACAGCCGTAGTAGCAATCACTGGACAATAGTAGAGGAACGGCAGTAGTAATAGAAGGCTACAGCTGTAGTAGCGATCACTTGACAATAACAGATGAGCGGCAATAGTAATAAAAGGCTGTAGAAGCAATCACTGGACAATAACAGAGGAACGGCAGTAGTAATAAAAGGCTACAGCTGTAGCAGCAATCACTGGAAAATAGCAGAGGAACGGCAGTAGTAATAAAATGCTTGAGCTGTAGCAGCAATCACTGGACAATAGAAGAGAAACGGCAGTAGTAATAAAAGGCTACAGCCGTAGTAGCAATCACTGGACAATAGCAGAGGAACGGCAGTAGTAATAGAAGGCTACAGCTGTAGTAGCAATCACTTGACAATAACAGATGAGCGGCAATAGTAATAAAAGGCTGTAGAAACAATCACTGGACAATAACAGAGGAACGGCAGTAGTAATAAAAGGCTACAGCTGTAGCAGCAATCACTGGACAATAGCAGAGGAACGGCAGTAGTAATAAAATGCTTGAGCTGTAGCAGCAATCACTGGACAATAGAAGAGAAACGGCAGTAGTAATAAAAGGCTACAGCCGTAGTAGCAATCACTGGACAATAGCAGAGGAACGGCAATAGCAATAGAAGGCTACAGCTGTAGTAGCAATCACTGGACAATAACAGAGGAACGGCAGTAGTAATAGAAGGCTACAGCTGTAGCAGCAATCACTGGACAATAGCAGATGAACGGCAATAGTAATAGAAGGCTACAGCTGTAGTAGCATTCACTGGACAATAACAGAGGAACGGCAGTAGTAATAGAAGGCTACAGCTGTAGCAGCAATCACTGGACAATAGCAGATGAACGGCAATAGTAATAGAAGGCTACAGCTGTAGTAGCAATCACTGGACAATAACAGAGGAACGGCAGTAGTAATAGAAGGCTACAGCTGTAGCAGCAATCACTGGACAATAACAGATGAGCGGCAGTAGTAATAGAAGGCTACAGCTGTAGTAGCAATCACTGGACAATAACAGAGGAACGGCAGTAGTAATAGAAGGCTACAGCTGTAGCAGCAATCACTGGACAATAGCAGATGAACGGCAATAGTAATAGAAGGCTACAGCTGTGGTAGCAATCACTGGACAATAACAGAGGAACGGCAGTAGTAATAGAAGGCTACAGCTATAGCAGCAATCACTGGACAATAGAAGAGAAACGGCAGTAGTAATAGAAGGATGTAGCTGTAGCAGCAATCACTGGACAATAGCAGATGAGCGGCAATAGTAATAGAAGGCTACAGCTGCAGTAGCAATCACTGGACAATAACAGATGAGCGGCAATAGTAATAGAATGCTACAGCTGTAGCAGCAATCACTGGACAATAGCAGATGAACGGCAGTAGTAATAGAAGGCTACAGCTGTAGCAGCAATCACTGGACAATAACAGATGAGCGGCAGTAGTAATAGAAGGCTACAACTGCAGTAGCAATCACTGGACAATAACAGATGAGCGGCAATAGTAATAGAATGCTACAGCTGTAGCAGCAATCACTGGACAATAGCAGAGGAACGGCAATAGTAATAGAAGGCTACAGCTATAGCAGCAATCACTGGACAATAGAAGAGAAACGGCAATAGTAATAGAAGGATACAGCTGTAGCAGCAATCACTGGACAATAACAGATGAGCGGCAGTAGTAATAGAAGGCTACAGCTGTAGCAGCAATCACTGGACAATAACAGATGAGCGGCAGTAGTAATAGAAGCTACAGCTATAGCAGCAGCAATACAAGACAGGAAATACAGCCGTAGGATCAGCAATGGAAAACAGGAAATACTGCAACTACATCAGCAATCACTGGAGAAGAATATTAGGAACAGTAGTAGGAACAGCGTCAGATATACACGACAGAAGATACAGCAGTAGCAACAGCAATACAAGGCAAAAAAATACAGCAACTGTTACAATACAACAGCAATAATAACAGAAGGCACAGAGTAAGGCAGCAGTAATAGAAGAAAGCAATTCAGCAGCAAATACAGCAACCACATCAGCAATCACTGCAGATTATAACAGGAGCAGTAGCAACAATACAAGACAGGAGATACAGCACCAGTGCCAGCAATACAAAGTAGAAATACAGCAACATAAGTATAACTAGAAAAGGAGTTCCCGAACTCCGAGGCCCGGCTTTAGTCTGCTTGAGTGCTTTAGACTAATAATATGCCTAATATTTTGTAAGCATAGCTGTATTGGTTTTCTTCACGGGCCAGAATCCTAAATGTTCAGGATATAATTATTAAAAGAACCAAGAAGACAAGTATATCTTTAACGTGTAGGCCTATTCGACCGGTTCCTTCCACCACCATCGCTGATATTGGTAAGTCAGTATACGCGTCTATACGATGTACCTCGTATACACAATGTAGGCCTACCCAACCAATACCGGTTTAATGTTGGGCCAGCGTCAAGCAAAGCGCGCAGAAGCTACGACAAAGTGCACATGAGCCACGCTAGTGATAGCTCGGCCAAAAACAGACGTTGAGCCACCGTTGGTTTTATGGATGTCCATCATCTGCGAATCTGACCAACATTAGGACCACATTGGCTGATCGTATCGTGTCTAATGACAGTGATGTTAACCCGTCTGCCGCTAGATCCATATATATAGATAGTGTTCAACCAAGATTCATATCAAGTAAAATACTACCGCGTTGGTGAAATAGTTTCTGGCAGATATTCTGTCAATAAAATATCTAAATTTGGCAGTTATTCATAGTGAAAATATGTGTCGTTTTTAAGGCTAGAAATGGCGGAGCAATACCAGCTTCAAATGAATGAAAAACAGAAAATGAAAAACAGAGAATATTTAGCAGGATAAGGTTTACCAGCAGCTGCTGCAACAGCTGCATGCACTAGTGTCGATGGTGATGATAACGCTACTTTTGGGATCAGAATAAACTGCAACAGCAGCACAAAAAGAGAACGGGTAATTGATACATCATTCAGAAAAAGAAGGCACTGCTTCATTAGCAATAGAATCAGCAAATGAGCGAGCGACTGAAGATTGGTTTACGTCGCTTCCAGTACATTGTGGCAATGTCACAAGGGAAGGATAACCGGAGTCGGCACCCTGAGCATATCAAATTACCTCAAAGGTTCTTTATCGTGTACAGTATCATCTATAGGTAGTATTGCACACTCTGGTCCTGTGAACAATTTTGAGTTCGTATATACACTCATCTAGCACAGAAGGGACATAAACCCTGAACCCCTGGGTCGCGACCTATATCCGAGCCAGGTGAGCCATTGGGGCGACATCTACACAGGGCGAAACAAATGCTAGAACAGGAACATCAGAGGGGCAGCATAAAGGAACAATATGAGCCATGGGGTGCATCTAAAAAAGGAGAACCAAACGCTAAACAGTAACACCAGAGGGGCAGCCCAATGGAGAGAGGTAAGCCATAAGGGAGGGGGGGGGGTTCATATACTAAAGGAGAAACAAACGCTAAAGCAGTAACATCAGAGGGGCAGCCTAAAGGAACATGATGAGCCATGGGGGGGGGGGGGGAGGAGGGCATCTACAAAAGGAAATGAAATGAAATGAGTCGGGCTTTAGGCCACTTTTGTGAATACATAAGCTAAATTGGACCAGGAGAACCTCCTGAGGGTGGTGAGATGAGTGAGATGACACTGCCTTCCAGACACAGGATTCGAAATTTGAGCCCTGGTGGTCCGAGGCCGAGCACGCTACCTCTCGGGCACAGAGGCTCCCCACAATACTGAGTTTTACGAGTGGATGGGGAAGAAACAATTTGGTTTCTTTCAAACCGGCGAGACCGGGAAACGAATCTCGAACTCTGGCGTGAAAGGCAGCGGTGCTAACCACTACCCTAGGGCCCCCGCCCTCTACAAACAGAGAAACACACCCTAGAACAGTGACATCAGAGGGGCAGCCTAAAGGAGCATTAATAAACAACAGGAGAAACACCCGCTAGAACAGTGACATCAGAGGGGCAGCCTAAAGGAGCAGTATGAAACAACAGGAGAAACACACGCTAGAACAGTGACATCAGAGGGGCAGCCTAAAGGAGCAGTATGAAACAACAGGAGAAACACACGCTACAACAGTGACATCAGAGGGGCAGCCTAAAGGAGCAGTATGAAACAAAAGGAGAAACACACGGTAGAACAGTGACATCAGAGGGGCAGCCTAAAGGAGCAGTATGAAACAACAGGAGAAACACACGGTACAACAGTGACATCAGATGGGCAGCCTAAAGGAGCAGTATGAAACAAAAGAAGAAACACACGCTAGAACAGTGACATCAAAGGGGCAGCCTAAAGGAGCAGTATGAAACAACAGGAGAAACACACGGTAGAACAGTGACATCAGAGGGGCAGCCTAAAGGAGCAGTATGAAACAACAGGAGAAACACCCGCTAGAACAGTGACATCAGAGGGGCAGCCTAAAGGAGCAGTATGAAACAACAGGAGAAACACACGGTACAACAGTGACATCAGAGGGGCAGCCTAAAGGAGCAGTATGAAACAAAAGGAGAAACACGCGCTAGAACAGTGACATCAGAGGGGCAGCCTAAAGGAGCAGTATGAAACAAAAGGAGAAACACACGCTAGAACAGTGACATCAGAGGGGCAGCCTAAAGGAGCAGTATGAAACAAAAGGAGAAACACACGCTAGAGCAGTGACACCAGAGGGGCAGCCTAAAGGAGCAGTATGAAACAAATGGAGAAACACACGCTAGAACAGTGACATCAGAGGGGCAGCCTAAAGGAGCAGTATGAAACAAATGGAGAAACACACGCTAGAACAGTGACATCAGAGGGGCAGCCTAAAGGAGCAGTAAGAAACAAAAGGAACAATATGAGCCATGGGGGAATATCTGCAAACGGAGAAAGAAACGCTAGAACAGTAACATCAGAGGGGCAGCCTAATAATGATTGAGCGAAACTTTAGTTAAATATAGGACAGCACTGAAAATAAATAAGATTTCTTCTTAAATATTCCCTAGAAGTTAGATCCAAAATAAAGAGGCAAAATTTATATTGATTTATTTTCTTTTGCTGCTGGTGCTAACGTTAATCAAAACCAAACGCACGTCACAAATAAAAACGCCAAGAAAGAAAGAACGAAAGAGACAATGTCCTGCATGCAGTTTTAATGCGGCTTTTCAATCACATTGCTGTCTTCTTTAAAGCAGAGTCAGTATAGGAGCATGAGTTAATATAAGTATGTAAAAACAATGATAACCAATAAAGTCAACAAGGTGTGTCTCGCTAACGCGATCCACAACTTCAAATTGGTGAATTTATTTATCAAACCAAATTCCACTCATGCTTTTTTATTTTTTTGTAATCGTCATTAATGACTTATTTAGCTCTTTTCGCTTCATTTAGGTCTACGGTCGTTATTAATTTTTACTCATGTAGCCGACGTCAGAATCTGATCACCGTACTCAAAAGAGCCTAATATTTTTCCCTGAAAAAAGATGCTAAGCAACTAGTTAGGTCATAAGAACATACCACATGCTATTTGAAACTATTTAAATATCACATTTTTCTTTTTGTCACGAAAAATGAAAAAAACGTAGGTATAGAAAATACTTTTCGCATAAATGGATTTCCTAATAAAAAAACATTTTGCTGAGTTGGAATCAGATCTTTGCTACTCGCAGCGCCATACTAGCTGTTATAATGCCCATTAGAGACCATGAAAATCCATACTGCGCAAGAAATAAAGAAATAAATGCAGTTTGTATTTTTAACATGACAAATAATTCGGCAAAGCAAGAGACGTTAATCATATGTCGCTTTAACCCTTTGGGCCCTCACGCTGCATCGAAGCATCATTATGCATCTCTGAAGAATGCCCTAATCTCTGAAACCCTAGGGGGGTTTAGAACGATAATTATTATGGAACTGTTTGAAAAAAAACAGTATTTTTTTCATTTGCCATCCACTTTAAATCATCTTAATCCACTACAGCAATTCGCGGCTTGTAGTAGATGAAGTCAATGGTAAATTCAGTCTTGAAATGGTTAACATCTGGCCAACGTCGCAGTCGGTGGACCAACAATAGAACAACATTGGGCCAACGTCTTGTGATGGCTGGGGATGGCGTTTCTGCTGAGAATGAGACGCAATAATACGAGTATCAACCCAGCAAACACGAGACATTCAGCCAATGTTGGTACAGTGTTGGGCCAGCGTCGAAGACAGTGGACCAACATTATACCAGCATTGGTTGTATGTCTCGTATTTGTAGGGAACATTCTTATGATGTGTACATAGACTATGTTAGCAGCAATCAACTTTGACCCAGCCTTGTTTCAATGACGCCTTTGACGGCGGCCCAACATCAAATCAACATTGGCTCAATATTTCATGTCTGCTGATTTGGCCAATTATGTATTTAAGTGGTGCAGCCCCCCCCCCCCCCAAAAAAAAATACAGTCAAATACTACAATTTTTTAACCCGATGTTGGATTGATGTTGGGCCTACGTAACACACGGTTTAAAAACTCATTTGATAGCGACTTAAGTCGGCTGATAAAACAGATAAAAACGACCATAGTCGTGGCTAGTGGTGACAATATTAACCTTTTCAACGTGGTGACCAGCTTTATACAGATTCTGACGTATAAGGTCGATCCCCGCGCTTAAAGAGTAAAATATTTATAATGGCAGTATTTCAAATGAAGTGGAAAGAGCTAACTAAAACATTTAAAATGATTTCAAATTAAAAAAAAAACTTTGGTCTCCATATCTTATACAAACAAATTTCAGCGCTGTAAAGGTTAATTAACAGAATGCCTTGTCTGAAGCGTTACATTGTGTACTCTCGGGGCTTGTTACGAGTGGTTACGAGCGTAATGAATTGACACAGCTGATTAGTCACACTGATCAAATCTAAATCGACATTTCTTGATTAATGAAATCAATCAAGTGCTCCACCTCAAGGAATTATCAAACACTAATCCCTGTCTCGGCGGTAACATGCCGGTGAGAATGGTAGGGTGACAATGGTGTCACTTTATCAATCACTCCCCCTTGGATACCATTAAGAATTCAGCATTAATGCACAGGTCTAGAGGCGACATTAGATTAAGAAGCCATCTCATCGAGGACAGGGCAATTGAGCAATGTCCCAGGACTGGCAGGTAACAACTCTTCACGTCAGATCCGCCACCGCTTGGCCGTCATAATGTTACAATACAATATACCATAAGCTTGATAAGAAACGGGTAATAATTCATGTGAAGTCTGCGTCCGCTTGGTTATAATACCATATCATATCAGGTGTATTTGTGAAAAACCAACGAACAGAGGCAAATCAAAATGTATTCCACAAACACAGTGCAGGTTATTTACATAGCTCAATTGTAATTTGCACAAGATGGTTTCTTGCCACCATATCTAGTGGAAACAGATACCCAACAAGATGAAGAAGAGTTGATTTTGCCGAAAAAAATACAAATAAATGAAAAAATCAATGCATAGTCATTTCTCTATTAAGACCACCTGGTCTCTGTATGGATGCCATCATCATGTTTTCAAAATCCTTTCTTACCGTCCCCGGTGAACACAAAACATTTGCATACTATATATACAGTGCTGGACCAACGTTGAAGTCACTGGAATGGTTTAGCAAAGATAGTGTAGGTCTCAGCATTGATGGTATGCAAAATCATTCAAACAAACAATTAAGATTAAATCGATCTCCATGGCATTAAGGCCTCCATCTGTTATACTCGGTTGCGTTTAGCATGTCACAGCTGAAGCGCATCGATGGTCTCAATTCGAAATATAACGTTGAATAAAACGTTTGTTAAACATTGTACTTTATGGATGTGAATATCTAACGACAACGAAAATGTACTTCCACTTAATTCTGTTCATATGAATATTCTGGAAACTAAACGCTTTTAAATCTGAAATGTTTTATAATTTAACTCTTACAGCGCGGGGATCAACTTTAGTCGTCAGAGCCTGACGTCTGTAGACGTCAGATTTTGACGACTAAAGTCGATACCCGCACTGTAAGATTAATTCAAAAAATTCAAAAAAAACTATTTGGTTGCGATGTGTTTTACAAATTAATTCAGCGCTTTAAAGGTTAAGAACGAAACGTACTGAAATTGCTTATATAATACACATTTTACGTGTTAAAGTCATAGTCAACTCTTGGGTTTTTGTGGGACACTGTGGCTCCACAATTCAAAGTGAGCCATGGGAATTTCACAATGGAGTCGCAGGTATGACCAGGGCCCTGACCAGCAGTCATGATCCAAGATCATATCGAGCGCCGCATTGAGAGCTGGCACTTAAAAAATAACAAGTAGACTATATACTTGAGCAACAGTTATGGGTAATAATTAAAACAACAGTCAGCTATTGATATTGATATTCCTTCTAGTTAGTCTCTTTGATGACACTAGTTATGCTTGTGCACCTTTGTGTTGATATGGCGCCAGGCTGGGCAAGCAGAGTCTCAGCCTGATACTGCTCATTCAGGCAGAATCAAGCCAGTTTTGGTAGTTTCGCGACCTTTAACTCACTGATTGCAGATGTTTACATAGATTGTTCACACAGATTGTTCACATAGATTATATCATAGATTTTTCACACATGGAATGTTTACAAATAAATTGTTCACACAGATTGTTTAAACTGATTGTTCACACAGATTGTTCAAACAGATTGTTCACACAGATTGTTCAAACAGATTGTCCACACAGATTGTTCAAGCAGATTGTTCAAGCAGATTGTTTAAACAGATTGTTCACACAGATTTTTCAAACAGATTGTTCACACAGATTGTTCAAACAGATTGTTCACACAGACTGTTCAAACAGATTGTTCACACAGATTGTTTAAACAGATTGTTCACACAGATTGTTCAAACAGATTGGCCACACAGATCGTTCAAACAGATTGTTCACACAGATTGTTCAAACAGATTGTTCACACAGATTGTTCAAACAGATTGTTCACTCAGATGTTTCAATATCCTATATTCTGATATCCATCGAGGTATGCATTTTACATTAAAATCCATAATAAATGACCAGTTGTCCCGTGACAGTACACCGCCGTGTGTAAAAACAAACCCTAATAACCAAGCCTTTATCTGGGATGAAAACAAAAAATTACAGTTCGTTAATTCTATTAATATTGAAAAAGTTGAAATTTTATCAGACAAAATTACCAGCGAAAATGATATAAATATTGATGAGACTGTATCAGAAATTGTAAATATTTGGAGCGAAAGTGCAGCACAAGTTTTTAAATCGAGACCTACTAATACTACTGTTAAAAATAACAATAATAATAAAACACGGTGGTTTAATAATGATTGTAAAACCAAACGTGCCCAATACTTAAAAAGTAAAAATATCTTTAGAAAAAATAAAACAACCACAAATAGCGATCTACGTAAAAAAAACAGCAAAACATACAAAATAACAATGCAAAAGGCTAGAACAGATTTTCAAAAATCATTTGAACAAAAAATTAGAAAGCTAAAATCAACAAACCCAAAACAGTATTGGAAAATCCTGAATTCCAATAAACAGAATAAAAATAACACATTGCCGGACATAACTAGTTTATATGATCATTTCAAAACTCTAAATAAAAATAGCGACAACCCTGAAATATCTATTAACAATAACACCCGTAGTGAACCAGATCTTGATAAAGAATTTTCTGATGAAGAAATCCTTCAAGCTATAAAAACACTTAAAAAAAACAAAGCCACAGGGAATGACGGCGTTCTTAATGAATATATATGTAGTACCATTAATATTTTTCTCCCTATTTTTAAAAATCTATTTAATTATATCTTAATGTCAGGAAATATACCAGAAGAGTGGGTAATAGGTAACATAATCCCTGTGTATAAAAATAAAGGAGATAGATCATCACCCGAAAATTACAGAGGAATAAGTTTACTTAGTTGCTTTGGAAATTTTTTTACCAGTTTAATTAACACCCGCTTGACTTACTTTTTAAATTCAAACAAAGTTCTGCTAGAAAATCCGACCGGATTTAGGAGAGGTTATTCTACTATGGATCATGTTTTTACACTTAAATCGCTAATCGATATATTCTTACATAAAAAAAAGAAATTTTTCTGTGCTTTTGTTGACTTTAAAAAAACATTCGATACTGTGTGGCGATCTGGGTTATGGATCAAATTAATTTCTTTTGGAATTACAGGCAAACTGTTCAATGTTATCAGAAACATCTATAACAACATCAAGTCATGTGTACAAGTAAATGGGCAAAAATCTGATTATTTTAGTTGCTATACTGGTGTAAGACAAGGGGAAAACCTCTCCCCGCTTCTCTTTGCTCTATACTTAAATGACCTTGAATCATTTTTAAAATACAACCATATAAATAATCTCAAGCTTAATGATAATATTTTTGATCAAGTCTTAAAGATACAGATTCTTCTTTACGCTGATGACACTGTACTTCTTTCCGATAATGCTGATGGTCTACAATACTCTTTAAATTGTTTAGCTCGATATTGTGAACACTGGAAGTTACAAGTTAACACTAGCAAAACTGAAATTGTAATTTTCTCTAAAGGAAAGTTCAAAAAGTCTTATAATTTCACTTTTATTAATAATAAAGTAAATATCATTGATTCCTCTAAATATCTCGGTGTATACTTTACCTATAACGGTTCATTTATTTATCACAAGAAATTTATATTTGGTCAAGCCCAAAAGGCTCTTTTTGCACTTTTGAAAAAATCAAAAGAACTTGAACTTCCCGTGGATATCCAACTTGAATTGTTCGATTACCTGGTTTTGCCAATTTTAATTTATGGCTGTGAGATATGGGGGTATGAAAATATCTCTATATTAGACAAATTACACCTTAAATTTCTAAAATATATATTGTGTTTAAAACAATCGACACCAACCTGCATGGTGCTCGGTGAAACAGGTCGGTTCCCATTATCAATAGCCATTAAAACACGTATGATATCTTTTTGGTGCAAGCTAATAACGAGTGATGTGAACAGATTTTCCACAACTCTATACAATTTACTGCAAATTTTTAATGTTAATAATATTTTTACGTCAAAATGGCTTCAATACATTAAAACAATTTTAGATGAAACAGGTTTTTCTTACATTTGGACTCTACAAGAAGTACCAAATATCAATACATTTCCGAACCAGATTAAACAGAGACTACAAGATCAATACATCCAGCAGTGGTCGGCAGATCTTAATCTTTCGAATAAATGGAGTTCATATAGAAATTTCAAACTGAAATTTGAGCTCGAAAAATATTTATGCTCCTTGTCACCTTTTAACCGAAAAATTATTTGTCGATTTGGAACATCAAACCATAGACTACCAATTGAAAGGGGAAGATACTATGGCATCAATAGAGAAGAAAGAACATGTGAATTTTGTAATTCTGATAAAATTTGTGATGAATCCCACTTTGTCCTCGAATGTAATACCCTTATTGATATACGGCAAACTTTCTTACCGCCCTACTGTCAAAATCATCCTAACCATATAAAATTTAAAAATATCATGTCGGACACATCCTCTAACATTTCTAATGAATTAGCTAAATATCTGAAAGCTGCATTCAAGTTTTATAATATATATATCTAAACTCTTAAAATGATTCTTCAAATATAGGACTACTCTCTTGACTACATTGATGTATGTCCACTATTATCATTTGTCACCCTTTTCACCTTTTTCCATGTTTACTATACCGTTACATATTTATATACTTTTACCTTTTCTCATGTGGTAGCGTCGTGTCTGAAACATGGGTCTGCAGCAATATGCACAGTACCAATGTCTAGGACACGGTGCTGCCACGGGAAGATTAAAACTAATGTTATTGTATATCACTGTATATCACTTAATATTTCATGTTGTTCTTTTATTAAATAATGTATTTTTGATCAAACCTATATTATATATATATGTATATATATATATATATATTTATACATATATACATGTATATAGACATATATATGGTATTTGAAAAAATCGTTATGTTACATTCAATCATTGTACCTCACTACCTCACATTATTTTCTGCATTATGTTTCTTATGTATTTAAATATTTTATTTTATTACTATGTATTATTACCTTTAATATTGACTATTGTTACATGTATGTACTACTATTGTATACTCCAAGCCATGTATGGCCCGAGTTTAATAAACTATTGTCTATTGTCTACTGTCTATTGTCTAACAGATTGTTCACACAGATTGTTCAAACAGATTGTTCACACAGATTGTTCAAACAGATTGTATACACAGATTGTTCAAACAGATTGGCCACACAGAATGTTCACAGGTTGTTCACAGAGATTGTTCACATAGATTGTTCACTCAACAATAAATATTCAATATTGTGGGGAGCTTTTTTGACCGAGAGTGGTGCTAACCACTACCCTAGGGCCCCCGCCCTCTACAAAAGGAGAAACACACCCTAGAACAGTGACATCAGAGGGGCAGCCTAAAGGAGCATTAATAAACAACAGGAGAAACACCCGCTAGAACAGTGACATCAGAGGGGCAGCCTAAAGGAGCAGTATGAAACAACAGGAGAAACACACGCTAGAACAGTGACATCAGAGGGGCAGCCTAAAGGAGCAGTATGAAACAACAGGAGAAACACACGCTACAACAGTGACATCAGAGGGGCAGCCTAAAGGAGCAGTATGAAACAAAAGGAGAAACACACGGTAGAACAGTGACATCAGAGGGGCAGCCTAAAGGAGCAGTATGAAACAACAGGAGAAACACACGGTACAACAGTGACATCAGAGGGGCAGCCTAAAGGAGCAGTATGAAACAACAGGAGAAACACCCGCTAGAACAGTGACATCAAAGGGGCAGCCTAAAGGAGCAGTATGAAACAACAGGAGAAACGCACGGTAGAACAGTGACATCAGAGGGGCAGCCTAAAGGAGCAGTATGAAACAACAGGAGAAACACCCGCTAGAACAGTGACATCAGAGGGGCAGCCTAAAGGAGCAGTATGAAACAAAAGGAGAAACACACGCTAGAACAGTGACATCAGAGGGGCAGCCTAAAGGAGCAGTATGAAACAACAGGAGAAACACGCGCTAGAGCAGTGACATCAGAGGGGCAGCCTAAAGGAGCAGTATGAAACAACAGGAGAAACACACGGTACAACAGTGACATCAGAGGGGCAGCCTAAAGGAGCAGTATGAAACAAAAGGAGAAACACGCGCTAGAACAGTGACATCAGAGGGGCAGCCTAAAGGAGCAGTATGAAACAAAAGGAGAAACACACGCTAGAACAGTGACATCAGAGGGGCAGCCTAAAGGAGCAGTATGAAACAAAAGGAGAAACACACGCTAGAGCAGTGACACCAGAGGGGCAGCCTAAAGGAGCAGTATGAAACAAATGGAGAAACACACGCTAGAACAGTGACATCAGAGGGGCAGCCTAAAGGAGCAGTATGAAACAAAAGGAGAAACACACGCTAGAACAGTGACATCAGAGGGGCAGCCTAAAGGAGCAGTAAGAAACAAAAGGAGCAATATGAGCCATGGGGGAATATCTGCAAGCGGAGAAAGAAACGCTAGAACAGTAACATCAGAGGGGCAGCCTAATAATGATTGAGCGAAACTTTAGTTAAATATAGGACAGCACTGAAAATAAATAAGATTTCTTCTTAAATATTCCCTAGAAGTTAGATCCAAAATAAAGAGGCAAAATTTATATTGATTTATTTTCTTTTGCTGCTGGTGCTAACGTTAATCAAAACCAAACGCACGTCACAAATAAAAACGCCAAGAAAGAAAGAACGAAAGAGACAATGTCCTGCATGCAGTTTTAATGCGGCTTTTCAATCACATTGCTGTCTTCTTTAAAGCAGAGTCAGTATAGGAGCATGAGTTAATATAAGTATGTAAAAACAATGATAACCAATAAAGTCAACAAGGTGTGTCTCGCTAACGCGATCCACAACTTCAAATTGGTGAATTTATTTATCAAACCAAATTCCACTCATGCTTTTTTATTTTTTTGTAATCGTCATTAATGACTTATTTAGCTCTTTTCGCTTCATTTAGGTCTACGGTCGTTATTAATTTTTACTCATGTAGCCGACGTCAGAATCTGATCACCGTACTCAAAAGAGCCTAATATTTTTCCCTGAAAAAAGATGCTAAGCAACTAGTTAGGTCATAAGAACATACCACATGCTATTTGAAACTATTTAAATATCACATTTTTCTATTTGTCACGAAAAATGAAAAAAACGTAGGTATAGAAAATACTTTTCGCATAAATGGATTTCCTAATAAAAAAACATTTTGCTGAGTTGGAATCAGATCCTTGCTACTCGCAGCGCCATACTAGCTGTTATAATGCCCATTAGAGACCATGAAAATCCATACTGCGCAAGAAATAAAGAAATAAATGCAGTTTGTATTTTTAACATGACAAATAATTCGGCAAAGCAAGAGACGTTAATCATATGTCGCTTTAACCCTCTGGGCCCTCACGCTGCATCGAAGCATCATTATGCATCTCTGAAGAATGCCCTAATCTCTGAAACCCTAGGGGGGTTTAGAACGATAATTATTATGGAACTGTTTGAAAAAAAACAGTATTTTTTTCATTTGCCATCCACTTTAAATCATCTTAATCCACTACAGCAATTCGCGGCTTGTAGTGGATGAAGTCAATGGTAAATTCAGTCTTGAAATGGTTAACATCTGGCCAACGTCGCAGTCGGTGGACCAACAATAGAACAACATTGGGCCAACGTCTTGTGATGGCTGGGGATGGCGTTTCTGCTGAGAATGAGACGCAATAATAAGAGTATCAACCCAGCAAACACGAGACATTCAGCCAATGTTGGTACAGTGTTGGGCCAGCGTCGAAGACAGTGGACCAACATTATACCAGCATTGGTTGTATGGCTCGTATTTGTAGGGAACATTCTTATGATGTGTACATAGACTATGTTAGCAGCAATCAACTTTGACCCAGCCTTGTTTCAATGACGCCTTTGACGGCGGCCCAACATCAAATCAACATTGGCTCAATATTTCATGTCCGCTGATTTGGCCAATTATGTATTTAGGTGGTGCAGCCCCCCCCCCCCCCCAAAAAAAAATACAGTCAAATACTACAATTTTTTAACCCGATGTTGGATTGATGTTGGGCCTACGTAACACACGGTTTAAAAACTCATTTGATAGCGACTTAAGTCGGCTGATAAAACAGATAAAAACGACCATAGTCGTGGCTAGTGGTGACAATATTAACCTTTTCAACGTGGTGACCAGCTTTATACAGATTCTGACGTATAAGGTCGATCCCCGCGCTTAAAGAGTAAAATATTTATAATGGCAGTATTTCAAATGAAGTGGAAAGAGCTAACTAAAACATTTAAAATGATTTCAAATTAAAAAAAAAACTTTGGTTAATTAACAGAATGCCTTGTCTGAAGCGTTACATTGTGTACTCTCGGGGCTTGTTACGAGTGGTTACGAGTGTAATGAATTGACACAGCTGATTAGTCACACTGATCAAATCTAAATCGACATTTCCTGATTAATGAAATCAATCAAGTGCTCCACCTCGAGGAATTATCAAACACTAATCCCTGTCTCGGCGGTAACATGCCGGTGAGAATGGTAGGGTGACAATGGTGTCACTTTATCAATCACTCCCCCTTGGATACCATTAAAAATTCAGCATTAATGCACAGGTCTAGAGGCGACATTAGATTAAGAAGCCATCTCATCGAGGACAGGGCAATTGAGCACACACTTTATGGATTTTCCGTTCATTCCCTTCAGCAATGTCCCAGGACTGGCAGGTAACAATTCTTCAAGTCAGATCCGCCACCGCTTGGCCGTCAAAATGTTACAATACAATATACCATAAGCTTGATAAGAAACGGGTAATAATTCATGTGAAGTCTGCGTCCGCTTGGTTATAATACCATATCATATCAGGTGTATTTGTGAAAAACCAACGAACAGAAGCAAATCAAAATGTATTCCACAAACACAGTGCAGGTTATTTACATAGCTCAATTGTAATTTGCACAAGATGGTTTCTTGCCACCATATCTAGTGGAAACAGATACCCAACAAGATGAAGAAGAGTTGATTTTGCCGAAAAAAATACAAATAAATGAAAAAATCAATGCATAGTCATTTCTCTATTAAGACCACCTGGTCTCTGTATGGATGCCATCATCATGTTTTCAAAATCCTTTCTTACCGTCCCCGGTGAACACAAAACATTTGCATACTATATATACAATGCTGGACCAACGTTGAAGTCACTGGAATGGTTTAGCAAAGATAGTGTAGGTCTCAGCATTGATGGTATGCAAAATCATTCAAACAAACAATTAAGATCAAATCGATCTCCATGGCATTAAGGCCTCCATCTGTTATACTCGGTTGCGTTTAGCATGTCACAGCTGAAGCGCATCGATGGTCTCAATTCGAAATATAACGTTGAATAAAACGTTTGTTAAACATTGTACTTTATGGATGTGAATATCTAACGACAACGAAAATGTACTTCCACTTAATTCTGTTCATATGAATATTCTGGAAACTGAACGCTTTTAAATCTGAAATGTTTTATAATTTAACTCTTACAGCGCGGGGATCAACTTTAGTCGTCAGAGCCTGACGTCTGTAGACGTCAGATTTTGACGACTAAAGTCGATACCCGCACTGTAAGATTAATTCAAAAAATTCAAAAAAACCTATTTGGTTGCGATGTGTTTTACAAATTAATTCAGCGCTTTAAAGGTTAAGAACGAAACGTACTGAAATTGCTTATATAATACACATTTTACGTGTTAAAGTCATAGTCAACTCTTGGGTTTTTGTGGGACACTGTGGCTCCACAATTCAAAGTGAGCCATGGGAATTTCACAATGAAGTCGCAGGTATGACCAGGGCCCTGACCAGCAGTCATGAACCAAGATCATATCGAGCGCCGCATTGAGAGCTGGCATTAAAAAAATAACAATTAGACTATATACTTGAGCAACAGTTATGGGTAATAATTAAAACAACAGTCAGCTATTGATATTGATATTCCTTCTAGTTAGTCTCTTTGATGACACTAGTTATGCTTGTGCACCTTTGTGTTGATATGGCGCCAGGCTGGGCAAGCAGAGTCTCAGCCTGATACTGCTCATTCAGGCAGAATCAAGCCAGTTTTGGTAGTTTCGCGACCTTTAACTCACTGATTGCAGATGTTTACATAGATTGTTCACACAGATTGTTCACATAGATTATATCATAGATTTTTCACACATGGAATGTTTACAAATAAATTGTTCACACAGATTGTTTAAACAGATTGTTCACACAGATTGTTCAAACAGATTGTTCACACAGATTGTTCAAACAGATTGTCCACACAGATTGTTCAAGCAGATTGTTCAAGCAGATTGTTTAAACAGATTGTTCACACAGATTTTCCAAACAGATTGTTCACACAGATTGTTCAAACAGATTTTTCACACAGACTGTTCAAACAGATTGTTCACACAGATTGTTTAAACAGATTGTTCACACAGATTGTTCAAACAGATTGGCCACACAGATCGTTCAAACAGATTGTTCACACAGATTGTTCAAACAGATTGTTCACACAGATTGTTCAAACAGATTGTTCACTCAGATGTTTCAATATCCTATATTCTGATATCCATCGAGGTATGCATTTTTCATTAAAATCCATAATAAATGACCAGTTGTCCCGTGACAGTACACCGCCGTGTGTAAAAACAAACCCTAATAACCAAGCCTTTATCTGGGATGAAAACAAAAAATTACTGTTCGTTAATTCTATTAATATTGAAAAAGTTGAAATTTTTATCAGACAAAATTACCAGCGAAAATGATATAAATATTGATGAGACTGTATCAGAAATTGTAAATATTTGGAGCGAAAGTGCAGCACAAGTTTTTAAAACGAGACCTACTAATACTACTGTTAAAAATAACAATAATAATAAAAAACGGTGGTTTAATAATGATTGTAAAAACAAACGTGCCCAATACTTAAAAAGTAAAAATATCTTTAGAAAAAATAAAACAACCACAAATAGCGATCTACGTAAAAAAAACAGCAAAACATACAAAATAACAATGCAAAAGGCTAGAACAGATTTTCAAAAATCATTTGAACAAAAAATTAGAAACCTAAAATCAACAAACCCAAAACAGTATTGGAAAATACTGAATTCCAATAAACAGAATAAAAATAACACATTGCCGGACATAACTAGTTTATATGATCATTTCAAAACTCTAAATAAAAATTGCGACAACCCTGAAATATCTATTAACAATAACACCCGTAGTGAACCAGATCTTGATAAAGAATTTTCTGATGAAGAAATCCTTCAAGCTATAAAAACACTTAAAAAAACAAAGCCACAGGGAATGACGGCGTTCTTAATGAATATATATGTAGTACCATTAATATTTTTCTCCCTATTTTTAAAAATCTATTTAATTATATCTTAATGTCAGGAAATATACCAGAAGAGTGGGTAATAGGTAACATAATCCCTGTGTATAAAAATAAAGGAGATAGATCATCACCCGAAAATTACAGAGGAATAAGTTTACTTAGTTGCTTTGGAAATTTGTTTACCAGTTTAATTAACACCCGCTTGACTTACTTTTTAAATTCAAACAAAGTTCTGCTAGAAAATCCGACCGGATTTAGGAGAGGTTATTCTACTATGGATCATGTTTCTACACTTAAATCGCTAATCGATATATTCTTACATAAAAAAAAGAAACTTTTCTGTGCTTTTGTTGACTTTAAAAAAACATTCGATACTGTGTGGCGATCTGGGTTATGGATCAAATTAATTTCTTTTGGAATTACAGGCAAACTGTTCAATGTTATCAGAAACATCTATAACAACATCAAGTCATGTGTACAAGTAAATGGGCAAAAATCTGATTATTTTAGTTGCTATACTGGCGTAAGACAAGGGGAAAACCTCTCCCCGCTTCTCTTTGCTCTATACTTAAATGACCTTGAATCATTTTTAAAATACAACCATGTAAATAATCTCAAGCTTAATGATAATATTTTTGATCAAGTCTTAAAGATACAGATTCTTCTTTACGCTGATGACACTGTACTTCTTTCCGATAATGCTGATGGTCTACAATACTCTTTAAATTGTTTAGCTCGATATTGTGAACACTGGAAGTTACAAGTTAACACTAGCAAAGCTGAAATTGTAATTTTCTCTAAAGGAAAGTTCAAAAAGTCTTTTAATTTCACTTTTATTAATAATAAAGTAAATATCGTTGATTCCTCTAAATATCTCGGTGTATACTTTAACTATAACGGTTCATTTATTTATCACAAGAAATTTATATTTGGTCAAGCCCAAAAGGCTCTTTTTGCACTTTTGAAAAAATCAAAAGAACTTGAACTTAAATTGTTCGATTACCTGGTTTTGCCAATTTTAATTTATGGCTGTGAGATATGGGGGTATGAAAATATCTCTATATTAGACAAATTACACCTTAAATTTCTAAAATATATATTGTGTTTAAAACAGTCGACACCAACCTGCATGGTGCTCGGTGAAACAGGTCGGTTCCCATTATCAATAGCCATTAAAACACGTATGATATCTTTTTGGTGCAAGCTAATAACGAGTGATGTGAACAGATTTTCCACAACTCTATACAATTTACTGCAAATTTTTAATGTTAATAATATTTTTACGTCAAAATGGCTTCAATACATTAAAACAATTTTAGATGAAACAGGTTTTTCTTACATTTGGACTCTACATGAAGTACCAAATATCAATACATTTCCGAACCAGATTAAACAGAGACTACAAGATCAATACATCCAGCAGTGGTCGGCAGATCTTAATCTTTCGAATAAATGCCGTTCATATAGAAATTTCAAACTGAAATTTGAGCTTGAAAAATATTTATGCTCCTTGTCACCTTTTAACCGAAAAATTATTTGTCGATTTAGAACATCAAACCATAGACTACCAATTGAAAGGGGAAGATACTATGGCATCAATAGAGAAGACAGAACATGTGAATTTTGTAATTCTGATAAAATTTGTGATGAATCCCACTTTGTCCTCGAATGTAATACCCTTATTGATATACGGCAAACTTTCTTACCGCCCTACTGTCAAAATCATCCTAACCATATAAAATTTAAAAATATCATGTCGGACACATCCTCTAACATTTCTAATGAATTAGCTAAATATCTGAAAGCTGCATTCAAGTTTTATAATATATATATCTAAACTCTTAAAATGATTCTTCAAATATAGGACTACTCTCTTGACTATATTGATGTATGTCTACTATTATCATTTGTCACCCTTTTCACTTTTTTCCATGTTTACTATACCGTTACATATTTATATACTTTTACCTTTTCTCATGTGGTAGCGTCGTGTCTGAAACATGGGTCTGCAGCAATATGCACAGTACCAATGTCTAGGACACGGTGCTGCCACGGGAAGATTAAAACTAATTTTTTTGTATATCACTGTATATCACTTAATATTTCATGCTGTTCTTTTATTAAATAATGTATTTTTGATCAAACCTATATTATATATATATGTATATATATATATATATATATTTATACATATATACATGTATATAGACATATATATGGTATTTAAAAAAATCGTTATGTTACATTCAATCATTGTACCTCACATTATTTTCTGCATTATGTTTCTTATGTATTTAAATATTTTATTTTATTACTATGTATTATTACCTTTAATATTGACTATTGTTACATGTATGTACTACTATTGTATACTCCAAGCCATGTATGGCCCGAGTTTAATAAACTATTGTCTATTGTCTACTGTCTATTGTCTAACAGATTGTTCACACAGATTGTTCAAACAGATTGTTCACACAGATTGTTCAAACAGATTGTATACACAGATTGTTCAAACAGATTGGCCACACAGAATGTTCACAGGTTGTTCACAGAGATTGTTCACAGAGATTGTTCACAGAGATTGTTCACTCAACAATAAATATTCAATATTGTGGGGAGCTTTTTTGACCGAGAGGTAGCGTGCTCGGCCACAAACCGCTGTGGCTCGAATTTCGAATTGAGTGTCAGGAGGGCAGTATCAGCTCATTAATCTTGCCATCCTCAACAGGTTCTCCCGGCCCAGTTTAGCCTATATGTGTGCAAAAAAGTGGCCTTAAACCCCATTCATTTCATTTAATTTTACAGTGCCATGTAGAGCTAGACACAACTGATTTGGGGCACAGTAGATTTTTGTAAATCAATCTCTAGCATCGAGAGTGTCGTTTGTGTCACTCACCTGAGTGATACACACGACACTTTGACCACCAGGGGGATCAGTATAATAGTGACGTGCGATATTCAAAGCGTACCTCAGTATATGGTGAAAAAAAATATTATAAATAATGATAGTTATAATTACATCTCATTTTTACCCAATCATTAATTACAGTGCTCTGTTTTTAAATTAATTGTTAAAGTATTGCCTGAACCCTTTAACCGCCAAGTTATTTAATTGAAATTCTCACTTAAAGTTGTGTCTCGCTGACGCGATTCACAAATCCAAGTGACGGGAAAAGATTCAGATTTGGCAAATAGAGGTAAACTATTTTCAAATCTTAATGATTGATGTCATGTTTTAACTTTACCATGTTTGAAATCTGACATTTAAAATGATATATAAAATGAGAAAAAAACGAGTATAATCATGATCAATGAATAAAGGATTAATATGTTTCTAATTTCAATTATAATTACTGGCAAAAATTTAGCCTTAAATTAAGAATAGAACTGCAGGTAGAGCAAAATTTATTTAAAATCGCCTGCGATACCTTATTATTTTTAATGGGCATCCTGGGACTTGACATTCGGTTCACTTCCTCCGGCGCATAATGCAATCTCTAAGGAATTTATGGGTACTTCCCGAGTCCAGGTTTCCAATCCATCACTTCACCAGTGGTTAGTGTTAATTAGTTTTCCTGAAGGTTGGGAGGTGTCCTTCGTGGGCTCATGGCCTTTTGTCCTCCACTTTCTGTCTACTCTCGTTTATTTAGAGGAGCTCCGGTAAAAACAAGGCCGCTTCCGCTTGTATGCGACAAGTGTTATCCTGGAAGAATCTATGAGCCGACCAGTAGCCACAGTGTTGTATAGCTGTATGGCCGCTAGGAGACGGATGGCTTCTGGTCAAGAAACACAAGATATAATGAGTGGTAGGGTCTGTCAACCACCGTCAAGTATATTAGACGTGCAGCTGGTTCTAATTTAGACGCTTAGTTATATAGTCTTTACTTTCAACTCAACTTTTTTTTAAAATAGTTATTTAGGCTATAATTACGTTTAGGACTCAAATTGTCCACCTTTCTCCAATATCCCTGATACGCTACAGGAATTTGACTTAGTTTTCATAACCTGTTGGTATGTAAACGATTTCTAAGACAAAGTTTTATAATTATATGAAGAAGAGAACGACACATTTACCAATTTTGGTGAATTAGATTTATTAAAATCGATCCAGAATCAACTGAGATATATCAGCGGACACCCGGCTCTATATGTTAATGAGGCACAATAACAAGTGATGTTTAGGATCTTAACGCTGATTTTTTTTAAATTATCACTTAAATGTATTTAAATTTTTACCCACTTGATCCACAACTTCAAGTAAATAAAATTACTCATATATGCTTAATTTGAGACCAACCATTTGCAAAACTTGATGTATAAACACGCATATGATTCACAATAACATTGACTTAATCGACTAATAAAACATAATCAAGCGACTATGTTCCTGCTTAGTGTTTTACGGATTACACGGCATGTACTTTGTAGGGTGAAGACAAACATACATATGCTGCTGTATGTTTATAGATCCTGAACAAAAACTGGCGGTAGCTGTTTGTGTAGAGCGCCATTGAATGTCAGTAAATCATGGAATCCAGATAACATGGAGGCGGAAGAGGACATGATGTAGCCGTGTAACCAGAACTGGCGTGCCACATAATAGGTCTCTATTAACCCTGTCAGTGCGGGGACCGACTTTATACGGCAGAATCGGACGTCTACAGGCGTCAATTTATGACTTATAAAGTCGATCCCCGCACTGAAAAAGAAACATATTTATAATGGTCGTAGATCCAGACTACAGGTATTCGAATGAAGCGGGAAGAGCTAACTAAGACATTTCAAAATGAAAAAACCCTTGGTCTCTTGGTTTATCTACAATATTTCCGGGCTTTAAGGGTTTACCCAGGCGTGCGGCATTATAGGTTGGTAACCCAGGGGAAATCACGCTTTATACTCACGTCCTCCTCAATCACATATATATGTATGAATAGCAGCCACGTCAGCCTCGGGACCAGATCTACGGATACCGTGCCCCATACCTAGCAATCTGTAGAGAGTGCCAGTCCTTCCTCATACTCAATGTATTTGTAAGCTCAACGACACAGACGCTGTGATCGAGATTACTATACTACGGGTACAAGGAGTCTGCGATTGCTGCAGCACTTAATGTAAGGCCAATAAGGTTTTTTTTTTGCTTTGGATGAGAAAAAATGCAAAAAATGTAATGAGGGAGGTCGCAAAGAAACATTTTAGAAAACAACGTTCGACTTATATCTGGAAAAGTCAACGAGGGAGACCAAATAAACGTTTGACCAATTTTTGCTACGTTAATGAGAGCGATGGAATAAACAAAAATTGAAAAAGTTAATGAGGGCAATGAAAAAAAGCAAAGAAAATACAAACATAGCTGAATCCATGGTTTTATCTCCTGGAATAAACTTGTTTTCTAAAATTGGAAACCATCTAATGCGCGCGCTGGACGGAAAAAACACATGCTTTTCTTTGTAATGCGCGGCCTTTATCTAATGCGCGCGCTCGTCTAAAACAGAGGTAAACCCCATAGTGGTCTGAAGAATTCATCAACAAGTTCAACACTTGTGGCAGATGGATGAGTAAAAGACAAACAACAGGAACTGTTTACTAACAGTGTGTCTTCACATAACTCATCTGCACATTAATATTTCAACCTGTATTATAATCTTTAGGCCTTGTGCTGCTCACTTGTTTGTTTGCATTAAGGCATCATTTCACATCCCTGAAAACAGATTTAATTTTCCTACAACCAACTGTTTTAGAATATTTCTATGAAACTGCTTTACCAGTACTTAGCAATTTTCTTCAATTTCACACCCACTTCAAATGATCTTCATTCACCACAAGTCGAGAATTGCGACAGCAATTCGGGGCTTGTAGTGGATGAAGATGACAATGATAAATTCATGCTTGAAAGGGCTAAAGAATCGGTGACCAAAGGGGAGTTTCAATTTAAAATAGTCATAAATCACTTCCCACTTCATTTGAATACCTATATTATTTCCATTAAAAATATTTTACTTTACAATGCGGGGATGGACTTTAGACGTGAGAATCCCAACATTAAACCCGATTGCTATGATCACCTGAGCTGGTCGGAAGCTAACCCCACACGAGGCATTCACCTGATGTTGTTTTAATTTTGGGCCACTGTCTGCGACTTTGGCTCAACACTAAAACAACACAAGATGGATGTATCGTGCTGGCTGAGAGTGCACTGACGTGATTGTGACAAGCGGTAATAAATCAGGACCAGACTAATAATAGCAATTGATAAATGATGACTGCAGATCAATGTAACCCTTTAGCTGATATCTTTCTGTATAAACCATGGGAACCAAAGGGTTTGTTCAATTAGAAATCAGCATAAATGTCCTATTTAGCTCTTCCCGCTTCATTTGAATACCTATATTATGTCTATACTTTTTCAATGCGGGGATGGACTTTAAACGTCAGTATCTGACGTCTAAAGTCGTTCTCCACACTGAACGGGTTAAAACTGAAATTACTTTAGCCCTTCCAAGCCTGAATTTTCCATTGTCATCTTCATCCACTATAAGCCGCGAATTGCTGTCGCAATTATCGATTTGTAGTGGATAAAGATGACTTCAAGTGGGTGAAAAATTAAAGAAAATTGTCATGTATTTGTAAAACAGTTTTATGGGAATATTCCTTTTAAAACGCTTGGTTGTAAGATAATAAAGTTTGTTTTCTTGAATGTAAAATGATGCCTTAATGCATCGTGAGGGCCTAAATGGTTAAATGACAAAAAATATGTTTATTTATCACAAATACAAATTAACTGAGTATGTGTAACAAATAGTTCACTTATTGTTGGTGATATTTCATTTGGTTTGAAGCATGTTTGTAATCGTATATATACGGATCTAGCACGACAAGAGTTACCATGCATGTATATAGCTGTATATAGACGGATCCAACTACAAAATAATGCATTTTCTTCCGCTATAATTCACACCTCTCAATGAATAAAAATTACCCAATTTCATAAAATATTCCAGTGTAGAGAGGGAGAGGGACATGGCGCAGTGGTTAAAGCGTGGCGCTCTGCCGATGTCGCTGCCTGCTGTGCGGTTTCGAATCCCGCTTGGTGCAGGATTTTCAGATAGATATCATGTTTCTCACCTCTGAATATTGGGGCATTGTCAAGATGTTGTGTCTTTGGGCAAGACACTTCACCCCCAAATGCTTCACCTGACCCAGGTGAAAATGAGGTAGGACAGAGATGGAAATGTGTACAATAAGTCCAATGCGCCGAAACGCCTGCAAGACTGTATGCTCTCCGGGGTATAAACAGAGCTGTAATGTCCGATGATAGGTCTTCAGACAAGATATCAGACTATAAAAGCCTGCATCTGCACCTTTAGTGTGTTATGTCAAAACTCTAGCGTAGGCCACTGTTTGTTCTCTGTTTTAGACGTGGGCGTGGATTACCAAAAACATGTGATTGTTCTGTCCAGCCTACGCATTAAATGGTTGCCAATTTCCAAGAAAAACAGTTCATTTCAGGAGATAAAAAACATTGACCCGGCTATGTTTTTTTGTTTTTTTTTATCGCCCTCATTACCTTTTTCAAAGTTTTTTTTATTTCGTTGTTCTCATTAACTTTGCCCAAAATAGGTTCAAGGTCTTGTTTTTCTTAAATGTTTTTTTTCGCCCTCCTTCATTAGATTTTGATTTTTTTCTCATCTAAAACAGACAAATTAATGATAGTTGGCGTATGGCTTCCTCGTCTCAACGGGCTGTATCAGCTTTTATGAAATGACCCTCCTTGAATACATGCCCATGGCGCATGTATTAGTCACTGGGAATTAACAGGTTAACTTCCAAAGCTTAAAACCGTATATATAAGGTTTTAAGCAAATTTTAGACAGAATAAAATGTCACTGAAATCTACTGTGCATGATAGTCCAGTTAATAAAATAATCACATTTTGCAGATGACCATTTTTTCAAATATATTTTTCTTCATTCAAAGCTGGAATTTTCGTGAGCAATTCTAGCTTTTAATGAATGACAAATAAACAAAATGATTCAGCAGAACAGCGGTCAAGTAACACGCAATGGATTAATCCACAATTAAGCATTCAATATTGAGATATTTTATATAACAAGACTATACAGAAAATTAGTCATAATACACTGTAACTAAGTTCTGGTTCAGCGTCGTTGAACAAAAAGTACAAAGACATTTAACATTGACGGTTTGTATAAATATATTATCTCTGCTAAATTGTCTTTTTTCTAATTCAATTTGCAGCTTCAAATTACGAATGATATGTTTATTTATCAAGAACTCTAGCAGCACAGGAGTCTGATTTTACTGATAGACACGACAAACCCCTATCAGTCACTGCGTCACTAGTATATCACCAAAGATAGATGGCTACTTTAGACACACACTGTACACAGAAAATAGGACCTAGAAATGTCCGCGACGAAGACACAACAACAGCAAGACAGACCGATTTGAGCGACATATTTCACAGAAGATCATCACTGCTACTTGATCAGTAAAAAATAACGTTAATTGCAATACATTATACCCCACCTATAAAATATAGCCTTGAAATCACTACAATAGAGCACTACAGAAAGAATGGAGAGACATATTGCACATCAAATATGGCTCCAAATTATTTCGAATTGAATTATACATGTGACGTCAGTTTATTGGTATACTTTCGAACAACACTACTCAATTAAGATAGATCCGAATTCGTAGATCCGAATTTACTCCACGACCAGACCGCTCCAACAGCCACACATTATATTAACAGTGACCTCGAAGTGTCCACGGCAAAGGTATGCAACAAGGTAAATGATTGAAATAGTGACATATGCAGGGAATGTTCTGTACAAAATAATAGAACACAAGGACAAATTGATGGAATAGAGACAAACTGTACGGACTTATCGGCATCCAGATACGCCATCCAGATGCTCATAACAAAATACAATGACAGATAGCTGGAATACCAATCATCGCGAGACGCTAACACACTCCTAGTTTGATTTTGGGCCAGTGTCTAGACGGTTTGCCAGCAGTAAACCGGCATTGGGTAAACGTTTTGTGCTTGTTGGGATGCGAACTGCATAAATATTTAATATAAATATAATATAAATGAGAGCGACAAAAAAAGAGAGAGAAAGAAAAAAAAAAGGAAAAAAAAAGAAAGAGAGCCGAGACGGCGACAAACTGTACAACATGACAGAGAGCTGAGACGGTGAAAAACTGTACAACATGACAGAGAGCTGAGACGACGACAAACTGTACAACATGACAGAGAGCTGAGACGGCGAAAACTGTACAACATGACAGAGAGCTGAGACGACGACAAACTGTACAACAAGACAGAGAGCTGAGACGGCGACAAACTGTACAACATGACAGAGAGCTGAGACGACGACAAACTGTACAACATGACAGAGAGCTGAGACGGCGAAAACTGTACAACATGACAGAGAGCTGAGACGACGACAAACTGTATAACAAGACAGCGACAAACTGTACAACACGACAGAGAGCTGAGACGACGACAAACTGTACAACATGACAGAGAGATGGGACGACGACAAACTGTACAACATGACAGAGAGCTGAGACGGCGACAAACTGTACAACATTACAGAGAGCTGAGACAGCGACAAACTGTACAGCATGACAGAGAGCTGAGACGGCGACAAACTGTACAACACGACAGAGAGCTGAGACGACGACGAGCTCTACAACATGACAGAGAGCTGAGACGGCAAAAAACTGTAAAACATGACAGAGAGCTGAGACGGCGAAAACTGTACAACATGACAGAGAGCTGAGACGACGACAAACTGTATAACAAGACAGCGACAAACTGTACAACACGACAGAGAGCTGAGACGACGACGAGCTCTACAACATGACAGAGAGCTGAGACGGCAAAAAACTGTATAACAAGACAGCGACAAACTGTACAACACGACAGAGAGCTGAGACGACGACGAGCTCTACAACATGACAGAGAGCTGAGACGGCAAAAAACTGTACAACACGACAGAGAGCTGAGACGGCGAAAACTGTACAACATGACAGAGAGCTGAGACGACGACAAACTGTATAACAAGACAGCGACAAACTGTACAACACGACAGAGAGCTGAGACGACGACGAGCTCTACAACATGACAGAGAGCTGAGACGGCAAAAAACTGTACAACACGACCGAGAGCTGAGACGGCGAAAACTGTACAACATGACAGAGAGCTGAGACGACGACAAACTGTATAACAAGACAGCGACAAACTGTACAACACGACAGAGAGCTGAGACGACGACAAACTGTACAACATGACAGAGAGATGGGACGACGACAAACTGTACAACATGACAGAGAGCTGAGACGGCGACAAACTGTACAACATTACAGAGAGCTGAGACAGCGACAAACTGTACAGCATGACAGAGAGCTGAGACGGCGACAAACTGTACAGCACGACAGAGAGCTGAGACGACGACGAACTGTACAACATGACAGAGAGCTGAGACGGCGACAAACTGTAAAACATGACAGAGAGCTGAGACGACGACAAACTGTACAACAAGACAGAGAGCTGAGACAGCGACAAACTGTACAACACGACAGAGAGCTGAGACGACGACAAACTGTACAACATGACAGAGAGATGAGATGACGACAAACTGTACAACAAGACAGAGAGCTGAGACGGCGACAAACTGTACAATATGACAGAGAGCTGAGACGGCGACAAACTGTAAAACATGACAGAGAGCTGAGACGACGACAAACTGTACAACAAGACAGAGAGCTGAGACAGCGACAAACTGTACAACACGACAGAGAGCTGAGACGACGACAAACTGTACAACATGACAGCGAGATGAGATGACGACAAACTGTACAACAAGACAGAGAGCTGAGACGGCGACAAACTGTACAATATGACAGAGAGCTGAGACATCGACAAACTGTACAACACGACAGTTGAGACGACGACAAACTGTACAACATGACAGAGAGCTGAGACGACGACAAACTGTACAACACGACAGTTGAGACGACGACAAACTGTCCAACATGACAGAGAGCTGAAACGACGACAAACTGTACAGCATGTCAGAGAGCTGAGACGGCGAAAAACTGTACAACATGACAGAGAGCTGAGACGGTGAAAAACTGTACAACATGACAGAGAGCTGAGACGACGACAAACTGTACAACATGACAGAGAGATCAGACGGCGACAAACTGTACAACATGACAGAGAGCTGAGACGGCGACAAACTGTCCAACATGACAGAGAGCTGAGACGGCGACAAACTGTACAACATGACAGAGAGCTGAGACGACGACAAACTGTACAACATGACAGAGAGCTGAGACGGCAAAAAACTGTACAACATGACAGAGAGCTAAGACGGCGACAAACTGTACAACAAGACAGAGAGCTTAGACGGCGATAAACTGTACAACATGACAGAGAGCTAAGACGGCGACAAACTGTACAACATGACAGAGAGCTGAGACGGCAAAAAACTGTACAACATGACAGAGAGCTAAGACGGCGACAAACTGTACAACAAGACAGAGAGCTTAGACGGCGATAAACTGTACAACATGACAGAGAGCTAAGACGGCGACAAACTGTACAACATGACAGAGAGCTGAGACGACGACAAACTGTACAGCATGTCAGAGAGATGAGACGACGACAAACTGTACAGCATGACAGAGAGCTGAAACGACGACAAACTGTACAGCATGTCAGAGAGCTGAGACGGCGAAAAACTGTACAACATGACAGAGAGCTGAGACGGTGAAAAACTGTACAACATGACAGAGAGCTGAGACGACGACAAACTGTACAACATGACAGAGAGATCAGACGGCGACAAACTGTACAACATGACAGAGAGCTGAGACGGCGACAAACTGTACAGCATGTCAGAGAGCTGAGACGGCGACAAACTGTACAACATGACAGAGAGCTGAGACGGCGACAAACTGTACAACATGACAGAGAGCTGAGACGACGACAAACTGTACAACATGACAGAGAGCTGAGACGGCAAAAAACTGTACAACATGACAGAGAGCTAAGACGGCGACAAACTGTACAACAAGACAGAGAGCTGAGACGACGACAAACTGTACAACATGACAGAGAGATGAGACGACGACAAACTGTACAACAAGACAGAGAGCTTAGACGGCGATAAACTGTACAACATGACAGAGAGCTAAGACGGCGACAAACTGTACAACATGACAGAGAGCTGAGACGACGACAAACTGTACAGCATGACAGAGAGATGAGACGGCGACAAACTGTACAACATGACAGAGAGCTGTGACGACGACAAACTGTACAACATGACAGAGAGCTGTGACGACGACAAACTGTACAACATGACAGAGAGCTGAGACGGCGACAAACTGCATAGAAGCAACATGACTGAGAGCTGCTACGGCGACAAACTGCACCGAAGGTATTTAATCCCTCGACAGGAAAGTGGGCCATAAGAACAGTCAGATGCTGAAGGTACTTCATTGCACTCTCACGCAGATGATCCGCACAAAGGGATACCTCTTATTTGGACGCACAATGATTCCACCGGTGATAATCAAAGTGATGCCAACACATGCCACAGTAAACTCAACCCAACAAACACGAGACATTCAAACAATGTTGGTTTAATGTTGTGCCACGTCGCAGCTGGAAAGAGGAAATAGATTCTAGAGTAATGTTAGAAGCAATGTTTTACAGTTTACCCCACTATATGCCGGGGTTTGTATTAGAAGGCTTATATTAGCATGATCGCTATCAGCCTAAATCGCAATAGATGGTCATTCCAATGACAATCAATCACATGTCTGTTGCTGTTAATGTGTCAGTCATAGTTGCTTGATGAGGAAAAACAGTATTTTTTGTTTCTTGTTGATATATGTTTTTGTCTATCTATTCTCTTTCTCCGTTATTCATGACTATTATAGCGTTTGAATTATGTGTCATTAGACGGTCAACTCACTGTTATTGGGAATGAAATGTGTATTTAATAAACAATGTTCACCCAATTATAATTGTAGGATCAGATGATGGATTGACTGTCGACGGATTTAATAATGTTGATAAAAGGTTTGATTTTTTTGGAAGGATATTAAGAATATAATGTATTTTTACTGTTAAATCCCCCCTTATACACGTATATACTCTGAAATATAATATGTTTCGTAAAATACCAATATTTGGCGGATGATTTATATCAATATTTGTCTAATCAAATTTGAATATTGGTAAGTAATATTATTGGAGGTATAACTTAATTAGTATCAATTTATATTTCACGTGGGGACATAAATATAACCAAACATAATTATGTCTATCTGGCTTCAATTTTAAACTGATCCAACTTAGATCACTTTCCTCAGAACAGACTTCTGGTGTCTTTTAGAATGGTGTTCTGTAAGCATTGAGGGAATATATTGCGGCTGTCCAAATCTTAGTTTTTCTGGAATAATGAACGCTGTTTGCAAATCTAATAAGATGGTGATTATAGTCTGAAGTGTGGCACTCCTGGTGAATGAAAGAATGAATGAATGAATGAATGAATGAATGAATGAATGAATGAATGAATGAATGAATGAATGAATGAATGAATGAATGAATGAATGAATGAATGAATGAATGAATGAATGAATGAATGAATGAATGAATGAATGAATAAATGAATGAATGAATAAATGAATGAATGAATGAATAAATGAATAAATGAATGAATGGATGAATGAATGAAAAAATGAAAGAATGAATGAATGAATGAATAAATGAATAAATGAATGAATGAATGAATGAATGAATGAATGAATGAATGAATCAATAAATGAATGAATGAATGAATGAATGAATGAACGGACGAGCGAACGAACGATCAAACGAGCGAACGAACGAACGAACGAACGAACGTAAGAACGAGCGAACGAGCAAAAGAACGAGCGAACGAGCGAACGAACGAATGAACAAAAGAACGAGCGAAAGAACGAAAGAACAAACGAAAGAACGAAAGAATGAATCAATGATTGGGGCATCAGGCCTCCTTTGTGTACATGTAGGTGAAACTGGGCCGGGAGAACCTCCTGAGGACGGTGAGATGAATCAGATGAGCACTGCAGACACAAGCTTCATCTCGGTCACGGAGATTCCCCACAATACTGAATCTGTTTGTTTTCCTGAATTCCGCATACGGAGATCGGGAAGCAGCCGTATTCTCGAAAAAAATGCTTGGGTCAAGGAAAATTGATTTGATTGAAGCCAGTACATTAAACATAGCAAACAACGCTAGGTAACTGTTGGTCAGCATCCTAGACGCTGGCCCAACATTTTACCAGATTTCTATGATTACCTGGGCTGATCAGAAGCTAGCTCCGCACGAGGCATTCATCTGATGTTGTTTTAATGCTGGGCCACTGTCTGCGACTTCGGCTCAACACTAAAACAACATAGGATGGATGTATCGTGCTTGCTGAGAGTGCACTGACGTGATTGTGACAAGCGGCAATAAATCAGGACCAGACTAAGAATAGCAATTGATAAATGATGACTGCAGATCAATGTTGGGTAAAAATTACATCAAACCACTTCAAATTCCCTAGTTTTAACCCTTACAACGCTGAATTAATTTCGTGTAAATCATGGGAGACTAAAGGGTTTTTTTTAATTGGAAATCATCATAAAATGTCCTAGTTAGCTCTTCTGGTTCATTTAAATACCTATGTTACGGGTATACGGCAATTAGAAATGTTTTACTCTTACAGTACAGTGTAGTCGATCCCCATACTTTAAGAGTTAAGTTTGAATAAAGATTCAAAAAAACGCCTATCGTCGTGTCTGGTGGTGGAAGCGTTGACCTTTCAGCAGGGGACCATCTTTATACGTCAGAATGACGTGAGATTCTAACGTGGAAAATCGATCCCTACGGTGAAAGAATTAACAAATTATAATGACAATATACACATACCATAGGTATTCAAATAAAGCGGGAAAAGCTAACAAAGACATTTATGATGATTTCAAACTGAAAAAAACCTTTATATTAGGTCTCCATGGTTTATACAAAAATATATTTCAGCGTTTCAAGAGTTAATATCGGCCCAGCATCGCAGAAGTTGGGCCAGCTTTTACCAGACATCGGGTGAACGCCGCGTTTGCCTGAGTATCTCAACCCCGGTGCGAAAAAGATTTTAAACCACACACGCTAAGATCTTGTTGGGTAGGCAGGTTTATCATTCTCTTATCTACCGAGCTTCACTATTGCTCCACTCGCGAGCTAAAAGTATTTATAAATACAAGTGAACATGTACGCATACTTAGAACGTGTAAAACGCGTACAATGTAGGCGTGTCCCTTTAATCGCCAAGTTATAAATGAGATTTTCAGCCACTTGAAGTTGTATTTCGATGACGCGACTCACAACAGCAAAATGGTTGAAAATTATTTTGATTTGTCAAATTGGCGGCCAAGTATTTCAATCAATGAAATCCTGCTGATCACATACATATCTTACTTTCTGTCCTCCTAATCAGAGTGCCCCATAATAAGGTTATATCTCACAGAACCCCAGTATCCACTCTTACACAAACAATTAGAACATCTGACACACTTGCAATATTTCGGGAAAAAATAAAGATACACTTTTAATTAGCCACGTGTTTTCCAACCTACTAAATCAGACCTCGTTATGTTATGCTATGTTATGTTATGTTATGTTATGTTATGTTATGTTATGTTATGTTATGTTATGTTATGTTATGTTATGTTATGTTATGTTATGTTATGTTATGTTATGTTATGTTATGTTATGTTATGTTATGTTATGTTATGTTATGTTATGTTATGTTATGTTATGTTATGTTATGTTATGTTATGTTATGTTATGGCTTTGAGGTGCCTCTGAACTTGCATAATAAGGGTTTACGCGCATAAGAAGTTAGATATATAACCTATCCTATTTTTATTCACCATGGGATATGAATTTCTGCTTCAATGTAAACAAAAATGTCGTGATTTAACACGAAATACCGAAATATAATATCCTAAATCAATGCTCAGAAAATCCCCTTTCACGAATGTTGCTTTAATGTTGGTTCAACGTTATAGAGGATGGGCCATCATTAAGCCAGCATTGGTTCAACGTGTTGTGTTTATTGGGTTGTGATGGATTAGACCAATTCACATTCATCTATACACGTCTTATTCTGACGTATAAACCCAGTAAAAACCCACTTCTTCAACATGTTTTCTTTACACAACGTTGGCCAGGCGTTGTATAACTGTTATACAAATGGTCTGTGCTTACTGGGAAAGCAATCCCCACACTGAAATAAAACATATAATGGCCGTAGACCCATGATACTGGTATTCACATGATATGAGGCGGAAAGAGCTAACTAAGACATTTATGATGCCTTCAAATTGGAAATTGTCTCGTGGTTTATGTAGAAATATTTTAGCGCTTCAAGGGTTAAATAACGACTAATGTCGTCCTTGGCACTCAGAGGGTTCGGGTTATGTGATTATCTGGTTTTCGTGACCGTATGATGTTCGTGACGACAATTTTCGTGACAGCGGCAGAGAGGGTCGGGGGGGGGGGGAGAAAATAACAGGATTATCATGGGATTATTGGAATCTGATTATACAATAATATTAATCGTCCCGCGCTTCTCATAGACCCATATCTATACTTCAGAATGACAGTGCTGGGACAGTGCTGGGTCAATGCTGGTTCATCGTCTGCGACGTGAACCAACATCAAGCCAGCATTGGGTTAATGTCCAGTGTTTGACGGGGACGTACATGTGTCTGACCCCGATGACTGGCCAGACTGCTGGGACTCGTATAACGCTGTGGAATGGACGTGGCTGTGCTCCAAACTGCTCCAAACTGTGCAAAGTTGCTTGGTGTGAAAGGGGCTAAGCAAAAACAACATATTATGATATTACGATTAACAGGTTAATGATTTTATTGTAGCAGTAAATGTATGTACCTGGCCAGGAGCATGTACATATAGCTGGCACCCCTGACTATGCAATCGTGGTGCTTTATTTTTTTTATAATTTTAATTTTATGATGATGGTTTTATGGTAACTATAAACTCCATTTAACCTACCATACTGCACAGTGGGTTATATGCCCACACAATGTATCACGTATCGTGAATAAATAAATAAAAAATACTTGTGTGACAGTAGCTGTCATGTGGGCGCTTCAGAATAAAAGTACTTCTCCATCGCTTTTTATACAAGGTTAGAACATAATGCGCATCAGCAAGACTAGAATGTATTTGGCCTGGGTAAGACTGGCTAATGATTAACCCCAGCAAGATCAAGCAAGAATAAACCAAGTCAAGCATAATTATAATGAACCCGGTCAAGGTAAGATTTTCATAAAGATCCTCTCCAAGACTTCAACACAGTTAATATGGCAGGAATGGAGAATAATACACCTAACAAGGATACATGTCCAGATGACGAAGGATGCAGAATAGTACACGTTAAAGATACGTACTTCAGATGCCCCCCAAAAATGGACCTGGAGCACTCAATTATATTCATAGTGAGCTATTGCATAATAATGCGAATCATTTTCGAGCAAAATGGCTATTTTGGTATTGTTTGAACTAATTACTATTACTATGATGAAATGAAATACCATTAGCCATGCGCACACAAAAGCACACAATCTATCTTGTAAGGCATACTATCTACTTCAGTAAATCTCTTCACCGTCCCAAACTTTCCAATAAATAAAGAAAATAAGTCCTTGACACGGGATTAACTCTTAACCTTGAAGCGCGGAATTTTTTTAAGAAAAACTTTGGAGGCAAACGTTTTTTTTTCAATTTGCAACCATCATAAATGTCTTAGTTAGCTCCTTCTGATTCATTTGAATACCTAAGTTATAGGTCTACGGCCATTAAAAATATTTTTAATCTTACAGCGCGGGGATCGACTTTAGACGTCAGACGTCAGAAGACGTCAACATCTGACGTCAGATTCTGACGACTAAAGTGGATCCTCGCGCTGTAAGGGTTAAAGCGCTACATAATAAAAGTAAAAAATGTAACCCACTTCAAGTTTTGTCTCGCTACTTGCGACTCACAACTTCAACTTCAAATAACCAACATGTGTTTAATTTGAGACTAAAACTTTGCAAATATTGATGTTTAAGCACACATTTCGTACCCAATAACAAAGATTTAACCTGCTAATAAAACAGACTAATACGACTATAGTCACGCTAAATTTTCGGTTTTGTCAAAATAGAGGTCAACTCTTTTCAAATCTTGCTGGTTGATGTCATCTTTTATCTTTAACATATTTAAAATGTGGTACTTAATGTGCTAATAAAAAAAGAAAAACTGAATATATACGACACCGGTGGTTAAAGGGTTAAGGGTTGGGTATTTGTCATCTGACAAAATAAAATAAGTGCTTGTTCTATATATCGTCCCCCTGGAAACCAAACGGTACAGTAATTTGCTATTGGAATCTTCACCTTCTAATTTTCTAAGGATCCTAATATA
>OZ024912.1:73436273-73438773 GCA_964017125.1 Flabesymbios commensalis | reverse complement strand
GGCCAATATCTATTTTACCTGTTCTTTCTAATCTATTGGAGAGACATGTGTTTAACTGTCTCTATGGATTTCTTGTTTGTCTTGACCTGTTAATTTCACGGCAATCCGGTTTCAGATCAAAACACTCGTGTGAGACTGGTCTTCATCTACTTGTTGATGGATGGCTTCCATACACAATAAGGGAATTATAGTTGTACTGTTCATTGATTTTTGCAAGGCTTTCTATATGGTTGACCAAGATATTTTGTTGAAAAAAACTAAAATTGTATAACTTTAGTCAGGATTCTAGGAGCTGGTTCACGTCTTATCTATCCAATCGACAGCAATGTGTATAAATAAATAATAAGTTGGTGTACCCCAGGGTTCTATTTTGTGACCATTGTTATTTCTTTTATTTATCAATCATCTACCTCTCGAGGATGGACTACATCTAGTATCACTCTTTGCTGATAGTGCCACCAAATCCACAGCTTCTAAAAATGTAAAAAGAAATCTCCACAAGAAAGTTCTGACAGTCTAATGCGGTGGTGTAGTATTAACCGCATGGTACCTAGCTCTGACAAAACGAAAATTATAGTAATAGGCACAAGACTGCAATATATTGACGTTAACAAATATAAATTAAATGTATTTCTTGGAAAAAGTAAGATAAAGCAGGTAACAGAAGAAAAATTATTAGGTTGTGTTGTTGACGAAAATCTCTCATGGACTGCTCAGATTAGGAAGGTTAGACAGACTGTTCTTTAAAAATTGTCGATATTGCGAAAAATAAAAAGATTTGTTTCGCTCTCCGGCCGTCCAACATTTTACAATTACTTTGCTAAGCCCCATTTTGCTTACTGTTGTTCAGTGTGGGGAACTGCATTTAAAAAATATATCAACACCCTGATAAAATTACAGAAAATGGCAGCCCGTTTAATTCGGTAGATTATACCGTCACATCCACGGAACTATTCAAAACTCGTAGGTGGCTACCAATCGATAAAAATGTTCAATTTCGTCAAGCCACATTAGTTTGTCAAGCCTCCAACTATATGACGCCTTGTTACATGACTGATATGTTCACGAGATCCAGTGAAACCGCACCATTAGTTTGAGATATGTTAGTAATAAAAAGTTATTCATTCCCAGAACGCACAGAAAAAGTTTTTAGGACCAAAAGTATGGAATTCATTAAGTACCCATAGCCGTAAATGGGCTCAAATATGTTCAAATACTTATCTATCGATAGTAATGTGCTATTTATTAACATGTTTGTATAAAATGTATGTATTTGTTTCATTTATCTCTGTGTGTGTTTTCGTTTGCATGTATTATTCATGTCGAGTATATCAGAATATAAATATGTTTATATATATATTATATAATTATGTTCCATATTGAACTCATATTTTGTTAGCCTTGAGGGCCCCAAGGCAGATGAGCTATATAGCTCATTGGGTTCACGCTCAGAAAATAAAGTTATTAATATCATTATCATTATCATTATCATTATCATTATCATTATCATTATCATTATCATTATCATTATCATTATCATTATCATTATAATTATTATAATTATTATAATTATTATAATTATTATAATTATTATAATTATTATAATTATTATAATTATTATAATTAGTATAATTATTATAATTAATCTAATTAATCTAATTAACCTGATTATTATAATAATTATAATAATTATAATAATTATAATAATTATAATAATTATAATAATTATAATAATTATAATAATTATAATAATTATAATAATTATAATAATTATAATAATTATAATAATTATAATAATTATAATAATTATAATAATTATAATAATTATAATAATTATAATAATTATAATAATTATAATAATTATAATAATTATAATAATTATAATAATTATAATAATTATAATAATTATAATAATTATAATAATTATAATTATAATTATAATTATAAATATAATTATAATTATAATTATAATTATAATTATAATTATAATTATAATTATAATTATAATTATAATTATAATTATAATTATAATTATAATTATAATTATTATTATTATTATTATTATTATTATTATTATTATTATTATTATTATTATTATTATTATTATTATTATTATTATTATTATTATTATTATGATTATTATTATTATTATTATTGTTATTATTATTGTTATTATTATTATTATTATTATTATTATTATTATTATTATTATTATTATTATTATTATTATTATTTGTATTATTTGTATTGTTTGTATTATTTGTATTATTTGTATTATTTGTATTATTTGTATTATTTGTATTATTTGTATCATTTGTATCATTTGTATTATTTGTATTATTTGTATTATTTGTATTATTTGTATTATTATTATTATTATTATTATTATTATTATTATTATTATTATTATTATTATTATTATTATTATTATTATTATTATTGTTATTGTTATTGTTATTGTTATTGTTATTGTTATTGTTTTGTATTGTTATTGTTATTG